>CM042846.1:24119658-24542158 GCA_023653725.1 Bungarus multicinctus
TATCTACCTTATACAGTTCTTACTGTGATGCAGATTTTCATGTATTCAGAGAATTGAAATAAAAGCATTTGATTGTTGCTGTCAAATGTAATATCAGTGTGGTGATAGAACACCGTATTACTGAGCTCACATATCACTGAAATTGATTAAACTTACACACTTTGAACCAGCATTGATTAATTCTATTGAAATGGGATGAGATTACACAATACACTAAGCCAAACCAAACAAATCACTTAACATGCATGAAAATGACAAATATTTTGAAAGATTGTATTATGTTCCCTTCTTTGCAGGACATTTTATTAAATTTAGGTAAATTGGATGATAGGAATTTTTTTAAACAGTTACTGAGGTCATGAGAACCTGAAAGAAAATTCTAAAGCTTGAATTGATGTTGCAAGTACCAATGGAGCACATTCATTGGCATAAACTGAAGAAGCCCTCTGTCATTTGTTGCCTGCAATGAAATCTCTTTTCATGATTCTACAGAAAATCAATTCAAAAGCAATGTGAATAGCAGCAGCCTTGGTTGTGGTATCCCTGGCCTCTAAAACATGCTCCTGAGAGAAGTTGTTTGCTTGGTATGGCTAGCTATTACTGGATAAAGATCCTTTAAATCACATTTAATAGTGTTTCTCCGTACTGCTATGCTGTTAATCCAAGCTCCAAGAATGAATTCTGTATATAAGAGGAAACAGTGAAGGACCGGCCCGCGGTGCCTCTGCTATTGAAAATGGAGCTCCTGACACGAGTGAATGTCAAACTGGCCATGCCCGCTCTGGCCACACACACCTAGCTCCCTCCCCCAGAGGTCAAACAAATTCTGATGCAGCCCTCAATGAAATAGAATTTGACACTCCTGATATAGCTACTCTGCCATAAAACCCAGATTGGCAGAGAGCTGTATTGATGGTCATGCTTCTGCAATTCTGTCCCATCTCCACACAGGATTTCTGGAGCTGAGTCAGAGTGACCATTGGATTCTTGGTCACCTAAAGCCCTTCTCCCCTCATTGTGGAGTTTGAGTGGGTGACCAGCTCTAGGAAGAATCCTGGTTGCGCTAAACTTCTTCCATTTGAGAATTATGGAAGCCACTGTGCTCAGTTGCAGCAGAAATTTTATTATAGCTTTTCCCAGATCTCTGCCTTGCGATAATCCTGTCTCTTGAGCTCTGCAGACTACAGTAGAGTTTTTGCTCTGCTACAGTATGCATTGTCAGCTGGGACGCCTTGTATAGAGAGAAATCATGTCCAGTCAATTTAATTTACCACAGATGGATTCCATTTCAAGGTGTAGAAACATGTCAGCAACGATCGAGAGAAATGGGAGGCACTAGAGGAGCTAAATTTCACAGGTAATGTTGCAAAGGGCCTGAATATTTATGGCAATGTGATATTTCAGTTTGTTTGTTTTTTTAAAAAAATACAGACATTTCTAAAATTCTCTTTGCACTTTGTCATTATGGGATACTGCATGTAGATTAATGAGGAAAACATGAATTTCAACAACTTTAGAATCAGGCTGCAGCATAACAAAACTGATGAAAATGAAGGGGTCTCAATACTTTCTGAATGCACTGTAGATAATTATAATTTTAGTGACCATACATCCTTATTATAAAAGATATCAGTCCTTTAAATTTAATTATTTCATCATTTTGCTCTTGAATTTACCTCTGTAAAGCAAAATTATAACTATTATTACTATTTTTAATCCTTGTGAACCTCCTTCAGATATGCCCCCGTTTCCTGTTTGCCACGATGATGATGATGATAGATAGATAGATAGATAGATAGATAGATAGATAGATAGATAGATAGATAGATAGATAGATAGATAGATAGATAGATGATAAACAGGCAGACAGATAGCCAATTTTCTACAACAAAAGTTGGTCTATTGATCAGAGGTTCTGGGAAATTTTATTTTAATTTACAGATGATGTAATCTATGAGAAAGTTTGAAAACTTTTGGTTTACATTTTCCACATGTAGTTGTCCAAACTGTATAGAATAAGTATATAAGAAGAAAATGGATGTACAAAAATTAAAAAGAAGTAATTCCCGCGAGTTTCTGCAGTTGGGTTCGGTGGGTTAAGTGCGTGTATTGGAGGCTCTGCCTTCGGACGTAGGCAAATTGAGGGCAGCCCAACCCTTCTTTCCTACTCTCGGGTCCTCTCACGCCTTCCAACTCTCGAAGCCTGCCTGATTCAGATCCCTCCCCCTACCAGCCGGTGAAGGCCAGAGTCCAACGCCAGCTCCAGAGCCCGCCCCGGCACTCCCTTCTTTGCAACCCCGAAAGAGGAGATCTACGCGGGAGCGGCTCTTTGCGCATCCATCCAACCCACCTTCAGCACCTTCTTCTCTCGGCAGGTAAGGTGGGATTTAAGGCATTTAAAGCTTGCACTTGCTCTCCCGCCGTCGTTGCTCTGTATTGGTGCTATAATTTCCAAGGTGCCACAGGAATAATTTTCTTTCTTTCGCTTGTTTTCAAGCTTTCCCGTGGCCACCATGGATAAACTGGCTAATGCAAACTCGCAGTTTGCCCTGGATCTTTTCCAAAAGTTGATCGAAGCACACCCAACCGGCAACGTTTTCTTTTCTCCGATCAGTATATCTTCCGCCCTGGCCATGATCACCTTAGGGGCCCGGGGTAACACAGCTTCGGAACTCTCGAAGGTCAGCAGATGTTTTTCTCTCACACATATTAGTATGGCTGCTATGAGGAATTCTGCCTTTTTTGTAAGGAGAATTGTATTTCCAAGCTGTATATTTGAAAGACCGCCTCTTGTACAGGGGAGTTATGTTTGGATTTAATACGATTTAGTTAGGACTTCAAAAAAGTTAGTAAGACAAAAGATCAATAATGTTTCTTCTTACATGATTTATTGCAGGGTTTTTACTGGTGTTCTGCTGAACAAACGATTTTCCAGAGAATAAGGCAATAGACAGTTAATGGAGATAGATGATGATAGAAGATGATAGATAGATAGATAGATAGATAGATAGATAGATAGATAGATAGATAGATAGATAGATAGGTAGGTAGGTAGGTAGGTAGGTAGGTAGGTAGGTAGGTAGGTAGGTAGGTAGGTAGATGATTGATAGATGATAGATAAATAGATATGATAGATAGATAGATAGATAGATAGATAGATAGATAGATAGATGATTGATAGACAGATGATAGATACATAGATACATAGACAGATACAGAGATAGATATATACAGATAGATAGATGATAGATGACAGATGATAGATAGAGTTGTTAGATAGATAGAGATATGATAGATGATAGAGATAGAGAGATACAGACAGACAGATGATAGATAGATAGATAGATAGATAGATAGATAGATAGATAGATAGATAGATAGATAGATAGACAGATGATAAATAGGTTGATAGATAAAGAAATGATAGATATAGATACATAGATATAGACAGATGATAGACAGACAGACAGACACATAGATACATACTGTAGATACATAGATATAGACAGACAGATGAGAGGGAGGAATTTTCTATTATTAAAGTTGGCATATTGATCAGAGGGTCTGGGAATTATATTTTTAACTGACAGTTACACTTTGTGAAAAAGTTTGAAAATCCTTGGTTTAGATTTTCAACATATAGTTGTCCAACCTGTATGGAATAAGGATATAAGAACAAAATTGATATATACAAAAAAATACAAAGAAGTAATGCCCTTTTTTTCACCATGTCCCAAGCAAACTCAGTGTACAGATTTATACCATTGGCTGCAATTGAAGTAGGCGGTGATAAATGAAAGCAATAGCTCTTTCCCCACAAACTTTTAGCCTCTATGGGGAATTAGTATTTTGGTCTTCAAGTGACAATGTCAGTCCTTCATATTAAATGCACAAATGGGAAATAAAAGTTCTGATGCTCTCTGTTGCATTCAAAGGAATCATTCTCTAGTCTCTTGCTATGTTTTATCGAAAAATCATTTGTTATGAAAATCAGACTAATATTCAACTTTTTCCTTATCTGTACCAGTTTTTGTGTGTGTTGTACTCTACATGGATTCTATAACTGATACCCTAAGGTAATTTTGAATAAAGCCACCTATTTTGTTACTTTCCCAAGACAGAATACATGGTAAACACGTTCAGACTTTGGTAAATCCCCCGTGTTTCCTCGTATATGTATAACCCATTGTATTAATACTGTATGCACCACTTTTAAGATGAAACTTACATTTGCAGAAATTAGTCCTTCGTACTATTTGTTTATGTGGCTTGTAGATTTCTGAAATGTCTCCGTTGTTCTTAGACAAAATTATTTTTGAACTAACCCTAATTTTACTGTTCTTATTGGTACTAAGTTAGGATGTATCTTTTCCATGCAGACACTTCATTTTGATGGTGTTGAAGACCTTCATTCAGTATTTCACACGCTCAATGCTAAAATTAACTGGAGCAATGCACCCTATATTTTGAAACTTGCTAATAGGTTGTATGGAGAAAAAACTTTCAACTTTTTGTCTGTAAGTAGATTGCTAAATCAATAAACATCAATGATTTATGGGTCATCAGAGTGGCTTTATAGGTCAATTTCAAATTTTATTAGACTATGATATTCATCAATACAGTTATTATTTGCTTTAAGTGAATCTTTAATTTCTTTTAATTAGGTCTGCTATGGTCAGCCCAGCTCAAAGACGATACAGTGAGAGCCAATCACATCCAGTCATTCATTTTCTTACATCTAATGGACAGAATCTTGCCAAATGAAAGTTATAACCATCTAACCTACTATATCCTGAGAGATTCCAGGGTGTGGATACCCTGAACCTCTTCCCCTTTCCCTCCTCCATTTTGGGATTGCACAGCCTCTTAATCTGGGTGTCTCTGGGAAAACTCAGTGTTTTGCTAAAATCTCCTATCCCCAACTTCTATTGCTTCTCCAGGTGCACATTCCATCACAGCCTATGAAATATGAAGTTTTACAGGTTCATTCTATCTCTCTCTTTTATCCATATACAGTCATGTTTCTTGTGAAATGTAGAAGTATTGCAGCTAACATTATTAGATAGATCCAGATTTTCCAATTACATTACAACTTGTACACATAATATACATCTTTTTTCAGAAGAATAAACTTTCTTCAAAGACCATTCTGTTCAGGCTACATTCAGTTGAAACAAACTATGCTAATCTCTTATCATGGTTAAAGTACTGAAGAAGAGCTGGAAGGCCTAGACTCAAAACCTCACTCAGAATAGTCCACTTTTTCTCTTCAGGCTTGTTGTGGTTTTTCAGCCTAAATGTGATTATCATGACAGTGAATTGGAAAACTTCAACACAGACTGTGTCAGCCTTTAAGAAAGCAATATGTCTTCATTGTGCTATTATGAGTGCTTGTAATGTCCTTAAATGCACTTAGAAAATTCTAGAGCATGATGGATGATGAAGACAAAGGCTGCCAAGCAGGAACAGGGAGATTAATTGAATCTCCAATTGATTGGAGATGACAATTCTTATTATTTATTAAATGTAAATGCTTCCCCACTTGCTATCCATAATAATTCTATTTATTTTATCATTTATTTTATCATTTATAAATATATGTCTCATTTTGCTAGGATTTCTTGACTAACACCCAGAATTTGTATGGAGCTGAATTATCCAAAGCAGATTTCTCAAATGCCCCAGATAAGGCAAAAAAGGAAATTAACCAATGGGTAGAACAACAGACTGAAGGTGAGATTAAATTTTTTTTTAACAACTGTAGTTTTATCTTTTTATCTTTTCTTATCTTTTCTTGGGTCGACATGATAGTCAAACCCTTACTTTTATTTGCCATAATGCTGCCATAAAAGACCAATTTCCAGAATTGATAAAAGATAAAGCAAAATAATAGTTTGGAATATTTAATCTTATAGAATGGGTTCTTTTTGTACAGTGGTTAATAAGGGATCCAGTTAGCAGCATGTATCTTGATAAAAGGTGTTTTGGGTCAGCATAACAAGTCTGATAAAATACAAGTTTGGGAACAATATACAGGCAACAATAAATGAATGTTCCACATTGCCCTTGCCCTTAGACTATTTCCTGAGCAATACTTAGAAAGTGGACATTACATATTAATGGGTCTGCTTAATGCAACTCACATTCTTTTATTTTATAAATTACATTTATATGCTGCTTCTCTTTAAGTGACATTGGGGATCTTATGAAATGATAAAAAGATAAAAATACAAAATACACTGTGTGCACACTTATTAGGCAAGTTGTACTTTGGAGGATTGATTTTATTATTGAACAACTGCTCTCAATCCATCAAATGGTAATAAACTTCAAACCTGAATATTTAAGAAAGTAAAAATGAGGTTTTTACTTTCTTGGAAGACTATCTATGTGTACACAATTATTGGACCACTGGTATTAGTGTACAGACTTATTATGCAACTAAATGAAAAAATGAAAATTTGCCCATCTCACTTGTTTATTTGCATCTGTTAAAGTGAGAATAAACAACAAACAATTCAAAATGTACAAATAAACATTTAAAGAAAAAAAATCAGTGACCAATATAGCCACCCTTCTTCTCAGTAACAGTCATAAACCTTCCATTCATGGAGTCTTGTCACTTTCTTGACCTGTTGACGATCAACACTTTGTGCAGGAGCAACCACAGTCTCCCAGACACTATTCAGAGATGTGTACTGTTTTCCTTTACTGTAAATCTCCTGTTTAAGAACGGCCCACAAGTTCTCGACAGGGTGTAGGTCAGATGAGGAAGGGGGCATGTCATTATTCTTTCATCTTTAAGGTCTTTACTGGCTGGCCATGCAGTGGAGTGCATGTGATAGAACATTGTCCTGCATAAAAATCATGGTCTTCTTGAAAGATGCAGACATTTTCCTATACCACTGCTTGAAGAAAATGTCTTCTAAAACCTGGCAATATGTTTGGGCGTGGATTTTGAGTCCATCTTCAACCGGAAAAGGTCCAACTAGCTCATCTTTAATAATACCAGTCCATATCAGTACCTCACTTCCATCTTGCTGGCATCTGAGTCAAAGTGAAATTCTGTGCCTGTTACTGATCCAACCATGGGCCCATCCATCTTGTCTGTCAAGTCACTCTCATCAGTCCATAAAACCTTTGAAAAATTTGTCTGGAGGTATTTCTTGGCCCAGTCTTGCAGTTTTAACTAATGTGTCTTGTTCAGTGGTGGTTGGGTTCAGCCTTCCTTACCTTGGCCATGTCTCTGAGCACTGAACACCTTGTACTTCTGGGCACTCCAGGTAGGTTGCAGTTCTAGAACATAACAGCACTGGAGATAATGGGTTCCTGGTAGCTTCATGTTTGATTTTTCTTAAATCTTTGGCAGTTAATGTGCATCTTTTTTTCTTAACCCATTTCTTGACTATTTTCAACAGAACATTTGATGGTTCTGTGATCATGTGCCAATATCTTAGCAATTTCAAGAGTGCTGCATCTCTCTGAAAAACATTTTATAATTTTGGACTTTTCAGAGTCAGTTAAATCTCTTTTTTGGCCTGCTTTTGCCTGAGGAAAAGACACTGCCTAATAATTATGCATACCTTGATCTCTTTAGGCCACACCCTTCCTCATTACACAAATACACATTACCTGATATGCTTATATCCACTAAGCATTTAAGTTTATATAGCTTGGAGGTGGAAAATTTGCATTAAAATGATGACATTTCTAAATACTTACTTGCCTAATAATTGTGCACACAGTGTAATTAAAATTTAGAAAGAATAAATAGACCAAAAACCAAGAGAACAAGAGACACGAAGATGGGGATATTCTCTCTATCCCATCAGCCATCAGCACTCCCGGCCCCCAGCATAGAACCCTCCTTTTGGGGCTCCAGACCAGGCAGCAGAGCCAGATTTTAAGACTCTTCTAGAAAGCCAGGAGTGTTGGGGTTAACCTTACCTCAGCAAGAGAATTTAAAAAAACACTGAGTGTTTTGACTACTATATTGATTAAAAAGAGGGTTTTATTTTAAATTGGGTTGATTTTGGGTTTGGCTAGTCTGGAGAAAAGGACTAAGGGGTGACATTATAGCAGTATTTCATTATTTTGAGAGGTTGCCACAAAGAGGAGGTCAACTTATTTACCAAACCACCAGAGGGCAGAACAAGAAAGAATAAATGGAAACTAATCAAGGAGATAAGCACCCTGGAACTAAGGAGAAATTTCCTAACAGTGAGGACAATTAACCAATGGAACACCTTGCTGGCAGAAGCTGTAAGTCCTTCATCACTGGAGGTTTTTAAGAAGAGACTAGACAGTCATTTGTCTGAAATGGTCTCCTGCTTGAACAGGGAGTTGGACTAGAAGACCTCCAGGCTCCCTTCCAGCTCTATTCTGATTGATTGATTGACTGACTGATTGATTGAACGATTCCGGAGATGTGACAGCTTAGGCAAATGACAGAAATGGCCAGTCAGTGTCACTTACAGCAGCTTTTGCTAATTCAGGATTTTTAAAAGAAAAATATTTATAAGATAATTGCAGAGGGGAAATGTACATTTAAGTGCATTTAGATTAATCTCACTGATCTGGTAATATTGTTTAACTCTCAGTTCTTTGCACAACTAATTAACAGTGAAATTTCTCCATTAAGGTAAAATCCCTGACTTGTTATCTGAAGGATCCATCAATGAAATGACTAAATTGGTTTTGGTGAATGCTGTCTACTTTAAAGGTAGCTGGGCAAAGGCATTTAAAGAAAAAGATACTGAAGACAAGCCTTTTAGACTAAATAAGGTAAATAATGTTGTTTCTTTTCTGTAACAACAGCTTGTTTAGGCATCTGTAGGAATAAGCACTCTCATGAAGCATCACATCCAAGCTTTTATGATGGCGCTGAACACATGATCCTAACTTATCTGTAGTCATGTTTTTAAAGCCTTATATCAGTTCCTTTGAGCCTGATCACTAGTTACAAATCTCAACTTTCCCGTAAGTTAAATCTAATTTCATTCTGAAATATTTTACTGAATTTAGTAGGTCATTTGTCTGCTTGCTCTAATACATGAAGGAAAACAATAAAGCAGTTTTTATTTTTTTAATACTATAGGTAGTTTTCCCCCCTTAGTTTAGTTTTGAAGTTGGTTTAGTTCTGTTTATCCTTACCTGGAAATGAATTTCAGTTAGCTTAATAGAGTTGTATGATTCCAAAGAACAGCTATATAGTAATATAGTTTTGCAAAGATCTACTTCCCAGAACTAGTTCTATCAATTTCAGTTTTATATATATATATATATATATATATATACAGAAGCTTTATTTCTTTGTTGTTTGATAAGCTCCTCACTGTAATATTCTTAAAATAACTCAGACAGAAAAGAAGAATGTGAAGATGATGTTTATGAAAGAGAAACTTCCTTTTGGTTATATCCCTGAATGCAACTGTCGTGTGCTGGAACTGCCATACAAGGGAGAGGATCTTAGCATGATCATCCTTTTGCCTGATGGCATTGAGGATAATTCCACAGGCCTCGAACAGGTGATTCTGTTGTTTTCTTGCTGTTGCTATAAAATTGTCCTAAAGAAAATTATTCTAAATATCACATGAATACAAATACTTGGTAGGATCACCCATATTTATGAACAAAGTTGTGGTTTATGTGATATGTTGAGTGGCTCTACATACCAGGTCACGACGGTAATCCGTTCCAGGACTTTAGATTGCAACCCAATTTGGTCGTGAACAGAAGTGAGACTGACTGCGCATGCGCAGGGGAAATTGCCACAGCTGTTTTTAATCTGTACCAGAGGATCTGTTCATTACCAGAAGCAACAGTTTCCCCAAATATCTGTCGTCACCCAATTTGGTTGTGAACAGAAGTGTCCGTGACCCGAGATTTCACTGTACATCAGTGGAGTTCTGAAGAGAGGCTGCCTTATTTTGGGGATCTCCAGAAAAATCTAAGAGTTTTCTGCTTTTTTGTACCACTATGAATCCTTAACCATCTCAGGTGAAAGAGTTGAAAACAGATTAGATCTGAATTAGATTTAAATAGCACCTTAAATTGTAAGCAGTAAGGTATCTATAAAATAAATGCTTTTTATTATAAATTTTGACAAGACAACCATGGTTTTGCCTGAAAATACTTTTTAAAAGTATCTATGTTTACTTCTAATGTTTATTATGCTATAAACTCTGCATTATTTTGTTTTTTCCATCTGAACAAGTTAAAATTGCAAATAGTTTAGCATGAGGCAGAAACCATCTTATTTGAAGGTGGTTGTTTGAAACCATCAGTTCAATGCCATTTTTAATTGTCTCTCATAGAGAAAGATCATGTCTGGGGTACAGAAATGTGCTCCCTGGCTCTGCAAATTCATTTACACTGAAGTCAGAGACATTATTTTTCAGCAAGGCTGAAATGGAAATATTGTGCCACAGTGATACAAATAATTACTTCCCTTTGCCATTTTAGCTGGAACAGCAGCTTACTTTGGAAAAACTGCAAGAATGGAACCAGAATATGATTTCTGAAGTGGACGTCTATGTACATCTACCTAAATTTCAGCTGGAAGAAAACTATGATCTTAAATCTTACTTTGCAGCATTGGGACTAGTAGATATGTTTGACAGTGACAAGGCTAATTTGTCTGGAATGTCAGGAGCCCAGGATCTCCATGTGTCTAAAATTGTTCACAAGTCCTTTCTAGAAGTAAATGAAGAAGGCACTGAAGCAGCAGCAGCTACTGCTGCTACTCTTATGTCACTTTCTTTGCCCATGGAGGAGAATTTTATTGCTGACCATCCTTTCGTATTTTTTATCCGTCATAATCCAACGAACACTATACTTTTCCTTGGTAGATTTGCTTCTCCATAAAGAGTATCATAAGTCATAAAACCAACTTCCAGCCTCCTATAAAATATACACTTCTCAGCCTGCTTGGGGGAATTGAACAAATTGTGGTTTTTTCCAGATCAGGGGTGTCAAACTCATGTTGTCCCATGACATATCGTGACTTTCCCCCCCTTTGCTAGACTGGGGGTGGTGTGGCCAGCGCATGCTGCATCTGGTCCATGGCCCGCGAGTTTGACACCCCTGCTCCAGATGTTTTCCATCTTTGATTTTCTTGAATTTTCTTGATTTTCTGTTAACAGATTTTATGTGGCACTTTGCTCTGAAAAGTAGCCATCTCTAATCTAAGGCATTCAGGTGTGTGTGATTTCACTTTAATTTCCAGCTAGCTAGGAATTCTGGGAATTGTAGTTTGAGGTGTTTGGAAGCCCTCAGGCAGCTGCTGTGCATTGTATCTGTAAAATGAATAACTTTATTTATTGGAATAAAGTTGGCTTGCATTCAATATTGCAAGTGTCTTTGGTCTAGACTCTTTGGTCCTGGAAAAACATTGATAATATAAAATCCAGAAAGTGACTTTTTTGTTCTTAAAAATACAAAACAATTTGGTGCGTGTCTTAGTGACCTCATACCTTATGAGGAATTACAACTTATCATTCAGTAAATACAGAATTGTTCACATACAAATCTCCAGTAACCTCAATCTACTAATTTTTTGATATTTTTTGTCCACATTCTCTTTGCTCAGTAAATCTGAGCTACATATTGTTCATCCTTCAGGCATTCATTTTATTGAAGGCAGGTGTGAAATAAAGACATTCTAGTGACATTTTGAAGGAGTTGTTACTTCTACAATTCAGTTTAATTCATGTTGCCTGGATGATTTAGAGGAATTCTTGCTTTAAATATTTAAGAAAGCCCCCTCATGCTTTCCCCTACGCTGTAATTTATAAGCTGCCAATGATCTTGCCTTTATGACTACTTTCCCTTCCCTGCCCAGCCCATTCCCCAGCTCTTACAACTATCTGCAGGTGGAGCTCTGGTCTAGCAAAATGAAATCTCATGAACACAGTATAAGACTGCACACCAAACAACAGACTACTTACAATATTATAATTGAAGTCTTTTAGCAAAATGGAGACATTGATGGTTTTTAAATTAACTTTATTTTTACAGTTTCAAAATTTCTCAAGGTATAGTTCAGTTATAAGGATTTGTTTTTTTCAGCTTAAGGTGCAAATGCAGTATTTCTTTGCCGACTGGCATAAATCAAGTTCCAATCAAGGACACAAGTCAAAATTAACCTTTCTAAGTTGAATGGATTGTATTAAATATATACCTGTACTTATATCAGTCCCATTGAAAAAGCCTGATATTAGCTAAGCTGGGCAATTTTCATTTTTAAATTTTTGACTTAATGCCCTTTATATCCTTGATTAAATCAAGTGATTTTAGTTGTCCATTTACCTATATTGTATGTATTTTATCCAAGGTTATCAAACAGTTCTTACATTTTGCATAAAATTTGGCAATAAAATATTTTTAGTACAAAATGGTTCAGGAATGTGCAGCTATTTGGACTTCAAGTGGAAAAGGAGCAGCTCCTTAAGCAGAACACATATTTTCCTCTGAGTACACAATTAGTGTAGAAAAGATATAATGTATTTCAGGAACCTTAATGTTACATTATACGTTAATGCATATATCTATATCTGCTGAGCAGCATTTTGCCTTGAATTGGAGCAGTAAAATACCCCCAAAATCGTTTCATGAGTATTAAAGATGATTTAATTAACATACATATTATTTAATACAAAAAGGTAGGCATTCCAGTTTGAGGCTACCAGTTTAATATGCCTAACCTGGAAAAAATACTTTTTTTCTTAAAACTGAAATGAACTTTTAAGAAAAAATATTACAGGATTAATATGAATCACGTGGGACAATACAGGGTTTTCTATCAAACTTGGCTTTGTGTGAAAAAATCAATCCCTTTCAACTCTTCAGGCAGGTATTCTTGTTCTACAGGATTCCTGTACATAGGATTATATTTGTAATTTTTACCATAACCTAATTTTTTCATGAGCTTGGTGGGAGCATTCCGCAAATGTAAAGGGACAGGTGGAAGAGGTCCTTGGTGGTCTCTTAGGCATGTTTTCACATTACTGTAAGCGCTGTACACTTCAATAGACTTCGGTGCTCTGGCGAAATAGACCACACACTGCGCCAGTAAGACCTATACGGCAACAAGAAAGGGACAATTAAAGAAGCAAGGGAAATGTTCGAAGTTGCAACAGCATTGAAAAAAAATGGCTTCGGAATGCTTTTCACACATTGCGGCATCAAGCAATCAAAATTAAGATGCTTGGCAACTGACTCATATTTATGACGGTTGCAGTGCCTGGGGGGAAGGGTGTCTTGGCATTCGCTTTTGCAACCTGATAAGCCAAGTCAATGCGGAAGCCCGATTCATTTACTTTAACAACCATGTTACTAACTTAACAACTGCAGTGATTCACTTAACAACTGTAACAGATAACCAGAGCTCGAAGGGACTTTATAGGTCATCTAGTCCAATCTCTTACATCATTTCTGACAGATGGAAGTCCAATCTTGGAAGTCTCAAGTGATGGCACTCCCACAACTTCCGAGGGCAAGGTGTTCCATTGGTTAATTGTTCTCACTGTCAGAAAGTTTATCCTTATTTCCAAGTTAAATCTCTCCTTGTTCAGTTTCCATCTATTATTCCTTGTCTGACCTTCGGGTGCTTTAGAAAATAGTATGACCCCTTCCTCTCTAGCCCTGCGGTATTGTAACCATCGTAAATAGCAAGCACCCAAATTTTGTTCATGTCACTGTGGGAATGCTGCATAAATGTGAGGACTGGTTTTAAGTCTCTTTTTTTCAGTGCCATTGTAACTTTGAGCTGTCGCCAAATGAATGATTGCAAGTTTGAGAACTACCTGTAGAAGAAAGAGGAACATTTAAAAATTCTGATATTAGTTGTTTATAAATTACATTACCTCACACTCCGGCATTCCAATAAAGTGGCAACCTTGATAAGCAGCCACAGCTTGAGGTAAGGCCAAGGGATCTGCCAATCCTATAATGAAATTTTATATTCTAATCAGTAATATGATACATCAAGTCAAGTCGACTCAGGTAAACCCCTACCTGCCACAAGGCCTTTCTGTTTGAGAGACTACTTGTTCTGTGTGCTTCAAAAGATTTGGCTTCCTTCAGGCCTCATTGATTAAGCAAAGGTAACTAGTAAGACCCAAGAAGTAGGTCTTCAGTTGCTCCATCTCTCCTTTAGAGATTCACATGGTATCTGCCTTAAAGTGATCTTTAAAACCCTAGATTTTCTCCTAGGCCTTGAATTTGGATAGTTGGGCAGGACACTGGGGGAGGAGGACATAGCAAGATGGTCTGTTTCTCCCTTGGACAGTTATTATTTCCTGGGTGGTTTTCTTTTTTAAAATAGTCTAGAAGTTTGATGAATAAATCAACAGGATATATTTATCTGGTAAAACTGCCAATGCTAACATATTAAAACTTGCTTTCATACATATTCTCCTTTGTATCATTCATATCTAAGAATTAAGGTACGAACATTGGTTTATCTATAGGACAAATGATTCAGTCTCTAATTTCACTAGGGAAAGAGGCAATATCTTTCTATTTAATTGGCTCATAAGCCTTTGAGGCTCACTTTTTGAGCCCAAGGAATATAGCACTTCTGGGATGGAAAGCTATTAGTACATATGAGGGGCACCAGAGTGACTGAAGAAAAAAATGAGTTTCAACCAATGGTTAGTTGTTGCACACTAATCTCTGGTTTCAAATGGAGTACCCCAGTTTTATTCTTTTCAAGCCAAGTGAACAACGGGACAGCAGATGGATAGGTTTTGTTCATTTTGACCTTTTTCCCTCAACTAGAGATCAATAGTGAAATGGACATCTTGTCAAAAGGTTACCAACATAATGAAACTACCAGTAGAAATATGTCATATATGTGAAACACTATATAAAGGCCTTGTTTGATGAATAGTGAAATAGGGACGACTTTAGCCCAAGTCTGGAAGAAATAACACTGCAAAGATTTCTGTCATCTTAGAATATTCAAGTTACCCATTAGAATCTTATCAGTCAACTGCTTCTGATATTGGAGATCTCCATATTCACTATCTAAAACCCTATGCTAGACAAATGCATCATAGTTTAGAAGCCATACCTCTATTCAGTAAGTTTATAGATTGATGAGCTGATGCATAGGCAAGCACATTTCCAGTTTCAATAAGCCAAATTACCTTTTTCATACTGATACCTATTAAACAGTTGGATGACTCCAAATGTTATAATGCTACCTGTAATACTCTGAACTTCTGACATGTTAGAGCTGCAATATTTAAAAACTGAGCTGACTGACTTCTGGCCAAACTCTAATTCTAGAGCAAATATTTCAAAAACTGTCACCTGCTCCTTCGTAGTTGCCCTGGAGGCAGGTTTTCCCAGTTGCCCTATATTGTAAGAAGGAGAATGGCCGTTCCTTGCACTTTTGAAGTAAATGCTGGTTGGCTGAGAGCAGCGTTGGGAGATAAAAGTGCCGATAGAAACCCATGTTCACTTCAGTTACTCACCTATATCCTCACTTGCAAATCGTACCAACCTTCTTGCCACATACAATGGATCCTCACCCCCTTCAAGCATTCGGGCCAGCCAGTAAAGGGAAGCATTTTCATCAGAGCCACGCATAGATTTATGAAGTGCAGAGATGCAGTTATAATGCTCTTCACCTATTGAGAAACAGACCAAAAGGCACCCTATGCTTCGATCATCCAATGCATCTGAGGAGCAGAGGCATTGCAATGGAAATGCCTGTTTTTCCAATGCATTAATTTCAACATACCTGTATTACCTTTAAAGAGAGATAAAAGTTGCATTCTTCAAAGTAACTGCTGCATGTTTTTTCTTATGAGCTTCAAGCTGCTTCTTGTGGGATATTATATCAAACGTTTTACAGTATATTGTATTGGTGACACAGAACATTACAATATTCAGGATTGCATAATTATTTTAATGTTCATGTATATTGTATATTGTTTCTACACTTAGTTCACCATCCAGTGATAAGAGGGATAAGTGATACATCAGAGGTGGTATTCAGCAGGTTCTGACCAGTTCTGGAGAACCGGCAGTGGAAATTTTGAGTAGTCTGGAGAACCGGCAAATACCACCTCTGAGTGGAGATTTTACAGTATCCTTCTCCTGCCACACCCACCACAGAACCGGTAGTAAAAAAAATTTGAACCCCACTGATCTACATGAATCAATACAAGTTACGATTCCCTTGACAGAGAAAATATATGCTGTACAAAAGCAGTTCAACAGAGTGCACAGCTAACTCAAGTATCTGATTTCCTTCCCAATACTGCCATAAGGGCTGTTATATTTGCCACTCACCAGCTCGGTCATACAAAATGTGGGATCGCTGGAGTCCTTCCTTCACATGGTCTTCTGTGATGACCACTCGTTTAGCAGAACATTCATGGTTGTTACTCTGATGGGAGGGGTTGGTTAATCTTGACTGCACAGCCATCTGGAGCCCATTTAACCCGGTCCTTGCATCACCATCACAAAGATAGGCAAGAGTGTTTATTGCTCTTCTTTCAATGAATACCCGTAACCTGAAATAAAAACATAACTCATTACTTCTAATCAGGATGGAACATCTGAATTCATTACACACTGTTTGTTCACAAAGCCATGTTTCTTTATCTTGGACACAGAGAGCGAAATAGACCCAGGTCTATTACAAAGAATATGCTAGGGTGTCAAACTCAAGGCCCTCGGACTGGATGTGGCCCATGGGGTACTTAACTGTGGCCTACGGGCCCGCCATGGAAATAGCAAAGGCTTCCTCGAGCTCCATTTTCACTGGTAAAGCGCTGCAGGAGGCCGTTGTGGCCGAAAACGGACCCTTGACCCTGGCCATGCCCTCCCCCCCGAAGGTCAAACACAACCCTGATGCATCCCTCAATGAAATCGAGCTTGACACCCCTGGAATGTCTCCTTGGTTTTCAGAATGCTATAAATATATAATGTAGTAATGTTAAACATTCTTCTGAGTCCTTCTTTGTCATTTGATAACAAACAGAAGATAAAGTGATAGTAAACTATAATCTATACATGGTCACATTCGAACCAGATTAGGGAACCCTTTCAAACCCATACTAAAAATTGAAATCTGAACCATATTTTGCCCTGAAATTGAAACAGCACTTACACCATTAACTGCTTTATTTATTCTGTTCAATAGGAACAAAGACAAAAAGCTAAACAACTAAATACAAGGCTGTAGTTACAATAGAATACCTTGGCTTACCTTTCTTCCCCTGCATGCAGACAAATAAAAGCCCACTAAGGAGGTCAACCTGTTTGATCTCTTTTAGAAGGAGCTGAAACTTCAGTGTAAATTTTGCCACCTAATAACCACGTTCTCTTAAGTTTATTTTAAAATAAATCATTCAAAACCAAAATTGACCATCAAGAAAAGTTAAAAATCACCCTAAAATTTTCAATGGCATTAAATAAAATTAATGTTTTGGAAAGATAACACGGTTGTACATGCTTGTAGAGGGATCTGAAGTTGAAGGACATTATCCTTTGTCACAATCACAGCATTTACTCTGAGGCTAATGGACACTACTGCCCTCAGCAGGGAAGAGAACTTTTAAATGCAGATATAGCAGTAGTCACCAACTGGTGAGCCGCGAGAAAATTTTGATGGGCCGCAGAGAAATCTCACCCCCAGAACACCCCCCCCCAAAGCAATTAATCCAGGCTGCATAGAAACACAAGGCTGCGCTGCCCACATGGCCCACGGGAACCCTCCCCGCCCACTCACTTCTTACCCAGCAAACTTGCCTGCTAAATTTTCTGACCATCAGCTGTTCTGCTCTGCTGGGAGATTTAGATTAGCTAGGAAACAGAAAATGCTTTTTAGCTAGTCTTTAGATCTTCGGCTCTGCTTTTAAGCACAGCTGAACCTCCCTTAGGACTGAAGGTTCTATTATTCAGTGGAGATTCACGGCAAGCAAATTTTATGTGACAGACTGAGCTAGCTGATGGCAGATAGATAGATCACTGTGAGCAACTCAATCTGCCTGCCTGCTTTGCCTGATTTTGGGTAAAAATTGCTCTTTTTTATATAAAAAAAATTCAATATTTACATACATGGTATGTTGTGAGATAATTTTGTGAGTTTGCTTACCAGCAAATTTTATGAGTTTGCTTGCAAGCAAATTTTATGTGACAGATTGAGCTAGCCAATGGCAGATAGATAGATCACTGAATGATTCTATGAGCAACTCAATCTGTCTGCCTGCTTTGCCTGATTTTGGGTAAAAGTTGCTCTTTTTTAATAAAAAATTCAATATTTACATACATGGTGTGTTTGTGAGTTAATTTTGTGAGTTTGCTTGCTAGCAAATTTTATGTGACAGACTGAGCTAGCCGATGGCAGATAGGATAGATAACTGAATGAATCCGTGATTCTGTGAGCAACTCAATCTGCCTGCCTGCTTTGCCTGATTTTGGGTAAAAGTTGCTCTTTTTTAATAAAAAAAAATCAATATTTATATATATATTTATATTTATTTACATACAAGCCATGCCCAGCCAGTCACATGACCACAAAGCCACACTCAAATAAGGCCACGCCCACAGAACAGGTTATTGGTCCCTGGGATTTAAAATTATGAGTTTGGTAGTCCCTGAGGTCCAAAAGGTTGGCGACCCCTGCTCTGGATGAAGTGGGAAGCCCTCATATAGTTTGCAACAACTTAAAATAGCTGCTACTTTTTCTGAGGTCACTCAGCAGCTACTACAACTTGCCATCAGGTTACCTTCAATAAGTTGAGTCCTATATACTCTGCTGTCCCTTTATGCTGTATGATGACACAACATTTTGCTATTCAATTATCATTTAAATTATTTTTTTCCTTTTAGTACATATCTGTTTATTATTTCAGTTCTGCTTTCACTTTATTCTTCATTTTTAGTATTTTTCCTTCTTTTCAATATGTGTCAGTTTTAACATATTTAGTTCATTAGTTCTGTAGAAACAACTAGTTATCTTTCTAGTGAATACAGTATGAAAGAACAAGCAAAAATTCAGGTCTATATTTGATGCAGATTTGGGGGAACAACTGCATATGTGAACACTCTGTGCTAATCTCTTTCTCTGCAGGATTGAAGCCAACAAAAGGCATATATCCAGGTTTATCAGCACCCTGCTCTTATATCACATATACAGGAGTATCTTCCAACAAATGTATTGTGGGGAGCAAATAGATAATGATTAGAAAACCTGTTCTAGCAGGATTGTCCCCCTCCCAAAATAAAACAGGAACCCTATGGTCTGTGGGAAGGATCCCTTAATGTGCATGCATATGTCAAGGAAAGCATATATACATATGTGTGCATAATTTTAAAATTGTTATTTGTAAGCCACCTAATTTACAACATTTATATTTCATCTTTGTATTCTCAAAGGTATTTGTGCTTATAAAGATATTTCTATTTCTATTCTCAAATACAAATAATTATATTAAATGCATGCTGCATATAATCTTGCAATGCACAATATTTGCCAGAAGATAACTATATTTTCTCACAAGAACATCCAGCTCCCTGGAGATTGAGTCATCCCGCAGAATAGCCAAAACACCTAGTATAACTTCACATATCTTTTCTCCTATGCCAGGTAAAGACAATACTTCATATCACTACTGAGATTTCTGTGTCTGACAGAGGAATATGCTAAATTATCAGTAACTAAGAGCTGGCCAATCCACTTTTCTGATCCCTGAGAATATACAAAACCCCCTTAAATTATGGGAGCATTATATAATGTAATAGCTGCTTCTTATTTTACTTTCAATTTAGATATGTTTATGGTCTTCACTGATCATCAAGCTTAGTGAAACACGTCTCTTATACATCTTCCCATGTGATTTAGGAAAAAATATAACAATCCCATGGTATTAAAACATGAAAGCACTTCACTGGACTGAATTTTCCTGTTTGCTTCCTATCACTTCTGCAGATTATTATGCTGTCTAGTCTATTTGCTATCTCATAGATGCCACTAAGTTTGTAAATGTGCTGAAGCTGACTAAAAGGTTATTTTTAAAGGCAAAGTGAGCAAAGTGAGCTGAGCGAGTACAGATCAGGTCACAGTGCTTGTCTGAAATTAAAGCCAAAATTTTTAAAAGTTAAAAACAGAAATGAGTCAGTTAAAAGTTTGAACTTAAAAGCTCTTGCAAAATAGTAAACAAATAAAACAAAAAGAGATCTTCATCTCTTTGATCTGAACTCAAAATGCATATGAAACCGTAAAACAGTAACAACTACACTCATTGGCAAACTCATTTTTCAAGCTTTTTGTTCTGATGTTCCGGGTTTTGCACTGAGTTGCCTTCTATGGATCTGGAAAGATGATTTTATGGTTTTTGACCCTTACAGGAACATTAGTGGCTACAACTTCAGGAAGAAGATAGACTACTGGGAGAGCTTGGAGGATTAAGAATGATGGGCAACTGTAGAAGGCAATATCACATCTCTTGGAAGTCACTAATGGTGATACTTTTAAACCGGAGATATTAACGAATACATCTGATAATTTATTCACAGAAATGAAAAAGCTTAGTCTCTGAATTTTGATGCTTCTCTTTGATTGGCATGATGATTTGGGAATAACCTTGAGGAAGCAGAAGCCTCCAGTGGCTTAATGGCCAGAGAAAGAAACTTAGGAAGGATCCACCCTAATGTATCAAGCAGTTAAAAGCGATAGGGGCAAGTTTTGTACTCCCAGATTTGCAAGATTCTGTTAATGTACCTTACAATAAATTAGATTTAGCTCATCTAGTTGTATTTTCTTATCTAGTTTATGTTCTGTAGAAAAATATGAAAAAATATTAACATACATAATAAAAAAAATAAGGCACATGCAAATATATCTTTACTACAGGTGTAGAAGCAAAACAATCTAAAGAAACATTCTAATTGCTTCCTTAGTAACCTGAAGAAATTAACTTGTTGATCTCAATCTAGAAATCGTGCATACCATTTCCCAGTGTATTAACAATAAATAAAGATATATTGTAATCCTATGGGACACAACATTCTGGAAGTTTTAAAACTCACAGGATTATCTCAACAACCTAACATAAATATGAAGCTTTATTA
Source organism: Bungarus multicinctus (assembly GCA_023653725.1). Lineage (NCBI taxonomy): Eukaryota > Metazoa > Chordata > Lepidosauria > Squamata > Elapidae > Bungarus > Bungarus multicinctus. Next base: position 24,140,752 of record CM042846.1, read on the forward strand.
TTTTTTATCATTTCAAACTCTACTTCAGCTCTTTCTACCTATGCAAATAAAAATTCCAAGGCATTAATCTAATCTAGTTCCCAACTTCCGTAGAGATTTTCCCCACTCTCGGCTTTCACTTGCACAATTGCGTGCCGTATTTTTGCCAGCTTCCAAATTTAAACACAGGACGTCTTGAACACCAAGTCTCGATGTTTATACCCTGTAATCTGTGATACCTAGAGACAAAAATATACACAGAAACAGAGAGGACACCCTAGGACCTATCACTGGCTGACCTCCGAGTGGAATGTCAACTAAAAGGATAGGAAAAATACAGCTAATGCATCACTATTCACCTAAAGAAATAAAACTTTATTTATTTATTTGATTTGTCAATTGCTTACAAGATAATAAGGTATAAATATAAAAAGACCCTTGGTGGCACAGTGATTGGAGTGCGGGACTTCAAGCTACTCCTACTGAAATTTGGCAGATTGAATCCCACCAGGCTCAAAGTTGACTCAGCCTTCTATCCTTCTGAGGTGGGTAAAATGAGGACCCAGATTGTTGTGGGCAATATGTTGACCCTGTAAACCACTTTGAGAGTGCTGTAAAACACTATAAAGCGGTATATACATCTAAGTGCTATTGCTATTGATGTAAGTATAAACATGAGGAAGAATACAGGAAATAGGTACGAATAAATGGGGACAATAGGAGAGGGACAGTAGGCACAATTGTGCACTTATGCACACCCCTTACAGACATCTTAGGAATGGGGTGAGGTCAATAGTGGATAGTTTGAGGTTAAAGGAGTGGGGCTTAGAGGATGTAACCACAGAGTTGTTAAATGAATGAATAAGTCTTTATTCATTGAAAGCAACAATTTTCAACGAATAAAGACTACATCAATGATTGCCATAGAAGTAATGAGTGTGTCATAATCCTGGTGGAGACTGACTCTGAGGAAGAGGAGGAACAGCCAACAGGGAGTGGAAGTGTGGCTTCAGAGGTGAAAGAGGAGGCTGGGGAAGGGCAGAGGCTGGTTGAGCAGTCAGAGGAGGAACCAGGCCCATCTCCTATCCATCCTAGAGCACGCAGGGAGGAGACAATCAGGGTAAAATGTGGTCTACTCGAGAGGAGAGGGCCATGAGTTCATGGGTTGCAGGTGTGAGAACTGCATAAAAGGTTGGACCTGCGTGCTAACAGACGCTGGAGACAAATTAGTGTTTTATTTCTAAAGAAGGTTTATCTTGGTTGGCGTTCTTCCAATGAACTGTCCCTGGTTATCTTCCTGAAGCTGGCAATTATCTATCCTGGTCTGTCAAGGAACTTCAATGTGGTTTGTTTTTGGTTTTTGCTTCGTTATCGGCTCTTTGAATGTGAACTGTGTTTCTTGCCTTTGAAATGTTATTTTGAAAATAGTTTCCTCCTCCACTGTGAACAATTAAACAGTGAAACCAAGTTGAAGGTATTTAAGGACTTTTAGTTACATTTTGGATTTTGTTATATTTCTGATAGACTCTGAGTCATCACAGAGTGTTTATAACCATCTTCACATACTGCTGAGCAATATAAATAATTATCTACAGTCTGTTGTGCTTATTTTTAGTGTGTAGTACCATTTTATGCTAGTACAGGTAGTCCACAACTTACAACAGTTCACTTAGTGACTGTTCAAAGTTACAATGGCAGTGAAAAAAGTGACTTATGACCATTTTTCATACTTATGACTATTGCACCGTCCCCATGGTCATGTGATTTACATTCAGATGCTTGACCACTGACTCACATTTATGACGGTTGCAGTGTCCTGGGGTCATGTGATCCCCTTTTACAACTTCCTAACAAGCAAAGTCAATGGGGGAAGCCAAATTCACTTAACAACCGTGGTGACTAATTTAACAACTGCACTGATTCACTTAACAAATGTATCAAGAAAGGTCGTAAAACAGGGCAAGACTCTCTTAACAAATTTCTCACTTAGCAACATATATTTTGGGCTCAATTGTGGTTGTAAGTCGAAGACTACTTATATGTAGCCACAACAACATTCAGAATAAAAAAAACATGGGGACAAAACCACATTGTTATTCCTAATCAGGTATTTCAGATAAAATCAGGACCTTCAGATAAAATTAGAAGGGATTCTATTCACTTTCACTTCACAACAATTCTATCAGGAAAGTTAGCTCAAATATATAACTATTGGCCCAGGTTTTCACATTATTTTGAAAGCAAACAGGTGAAGGAGAGTGATTATTTTTATTGCAAAAGAGTTGAACGCCATGCTTTTTCTGTGCTTACCACTGTTACAATGTTCTTGCTAACATAATTTTTCCAGTTTGAATTCAGAAACTACCGTAGTTAGGAGGAAGGAGCTACAGGGGGCAAATCATGAAGTATTTCTGATTGTCTAGAGCAGGAGTGTCAAACTCAAGGCCCTTAAATCTGGCCTGGAACTATCAAAGGAGTGGCCCATGGTGTCTCTGGCTGCTAAAACAGGTTGCGTGCGGGGAAGGGCTTCCCCCTCATTTTCATTTTCCATAGCCTCCTGCAGCACTCTGCCGGCTGAAACCGGGCCCAAAACCAGACCCAAGCCAGCCCAAAATGGGCTGAAATCTGGGCCAAAACCGAGCCAAAAACAGGGCCCAAAATGCCCCCCCAAACAGCCTGAAAACATCCAAAAATGGCCTGAAAATGGGCCACATGGCCTGTTTTTGGCCGGCAGTGCTGCAGGAGGCCATGGGGGGTGAAAATGAGGTGCAGGGGGGCCTCACCTGGACCCTCCATGCCCCATTTTGGCCGGTAGGGTGCTGCAGGAGGCATCTGTCCCGCCCCACTGCCGCCCCCCAGAGAAGAACTAAAATGCTGATCCAGCCCTCGAAGAAATCCAATTTGACACTCCTGATCTAGAGGAAACCTGTGCTGAAAACAGATGCCTACCATAGACAGGTCCTACGAAACAATTATTGCACAAAGTCAACCACAGAGTTTTATGCTCAAATCCTTACAGAAAAAGACATTGAATACCTTGGTGGTGCAGGCTGTTAAATCATCTAGCACTTAGCTCAATTATCTGCAATTAGTGCAGGTTCGAATCCCACCAGGCTCAAGGTTGATTCAGCCTTCCATCCTCTCGGGGTAGGTAAATTGAGGACCCAAGATTGTTGGGGGCAATAAGCTGACTTTGTAAAATACCGCCGCTTGGGGGGGGGGGCAAAAAGCCCTAGTAATAAACAGGCATATACAGTGGAATGAAGGCCATTGCTGAGCACTTAGCATGGTGCTCTAAAGACTGTAAGCCATCCTGAGTCTCCGGAGAAGGGTGGCATATAAATTAATTAAATAAACAAACAAATAAATAAATACTCCTGAGCTATTTTGATTGCTATTAAATGCAGTCTGTCTTACTATCTGCTTATCTTATGCACCAGATGTTGATCCTGAAGATGACATATGTGTAGTCGTATTTTATTCTAGCCTTTGTCTATTCTTTTCTTAGATTTCTTTAGGTTTTCTGCAAAGGAATTTAGCGGTATTTCAGGTTCGCCATATTCTAGCTGTAGAAAGGGAGGTTGTAGAGACAAGTGGGAATGTTAGGTCTAGTTGGCATTCCTTCCCATGGGAACAGAGAAGGTGGCTGCAGCTGCAGGAAGGTGGACTTTGGAATCATCAGACCAATGGACTGAGAACTGATTGGAGATTGTGATTATGGGGAGAAGTTTTAAACCTTTGGTTTTTACTGGAAGTGATTCTGAAGTCTGGCCAGAGTCAGATTTACACCAAGACCTTGCCAATTTGATATGTTTCTAATAAATAGACTTTGAAGAAACTTTGATGCCTTGGACATATTACCTGGAACCTTACACCAGAACTCTGGGTGGCTAACAAAATCATAATAAACCCATCTGAATAATAAAACTATTACTAATATACAAAACCCTAACCCTAATATACAAAAAAACCAAAATACGAAAGTCAATGCCCCAAACAACACTCCCCAACTGAACCGCAACTGTAATTGCTGGGATCCCATCGCACTTTATTTCAATCCTGAGAGAAGAGCCAGCTTTTTAAGGTCTTCTGGAAGGCTAAGAGAGTGGAGGCTTGTCAGATCCCAATGCATCATTCACGAAGTTTAAATCACAATAAAATTAATATTTAGAAAAAGATGAAAACTCCTGGAAGACCATTTCATGTATTTGGAATTACATGCAGCCAACATCATGTACCTTACAGTAATGTACCGTGACTACAAATGAGGACTTCTTTGGATATAATAGCAACGGTACAGCCATCAACCTTCCATATCTTCATTCCAACGTACTGCTGTGATGCTCGAAGGCTAATTATTAGTTCAAAAAGCCCTTCAATGTAATCCTTGTCAGCTAAATGCACAATCTAATAGGATAATCTCCTTTAACATGATAGACTTTTAAATACCACAGAACTGCATAATGAAGTCATATGATACAACTGCTTTATCATACACACTAGGGTGTCCAACCCACAGACTGTGGACCACGTGTGGCCCTGGACAGCTAATAATGTGGCCCTGCAAGATCGTAAACTTTTAACATTATGTGATTTAATATTATAAAACTATATATTTTATATGCAGCCCAAGACAATTCTTCTTCACTCAATGCAGAATAACAGAATAACAGAGTTAGAAGAGACCTTGGAGGTCTTTTAGCCCAACCCTATACCATTTTAGACAAATGTTTGTCCAACCTCATCTTAAAAATCTCCAGTGTTTTTAACATTGTGGCCCAAAAGGCAAGGCAACTCATGATAGACAGTACTTTTCAAGGCTTCTGCTCCCCCCTTCTTTTACTGATTATATAACCTAGGTATGATTCTTAACCTTTCCATGCTTTAGTTTATTCATGTTTACCCAACTGGTGGAGCTAGGGTGGCATAAATATACATAGCAATAGCAGCAGCACTTAGACTTATATATAGCTTAATAGTGTTTTACAGCCCTCTCTAAGCAATTTACAATGTTAGCCTATTGCCCCCAACAATCTGGATCCTCATTTTACCGACCTCGGAAGGATGGAAGGCTGAGTCAACCTTAAGCCAGTCAGGATCAAATTGCTGGCAGTTGGCAGAGTTAGCCTGCAATACTGCATTCTAACCACTGTGCCACCACATGGACATAAAGAATACTGGTTTCATCAGCTTGAAGTACCACACGACAAGCAATATGCTCATTAAAAATCTTTCTTTTGAGAATTGAGATGTGGAAAATGTATATCTTCTACCTTGAGCTCTAATTGGGAGACCGCCGTAATCTAGTAAAATAGGGTCTCCAATCCAAAAGTTTGAAGCCTTGGCACAACCAACTTAAATTATATTTATTTACAATATGCCCAGGAATACACACATGCACGAAATGGATAGTGAAACACAAAACCCTGAACAGGAGGAGGAAAAAAATAGTTTCTACTGTCTACATTCCTTTCAGAAACAAAAGACTCCAACCTCAGCCAAAGAGCCACTGTAATCACAGCTGTGACATTATATTACTTCTTCTCCGCCTTATAACCCACGGTTTATATCCTGCTGCAACGTGAAAATGTTACAAGTGCAATATCCTAAATAAAGAGGCAAGTTGCCTCTGTTCCCCTAAATCATGCAGTCTAGTTAGAAGCGTATCGGTTTTCTTAATAGAGAAAACTGAATAAAAAGGTAATCGTTTTTTTTCTCAAAAGGCTTCATTATATGACTTAATTAAGACAATATTAGCATTAACTAACATATTGATTATCGTGAAGACAATAGCAATTTAAAAATATTTACTAGTTTCTCAAAATATAAAATACAGAAGTACAAAGAAAAATTAAAATAAGGGGAAAATAACGGAGGAAAAAGGGAGAAGAAATAAATATACAGACAAAAAAAGAACATTAACTTCCAATTCCTTTTGATGCAGTAGAATAAGGTAGCAACATAAAACCTCAACCTTTTACTTTTATATAATCCTATATAATAGCCATTTCTATAACAGAAAACCTATTTAATCAACAAAACCTAAAATCAAAGTTTCATTTTTTCCACCTCAAGCACAAAGTCCAAAAGTGGTTTCCAAGCAGAAACAAAATTGTGTGTTTTTGTCTTTAACTGACAATAGTACTCATCAAGAGAAAATTACTAGTATTTAAGCTCCAAAAACAGGAATTTATTTTATTTGTGAAATGTTTACACCACCCATCACTCCTACAAGGTGACTCTGGATGGCTTGCAAGTTTTAAAACAAGTAAAATAATTAGCTGAAGCAGAATTAGCTGAAGCAGTGAGACTTAAATATAAATATGCTTTATGAACTGAAATTCACATTTAAAGTTGGGAATAGATATTTGAGACCAGTGGGCAGTTCCTTATGCACCTAACCAGGCATCACTAGGCAAAATAAATATGCTTTTACACTGAGGAAGTTGTAGTATATACTGTAATTTATTAAATGTAGCTGTTTTCTAAGTCTATGTTTCCAATCTGATGTAGCACTTACCTGAACTTCTGAAATAACAAGCAAAAATTTCACATGAGGCAGGCTTCATAATTTTACCTGAAAACAACTTTGAACTGATTTTAAATATTTACTTGAATTGTTTGATGGCATTTAAGGATCAGCAATGTGTCCCTATGAGAGATAATCATTTTTCTTTCACTGTTTGCTTTTAATAAAATATCCAAGATATAAAGGCAGTTCTGGTCAACAGAATTGAAACAAGTCAGAGAGGGCTGAACTGGCCAGCATTTTGGAATGCTGTGATAAACCTGCAATGTGCAAAAACTGCTGTGCAGAAATTAGATTAGAAACCTAAAGACCATACACAGCTGCTATCAAATGTAAAATGTCCAATAGCCAAAGCAGAGGTTACAGAATTAGGCTCAAATAATTTTTTTAAAAAACTTTGGCTTCACATTGCTGTTTTCTACCACTCGGGTTCAACACAAACCCTTTCCTTTGCTATTAAAAGAGTTTGGTTTTTGCATTCTTTCTCCTCCTCCCCGCTCTATAAGTTCTTCCTGCCTTCTGCTTTGGCAATCTGTCACTGGATTCCCTTGGGTGGGGTATGTTAACACGTTGCAGCCTACAAAACATACTTACTCGGAGCCCTGGCTGTTGTTGGCATTCAGAGAGCTGCTGAGTTCCTCATCTTGGCTCAGAACCTGGATCCCTAAGGACTTGATAGCTCGCATTAGAATAGCTTCCACTGCTTCAACGGAGAGTTTCTCAAGAACAATAACGCGGCACCGACTCAGCAGCGCTGAATTGACTTGGAAGGAAGGATTTTCTGTTGTTGCCCCAATCAGGGTTATGGTTCCACACTCGACGTGAGGAAGAAAAGTGTCCTGGACATGGGAGGAACACAAAAAATTGGCCGCAGTCAATAACAATTGCAGACATCCCATGTGAGTATATTAATAGCTCGTCTGCTTAGAAAGGTTAACCGCTTTGTTAATAGTTTGTGTTGCAGACAATAACCTCTGCCCTCATTACCACACCAAGCTAAAAATTAAAATTTTGTGTGGAAAGCATCTAGAGCTTTAGAACTTTAGCTTTGGTGCCTACGCATCTAATAAAGCGGTTCATTCATTGCAACGGGGTTCATTTCTACGATGCCACAAGAACCTTGATCATGCAGGATGCTGAAGACTGTATGTTTTTGTAACATAGGTTTCATTGTTTTGGCAAAACTAAGGGTGTGGTGGTAAATCTTAATCAATCTCCTTGATTTCCAAAAGGATTATTCAAAGACTGTAAAGCACCAAGTACATTTGGATATTATACATAATACAGTGAATGTTTGGAAATTTTACCATAGCCTAGTTTCACTGCAACCCACTCCCTATTTAATGTAATTCTTTTAATATAATTTAATTACTTAATATGATTCTTTTAATATAAATTCTTTGATTGTGTTTATCTCCAGTCTCCAAATCTCCCTATGTGGCCATTTGATGATAATAATCAACCAATTCATCTCCAAAACGTTCTAGCATTCTAATTTAGTTGTGAAACTAATACTGTAAAAATTACATTACAAGCCAAAACCCCCCCTTTTTTTTTACTCATGAACAAAGTAAGTAAAGATAGCTTTAATGCTCTGACTGTCTCTTTATAACCTTGCTTGGCTAGATAAGAAGTTCCTGCTTCTTGCTAGTGAGGTAGGAAGGTATATTAAAAAGGGAAGCGGTTGCCAAATTTTCAATCCCAAACTTGCTTTTTAAATAGACTGCAATAATATTAAATCTTAATGCGGCAATCGGCATCAATATGGTAATCAAGTATCAGCACTGATTTTTAATGGCAATTAAAATGGGTTTCTAAAGTCGAGACAAAATACATGTAAATATGCATTATGCCAGCATGATATAACAGATCGAGTGTAGAGACTTCAACTGGGAAGACCTTGGCACAAAGCTCTGCTTACTAAGTGACCTTGGGCTAGGCACTCTCTCACATCTTGTTCTGCTTCAGAAGGCAAATATAGAAAAACTGGATAATTCTCTAAACAGATTTCCAGAGCCCCTTAAGGAAAGGCGTATCACAATCGTTCAGAGTGAAACCACTGCTCAAGCACATTCCCTTAAGGACTTCACTGCAATGCCCTGGTATTCTGACTGCATATAGAAAAATGAATACCTGTTGGGACTTATTGAAACGGTGTATCTCATCTATAAATAGGATAGTCTTCCTCTTGCAGAGTCTCTTTTCATTTTGGGCTTGGGAAATTACATCTCGGACATCACTAGTTTTGGCACTTGTGGCTGACAGTGTCACAAACCGTGTTCCATTCTTCTTACTGCTGCTGGCTATGATATGTGCCAAGGTCGTCTGAAACGAAGAAAAAGAAAAAAAAAAAGGCAAACATACTGATTTTGTTCTCAAAACAGAAAATAACCTGTGTGAAAACATATGGACATGAAGGAAATATAGGGATAAAAACATAGCGAATGTATTATATATTCATTCCCTTCCAATGGAAAGGGGGTTACTTAAATAGAAAACCTAAACTATTTAAAGCTTAAAAAAGAATTATCATCCAGACAAGGAGGTTGGGTGGGGAGGAAAATAGATCTCCTACCCCCTGGCTGGGATCCAGGAGCTATTTTAGCCCTTGGACATGCTCAGTAGAGTTCTAGAGGTTTCTTTTGACAGCAGGTTCTCACTGAATATGTTAATCTGAAAAAGGGATGGGTTCAGTGGTGGGATTCAAATATTGTTGCCACCGGTTTGGTGGGTGTGGCTTGGTGGGCACGCTTTGGACGCGTGCTCACACTTGGCGTGCACGCACACACCAAACACGCACTTTGCGTAGGCCCAGAGGTGTTCTAACTCGCCTCCTGCAAGCCTGCACAATCCTGGTCGCTTCAGCAGCTGCCGCGCAACACTATTCTGTGCTGCGCAAAGCAGCTGCGCTTCAAATTCAGTGGATAAAGGTGAGTATGGAAGCCTGGGCGGGTGGATGGGCCCATCAGCAGAGCAGCAGAGAGAACCAGTTCAGGTGAGACTCCATTGCTCATCGCTCCTACTGGCTCTCCAGAACCGGTCAAATACTACCACTGGATGGGTTGCTGTTAGCTATTTCTTTCAGACATCAATAAGAAACCCAATACATTTAATTTATTCAGTGCAGGTATTTTTTTTTAACCTATTAAAGAAGAAATTATGCTATCCTCTTTGATTTGCCCTCTTGATAGGATACCATAGCTTACAACAGTGATTTACTCCTGTCCTTATTGCAGTAGCCCTTTCTGACTCACAGCTACAAGGCCTGCCAGTTACTAAATACTTTTGCAATCTGCACATTCAGACACAGAGACAATGTAGTGCTATTCTTGTGGACTAGTACGCACATCTGCAAAACTATGTTGGATTTCTAAAGTGGGTAATAATTTTCAAAGTATTAACCAGTACAACCCTTAACACATTACAGGTGCTCCTTCAGTGACCGTTTAATCTTATTTATTTATTTATTTAAATTTATATACCGCCCCTTCTCCCAAAGGGACTCGGGGAGGTGAACAGCCAGAATAAAATGCACATATAAAACACATATACAATATTTAAAAATTAAAAGAATCAAATATATTGGCTCTTACAAAGATTAAAATAAGGGGATTAAGAAAGATTAAAACCAGATTAAAAATTTAAAAACCCCTTGCAATGATGCGCAACAAGGAGGACTTACTTGCCGTCTGAATTCTGCTCATCACAGCATCCTCACAGTCACATGATCAGTTTCCAATGTTCTCTGCTTGAATTCCCACAGTCAACAGGGAAGCCAGCAAGATGCTGGAAATCGCAGTCACATAAGGTCTTTGCTTAACGGCTCACACAATTCACACTTAATGATGGCAACCAAGACTGCCAGAATTGCCTTCACACTTTTTATGACTGCTTAACGATGACAACCAGGGGTGGGATTCTACCAGTTCTCACCTATTGGCTAGAACCGGTTGTTAACATTCTAAGCAGTTCGGAGAACCAGTTGTTAGAAGAAATTACTGGCCTAATCCTGTAAGGAAGGCAGGAAGGAAACATTCTGGTGTTGCTTACAGAAACTGCCTCTCTGTTAACCCTTATTACATTCTTGGCAGGACTAGACTTCCTGTCTCTGGAACTTCTCTGGAGTTTATTTTCCCCTCCTTTGCTGGTACTTTGCTTGTGTGGAGTGACCATTCAAAGTTACAATGGCACTGAAAAAAGTGACTTATGACCATTTCTCACACTTACGACTGCTGCAGCATCCCTACAGTCATGAGAGGCCAGGCGAGGAGATGTGTGCCTCGATGTGAGTGATATTGAGTTGGCCATGCCCAGCCAATAACATGACCACTAAGCCATATCCACCAACTAAGCCATGCCCACCAACTAAGCCACGCCCACAGAACCAGTTGTTAAAAAATTTGAATCCGACCCCTGATGACAACCCAGTCTCAATGGCTATTGTAACCCTAAGACTGCCTGCATGTAGTAAAAATACAGTATAAAAAATAAAAATGCTTGCCAAAACACAAACATTTTCATTAGTCTGTTAATGTCAATTACAAATTTTACTAGAACTAAACTGTTGGTCTCATCTGACAAAAACTCCTAATTTTTTTTCTTGATATAACCTCATTCTCTGAGAGGAAAAAAGCATGGATTTCACAAAACAATAAGTAACATCTCTATAATGTATGTAAGTGAATAAAGAAGTAAAGACTTGTAAACACCGTAAGTCGGCAAATATTAGTGTTTTACAGATGTTTGAATGGAGGATGAAATAATAAAAGGAGAATATTTATAGCTCAGAATTGAAATGAAGAGCCCTTGGTGCTCTCTGAGCTTGGTTGTTTTCTTGCAGACGTTTCGTTACCCAAACTAGATAACATCATCAGTACTGCACTGATGAATGGGTAGTGAACTATGGATAGTGAAACATCTCAAGACAACCAAGGTCAGAGAGCATGGCGGGTGAAACACAATAATTTGCCTATATACTTACAATGGGTTTATGGCAGTGGTGGGATTCAATTTTTTTTACTACCGGTTCTGTGGGCGTGGCTTGGTGGGTGTGGCATGGGAAGGATACTGTAAAATCTCCAGTCAGAGGTAGTATTTGCCGGCTCTATGAACTACTCAAAATTTCCGCTACCGGTTCTCCAGAACTGGTCAGAACCTGCTGAATACCACCTCTGGTTTATGGCAAAGACAAAAAGTCAAAGCAGAAATAATAGTCTTTCTTGCTTAGCTCTACCCCTTTCTTCTTATCACCTGGCAGAAGCAAGACTAATATTCAAAAAGTTGAAACATGGAATGCATCCTAACATTTTTCAATTGTGAGACTCTGATGGGAGTTTTTTTTTCCTTAAGGGAAGCCATGGCTGCTCCATTCAATAATATCTACTCAAGTCATCTTGCAATATATATATAAAGCACATATATATATATCCCCAAAAAGTAACAGTAGCATACTGGATTGGTTGTCTTACTCTTTTTTAAAAATAAAACAATGACAGGAGGAGGAGCAGAACACTGCTTAGGAAATAAGAGATGAAATGTGGGTGGAATTTGGGAAGCAACTGTACACTTCACTTAGTCCTATATTGGATTGTGCTGGCTTAGAACAGCTCCAAGGTTTCAGGCACAGGTGTTTTCCGGATGTGACTGTAAATGTTGGGATTGACTTTGGAGTTTTAGAATTTCCACTGGGCAATGGATTGCAAGGATCACTAGAGAAGAAAGCATTCCCAGAAGCAAGAAGGAAAAGAAAAGCTGAGATTGTCCACAAATGGAGCACTGAAAAGAGGGGCCAGCCCTCCCCCTGACATTTAGCCATCCCTGCAGATACTCTCCGGGTTCAGAACTTCATACTGGGCATCCTCCTCCTTGTTTTCACCCTATTTTCCTTATTTTACCCTTCTATCTATGTGAGAGGATATTTTCAAATTCTTCCTGCTCTCTACTCAGAAAATCTAGGCAGAACCTGACTTTCCTTTGATGCGGTGACACAGAGGGAAATGGCAGGAGGACAAGTAGAGTGTCTGGGCTCCAACAAATCTGCCCTCACTCAAATCAAAAGTCTCTAGCCGCATCTCAGAGAAAAGTAAATTGATATATTAGGAGTGGCCATGTTGGCGTAAACTGGATGCAGATGATACTAAATTATATCATATATTTCTCCCTTGACCCTGGTCTTCCCACCACTCCCTGGGTGTGACTTCTCCAATGGGACATATCCATCTCCAAGAGTCATCCATCATGCTCTCCAATAACCTTCTTATGCTCCGACAACTTTGGGCTATCGGGGTGATTATCTAGGCATTTAAGGAATGCCTTGTTTTCCCCCACTCTCTTTTTCTGGCAGCTAAAAAGACCAAAGAAGTATCTTTTTAGCTGACATAAAGAAGTAACAAGCAAAAAGATTTCCAGGAGGGTCAACCATCATTTGGCAATACTTCATATTCTTTGCTTGGGAAAAGAACTACAGTCAATTCCTGACAGCTCCAGATTCCTTCTAGAGCTGCTTACAATTGACATAATCAAGCCTTCCTTGATACGATTTTCCTCAGACATGCTGAAATACTGTACATTTCGCAACTTCTCCAACCTTATTAAGCTAAATATCCTAGCTTTGCCACAGCTTTCTTTGTTCTATCATTAGTAGGCACATCGAACTCTTGCTTCCAAGCCCAATGGATTCAGACATCACATTACACCATAATTTAATTTGTTTGGCTTTGGGTTAGTGTACAATAGTGTACAATATAGTTCTTTATTCTAGTCACTGATCAGAATTCTGCAGATTATAAAGTAAGTGAATAGCTTGTTTTGTATTTCAAAAAATACAAATTGTATTTTTTAACTATATCGTCAAGGTAATCAAAGCAGGATGAGTTTTATAGACAATATAACAAATTTTGCCATTTTCAAGGACATTGAATTCTAGTAAATAAATCAGAATTGCTTCAGTTCTTCACCAAATAAAAAGTTATGTCAGAATGGGTCTTTGTATCCTTAGACAAATAATATTTAAACCCAGCAAATCATTACTATTTACCAATCTTAGTTAATGCTTTGAACCATGGTTAAAATAAATGATTTCATGTTATGTGAACCCAATCTAGAGCTGTACTCATCATACTGTAACCAAATTGGGAGTTAAATAAAATGGCAAATGTAGCCATAATTGTGGTTTTTCTATAAGCTAAGATTAAACAAGACCGGTTTGATGCCAATTTAGCCAGTGTACATATGTATGTGTGCATCTGTGCATGTGATTTAAAATAAATCCAGATTGCTTAGTCCACTTGCATTAGTTTAATTTTCCTGCAAATTGAATCCCATTTGGGTGAAAGGCAAGGAAGTTCCAGCTGTTTTGAGCTCTGGAAGGAACCTCCAGGGAGAATGGGGTAGTCATTCTATTTATTGTCAGAAAGAATTTTTTTTCTTTCTGACAATAAACAGAAGGGACATTTGCAACTATGGGTTTCCAGATAAAATCTAGTCCAATGTGACTTTTATATTAGTATTTTGTTCAGTATTGATGAAATCAAAACCTATTTTACTTTTTGATGCCTCATTGGTTTCAGGGATGCTGAGTCCTAAATATGAAACAGAAAATACAATGCATCTATTTATTGAACTGATTTATAGAGACACAGCAGCACACTTTGAGCTGCCCACAAAGATTAAATCCATCATAACAATATAACTCCATGATACCCCAGTTAAATCAACAGAGGTAGTCCTCAGCTTACAACTATTTGTTTAGTGACCATTCACAATAACAATGGCACTGAAAAAGTTGTAATATTCAATTACAACTTATGATTGTTTTTGCAACATCTCCATAGTCATGTGATCAAAATTCAGGGGCTTGGAAACTGGCATGTACATATGACAGTTGCACACTGTCCCAGCATCATGTGATCATCATTTATAACCTTTCCAGTGTTCTTCTGACAAGCAAAGAGGATAAGGGGAAGCCAGATTCACTTATTGGCCATATGATTCACTTAGCTGCAATGATTCACTTAACAATTGTGACAAAAAAAGATAATAAAATGGGGACAACTCACTGAACAACTACCTTGCTTAGCAATGGAAATTTTGGGCTCAACTGTGGTCATAAATCAAAGATTATCTGTAATCCCCCAAACAAAAAGTCAAATCACCAACAGAGCTTGTTCCTAGCCCAAATACCTGGGGGAATATACAGATATACGATGTCTTGTGAAATGCTAACAGGTCACCGTCATTCCAATCTTGGGCTGGAATAGGCATAGCCATAGACTCCAGAGTCCAATAAGATAACATTGCTTCATAAAACAGACCAGAACCATGCTAGACTTTGAAAGCCAAGTAGAAATAATGGGAGACCAATTGTCTTGCAAATAGCATGATCCTGTATGTAGGACTTTATAGGTAACCCGAATGTTATATGTAGTGTTAGTTCAAACATACGGATGGACAGGCTTTTCAAATCAGAAAAGGGCTTCCTTTCTGAACATAATTGTATTTAGAATACCAGTAAGCATCCTATTACTCCTAAAAAAGAACTGGGAAGATGCATTGGCTCAGAACAGGGATCTTCAAACTTGACAGCTTTAAGACTTTTGTGGACTTCAACTCCCAGAATTCTTCCTCCATGTTAGCTCAGGAATTCTGGGTGTTAAAGACCACAAGTCTTAAACCTGCCAAGTTTGAAGACCCTTGGCCCGAAGCATGAAGGGAAAAGATCTTCAACAGTTAGTGCTGGCTGGTGGTATCAGTCAGGCACGTAAATATTGGCCAAGGATCAAGATTACTTCAGAAGATAAATCTCTGTATTGTTCAGGCATGGATATATTCTGAACATAACCAAATATTAAAGTAGTCAGAATAAACTTACTTGAGAAAGAAGTTTAGGCTGGGTTCCCATAACAAGCTGAATTATGGTTTACTTAATCATAACATGCTAAATAAACCACTATGTTCTGAAGTTACATAACTATTAACCTACAGTATAAACTATGGTTTTACACACCAATACAATTAGGCACCCAGAATACACCAAACCAAACCAAAACTCATTGTGGCTTAAGGAAATATGGTGAATCCCGTTTTACAAAGACCACTATTCTACAATTCCTTTTTGTTCTTCAGCATTGTTTCGTTGTTCAGTGTTTTATAATTAGACCACAAAATAATCTAGAATCATTTCATGGGATCGAAAGGGAAAGGCAAAGATAATACAATCTACTACTATAATTTTTTCCTTAGGACTAAAATACATTTTATATCCCAAGGGACAAAGTAAGGTTTTTTTGGTTCAAATAAGCATATACCCAACTGTTTCTGTCCAGGTTTTCAATAGTTGCTAATTCTGTATGATAAATAATGTTTCAAGAACCAAAATTGGGTAAATTTATACCCCCATTGTAAAACATAAGCCAATCCTAGTGCACATGAGTTTATATGTACAGTACATCTTACTAAAGGGCTTATTCTCAGGAATCTGTGTATATTACTACAGTCTTAATCAATTAAAGTAACAGGTGTTAAGACCTGATTTTAAAAAAGAGTGGGCTTTTTTAAGACTCATAAATAGATTGTAAGCAGAGCAGTAGTGGGATTCAAATTTTTTACTACCAGTTCTGTGGGCATGGCTTATTTAGTGGGCGTGGCTTGGTGGTCATGTGATTGGGTGGGCGTGGCTTGGTGGTCATGTGATTGGGTGGATGTGGCTTGCTGGTCATGTGACTGGGTGGGCGTGGCTAACTCAATGTCACTTACACCAAGGGGTGGCCCCTCCCCTCCCAGCCATTCCTTGTCACCAAGCCTCAACTTATCTTTAGTTCTGTAAAAATGTTGTTCACCATTTTTGACTTTATTATCTGCATACTATAGATGTACTTTCATGGACCACTGAAAGGAAGAAATGGCTCACATGCTTTACTCAAGAATGTGATAGGCAACAGGCTTTTAAGGGGCTGCCACAAAGAAAGGGGTACAATGTATTTTCCAAAAAAGCAGAATGCAAACAAGAAGCAATGGATGGAAACTGAACAGAGAGAAGCAACCTAAAACTAAGGAGAAACTTCCTGACAGTGAGAACAATTAACCAGTGGAACTGCCTGTCTCTAGAAGTTCTGGGTGCTCAATCGCTGGAAGTTTTTAAGAAAAGACTGGACAGCCATTTCTCTGAAATGGTATAGGGTTCACCCCAAGGTCCCTTCTAAGTATTATTCTGACACCTTTCCCAGGATTTCTACTCAGAGTTTGGCATCCTCAGTTTTCTTTCCTGAGCTGGGGGTTGGACTAGAAGACCTCCAAGGTCCCTTTCAACTCTTATTAAACACATGTGTATTTATGCTCTGGACTATTGACACTGAATGCATGTAAACCCTGGGCAAAAGAAAGGCAGAAAAATCACTCTAGGTATAGGGGCAGTGTAAAATATTAACACATGATAAATAATGGAACAATTAAAAATAGCACAGTTTTCTCTCTCTCTCTGTCTTCCTATTTTTTTCTTTCTTTCTCACTCTTTCTTTCTTTCTTTCTCTCTCTCTCTCTGTCTTTCTTTCTCTCCCTTCCTCTCTCTCTCCCTCATACACACACACACACACACACACACACACACACGGAACACTTTTGTAGCTTAACAGACATGCATTTTGAAGCAGCTCCTTTAAATTTCTCCAAGGTTGGAGTGAATTCTCCCACCCCCCCTGTTAAACCGCACTTCTCACTCTAGGTACTTTAACTCATGAGGGGAAAGCAATACTTGCAGCGTCCATGGGGAATCCTTGGAGAACTTTAAAGGACCTCCTTCAAAATTCATTTCTGTTAATTTGCAAAAGTGCTCCAAAACTGGATTCACCCCCACCACCTCTGTCAGCCCACTCTCCCTCTTATTCTAGGCACTTTTAACTCATGAGGGGAAAGCAATACTTGCAGCGTCCATGCCTTTCTTCCTTTCCCCTGGAAGGAGGACATGGGTGGCAGTGGTCCAGGGGGACGAAAGAAAGAAATTGGCCGGCTAGTCTTCTCTTCCTCCACCTGCTTGTTCTATATGGCCAAGGAGGAGGAGATCAGCCGGCTGCTGGAGGCAACTCTTTTTTGGTCTCCAGTCGCCTTTTCAGCACAGAAATCCTCCCCAAATCGGTTGGCTGGTTGTCCCCTTCTCTGCCTATTTGTTCTGTATGGCAGAGAAGGGGACGACCAGCCGGCCGATTCAGGAAGGATTTCTGTGCTGCGAAAAAGGCGGTGACTGATCTCCGGCTTTGCTCTGCTTATCCAACGGTCCGGCACCTCCCTGTTCTATGCGCCAGCTGCTCGGACTTGCAGAGCCCGACAAATAGAACAGGGCATGCTTTTTTTGGTGCAGCTGCTGGACTGCAGCCGCACCAAAAAAAGCACGCAGCAGCTGCAGGCATCTCATGACAAGTGAGGAGAGGACCCCCGGAATATCCACTCACCCACCTGCTGGCTGGACCAGGCTGGGCCGGGATGAAAGAGGCGCGTCTACTGGGAGAAGGAAGAAAATGTGCTCCAGGAGGGCAGGCAGGCGGGTGGATGGCCCGGGGCTGCTGCACATGCGCACTGCATGTGTAGTGGTTGCACACGCAATGCGCCTGTATAGCAGCCCTGGGACATCTGCCCGAGCTGCGCCACGGCCACCACGTGGTAGGGAAAGCTAGGAGAGCAACTGGGGCAAGTGAGTGACCGGGCGATCGGGTCAGGGGCGTGGCCAGCCAGGGGTCGCTACCAGTTTGGCGACCCACGCCAAATAACCACTACCAGTGTGCCTGAATAAGTGTGAACCAGTTGAATATCACCTCTGAAGCAGAGAGATTTTAAGTAGACAGGAACTGTTACAGTATTGTGTAACAGCTAGCAACTTCAATTCCACCATGATAAAAATTTTCACGTGCAAGGAAAAGTATTTGCAGATTTAGTTTTTTATAATCATACATAGGGAATTGTGTCATACAAACCCTATGTACAAGTATTTATCTAAATGAAGTAACAGAGCCTCCCATCCAAACCATAATACCGATGTATTTGATTACTTTGAAAATATTTTAAAAAGTAATAAGCCCTGTCATATCCCTTGGTACATTATTAAAAATTCAAATGTTCACTGGAAGTCACAGAGCAGGAATCAAGTCTTTGCTCTAACATGATACTCAATGCTAATTAAATCTAATAAAAGGGTATTCTTGCACCGAGCCCAAGACCAGCTTTCTCCACTGTGATACATTCCAGATGTGGTCTTTCTACATCCATAATCCTGGAGCCAACAACATCTATTTCTCTTACTATAATTTGCACGCCATTTAGACCTCAACTGTTGCTGCTGGCAATGGTCTCAGAAAGCAAACCATGATCCATCCAAATATTTACCCCCTTTAGCAACCCACAAATACTTTGTGGCTTCCATTTTGTGGAATGCCTTACTGCTTAAAGCTCATTTAGAATCCATTTTTTCCTCTGGCCTTTACTAACTTGTAGTAATCATTGGTCAATTGCAGCAATCCTGGGTGGCCAACAGCTGCTTCCTGCTTTTAGTTCTCTTGGCGAGGCAGCGATTCAGGGAGAGGGGGGACAGGGACCAGGGAACTGCATTTATGACATAGGTTTGCTGCCAGTTTTGAAGAAGGTGGGGCTGAACGGTCTGCAGAGGAGCACTGCATTCATTTCACAGCTTCATTGCCAACATTCCCAGGCAACCAGCTGGAAAAGCCATTCTGTAAAATAGAGGCAAACTGAACCGAGGGCTGCCATGTGCTAAATTAAGGGTGTTAAGCATTGCACTCTAGACCTGCATTGCTGTGTATCCTGTTCTATCAGCGGCAGGTACTCATTTCCAAAACAATAGTCAAAAGTACCAAGGGGGCAATATTTAGCATTACAGTTTGCATTTGCTAACTACTAAAAGCACATCGCATATATTAATGAAATAACTGAGTTTGAAGGGATCTCGGAGGACTTCTAGTCCAACTCCCCTGCTCAAGCAGAAGCGCCTTCATCGTTCTGGGCTAATGGCTATCCAATCTTGTTTCCAAAACCTCCAGTGATGGAGCAACCCACAACTTTTGGACACAAGCCATTCCATTAATTATTCTGACAGGAAATTTCTCCTTAATTCTAGGTTGGACCTCTCTTTGTTAAACTCCCATCGACTACTTCTTGTCTTGCTCTCAGGTGCTTTGGAAAACAAGTTGACATTCTCTTCTCTGTGATAGCCCCTCAAATATTGGAAGACCATTATCGTATCACTCCAATCCTTCTCTTTGTTAGACTAGACACACCAGTATGATAGCCCCGCTGCATTAATGTATCCAAACTAGCCTTCACTGTCCTCTCCCCAAACTTCAGCTTAATCATCATTCTGTAAGGAAAAGTTATGCAACTTATCCAAGATTACTCCATGACTTTCATCAGATTGAATCCAGGCCTTCCCCTCCCTACTCTGACATTCTAGCTACTATGCCACCTGTCAATAATGATCATATGCAGATTACAAATAAAACATAGTTGGGAGATCATTTGTATATTTAAAAAAAATTATTCTTCCCAGCCCTGCTCAAATTTAACTTATAAAAGCACTCAGGGCAGCTAATAATAGTAAAAAATTAAAAATTAAAAACACAGCTACCATTTAAGTTGACTTTAAATGAGTTTTAAGCAATAAGATATTTCACAAAGTAGGAGCCATTAAAAGATCCATTTCTGTGTGGACATTTGCTGGTGTATCTTTTAGAGCCCATCCTATGTCTCTAACTGTTCTACTTGGAATCGACTATAACTTTATCAGGTTGTTGTCAAACCCCTCCAAATAGATGGTTATAGTAATCTAAGGGGTGAAAAAGGCAGGGGTTACTTTGGCAAAGTCATTATGCTCTAAAAATGGTTGTAAGTAGTTTATTAGCAAAGTTGAAAAAATGATCCACCAAGCCATAGATTTCATCTGAGCACCAGTCAACACACCTTCAAAGGCAATGTAATTCCATCTAAAACCTGATCCTATGATAGAGAATGAGACTCTGTTCTCCAATGAAGAACAAGTCCTGTTTACATAAGATATATGAGCATGTGTATAGTTTGGGTCATTCTATTTTAACAATAAAAATAGGATTTGTGAGCAATACACTGAGTACCACTTCATTCTAATTTGAACTTCCTGGTTGGAAATCATAGGATTCATTGTAGAAACTTCTAACCCTTGCTAATCGTTCTTTATCATCCTTCCCCAATAAATCCAAGCACTGATCGTAGTCCCTTACTCTGAATTCTAGAATAAACAACACAAATAATCCCTGGATCTTGCAAGTACATAAAGTGCACTAAGTTATAAACTAGGGAGAAAACAGTTAAAATGCAACCCTTCAGCAAACAAAACAAAATGGTCCACAGCAGAATTCTGCATTTTGAAATCCAATGTTGCCAATGGTGGCTCAACTCTATGAGGGGGAAAAAAATCTTTCCTGTCTAGCATTGGCATTATAATGCAAAGCCATTAATGTAGCCTCAGCAACGCCAATACAATCCTCTCATCTCTCTCTGTCTATGGCAGGCATAGGAGAAGGGCTATATAAAAAAGGGCACAAAATTCAATCAAAATTCAACTGCCAAGCAAAATATAATAAACGTTTATCTACAAACACACAAACACAACTCGCACAGAGGCAGAATCTGAAGTGCTTTTGCCTTCTCATGATTAGGTTTAGAATAAAACACAAGGTAAATTATGTGGTAAAAATAAGCTCACTGAAACATAACACCCATTGCAAAGACAGCGTGTTACTTTGAAGTTAACACGTTCTCATCACTGATTACTTACATTAATGCAATCTTAAGATTGCACTTATAAAACCAAGAATAGCTGCTGTGTCATCTTCAGATCAGTTTCTAGGTAATATGCCAGACATTCACTTAATTGTCCTTTTTTTCCATCTCTGGTCATCTGAGCGTGCTTACATAAACAAGGTTGGCTCTCTGCAAATACTGGGTTTTTGGCTCCCAAGTTAATTTCCAATGCTGAAGCTGCTCTGTGCTTGGGTTACACAGT
Organism: Bungarus multicinctus; assembly: GCA_023653725.1. NCBI lineage: Eukaryota > Metazoa > Chordata > Lepidosauria > Squamata > Elapidae > Bungarus > Bungarus multicinctus. The sequence continues at coordinate 24,162,297 of CM042846.1, forward strand.
AGATGTCTCTCTCAGCTAAAACTGATCACTCCATGGCAGACAAACAAAAATCTAAATCTTGCACATTAAAGGGTCATAAATCAAAGGGCGATTTACTCAGGTTGCAACTTAGGTTTAAGCAGCTGGGCCATTTGCAGCCATGGAAACTTTTCTTTCTTTTTAATAAGCAGTCCAGACTGATGACCCTTATTGTGTGACATCAGATACATTCCCAGATACTTCAGGGGCTTATAAACTCTTTCGAGTTTCTGTTGAATTCAGATACAGGACCTTTAGCCCAGGGGTCTCCAACCTTAACAACTTTTAAGACTTGTGGTCTTCAACTCCCAGAATTCCTCAGCTAACTTTGCTGGCTGAGGAATTCTGGGAGTTGAAGTCCACAAATCTTAAAAGTTGCCAAGGTTGAAAATCCCTGCTTTAGCCCACATTGCTCCCTTGAAACCTACGTGGCAGACATCCAGAACAGGTATATTCCTCGACTTAGAACCATTTGTTTAGTGACCATTCAAAGTTACAATAGCACTGAAAAAAGCGACTTATGACCATTTTTCACATTTAGGACAATTGCAGCATCCGCATGGTTACGTGACCAAAATTTGGATGCTTGGCAACTGGCATGTAGTTTTCACAGTTGCTGTGTCCTGGGGTCATGTGATCACCTTTTGCGACATTCTGTCAAGCAAAGAGTTACTAAACAACTTAACTTAAAATGTTACTAACATAACAACTACAGCGACTCACTTAACAATTGTGGCAAGAAAGGTTGCAATGGGCACAACTATCTTGTTCAGCAATGCAAATTTTGAGCTCAATTGAGGACTATCTCTATGGTTAGAGATATTGTGGGTATCTTAGCTGTAACACTTCTCGTTTTAGAGCTACATATCTGGACCGCAGACATTCAAATTACCTCTAGATCAGTGGCTCCCAACCTTTGGGGCACCAGGGACCGGTTGCGTAGAGAGGTTTTCTGTGTGTTGGGGGTGGGGTGGGTTTTCACGTGCTGCCTGCATCCCACACATTCACAATGGGGCTTCACTTCTTTGCGTAGCCCTGTTTTCGGAGTGCCGCATATCATTGCCACTCCGCAGCCTGGGGGTAATTTAGAGCGCAATCAAGTGTTAAGTGTTTCATGAATCTGGTTGCTGCATCTTGTGGTCAACCAGATTTTTGCAGGCCAATTATGGTAGACCAACCTTATGTAAAATTGTTAGCTGTGCATCACGGTATAAAAATTGCAAGAATGCAATTCCCACTTCATCAGTGAATGGTTTATGAAAGCTTTGCTAATGCAAATATGCTATTAAACAATAGAAAGGTTTATTCTTACGTTATTTATATTTTTAAAAATACCTAGTTTACCGTAAAGTTATAACAAAACAGAGGGAGGTGTAAGAGCATCAATATTTCTCCACCATTTGGGGAATGTAATTCCATCCCTTTTTTAAAAAAAAAAATCTAATCAAGATTTGGGTATCTACCTGACATATATGAGTTAACTGCAAGACTTTTAAAAATATAGAAATATAGTTCAAAGGGATCAAATTCCTAAGTAATTATGTTCAGCAATAGTTCAAGTTACAATTAAAAAGTGCCATAAAATCCATTTGTTATGTTCCCAGAAATCCCTGAGGAATTCTTGGTGGGAGGAAGATGTGGAAAAGAAACAGTGCTTGGTCAATAAGGTCTATACATTGCTTTCCATAGCTCCTACAATGCTATGACCAAACTCCAAAAATTCTGAACCAGTGACAGTCCTCATAAAATGGGAAGGTGGAGCTGCAAGCCGAGACACAGCGATATGGATTTTTCAAAGGTTCAACTAGACCAATTCCCTCTCTATTCTTCCTACTTGTCATTGAAAACTATATTTTGCATATTACATAACTCAATTACTCTGTTCCTCAGTTCATCCTGCTGTCATAGGGTGGTTACACAGCATCAGGCTCCTGTAAGTCGATGTTTATACAAACTTTGCAGAATTGAAAATGAGATTTCCCTCCCCAGTTCTATCACTTACTTTCCCCATTACCTCCTATTTTGGATAATGGACTAACTTGGCAATGGCAAGACAATTTTAACTTCTACAATAAGTTAATAATAATAGGGCTTAAGCCAGAGGTGGTAATAATAGGGCTTAAGCCAGCGGTGGTATTCAGCAGGTTCTGACCACTTCTGGAGAACCGGTAGCAGAAATTTTGAGTAGTTCGGAGAACCGGCAAATATCACCTCTGATTGTTTTTTAGTGATAAGTAACCTTACTTTTGATTTGTTCCCTAACATATCAATTAACATTTATTAATTACCAACATTCATTAAGTAACTGTCTACCTATCACATTAACTAGCTATTGTAATTGTTTAGTGTAGAGAACCGGTAGCAGAAATTTTTACTTCTGGAGAACCGGTAGCAGAAATTTTGAGTAGTTCGGAGAACCGGCAAATATCACCTCTGACTGGAGATTTTACAGCATCCTTCACCTGCCACGCCCACCAAGCCACACCCACAGAACCAGTAGTAAAAAAAATTGAATCCCACCACTAGCTTTAGCTGATTGTCTCTTTTGTTTCAAGACAAGAATACTTTGATGCCTCCCAAGAGCAAATCCTAACACATACCTCCTGAAAGCTTTTGTGGTCTTTCAAATAGAAAAGAATTGTGCATTATTTCTAAACAATGTATTTGGAAATATGTTGTATGTGTAAATGATGTTGGGAGAGAGGAAGAAGAGCCGCAGACTAGACAAATATCATACAGAAAATATCTCAGCCCACAGAAGGAAAAGGAGCATGGGAAGCATTTCAGAATGCTTCCATTTCCATATTAGACCAAACCCATCTATAACTGGGGGAAGGGTTGATCTAATATAGGGTCTGGCTTCTAGGCCTGATACTATATATGCATTTAAAGGTTCTCTTGACTTCAATGGAGTTTACTTAACTAATACATCAATTAAATATTATATTGTATAAATCATTGTATCAAAGTAAGAGCAGATACAATTTCTCTTATGATCACTTTTTAAAATATTAAGACTGTAATCTTATATACATTTAACTGGAAAGCTTTTCACCAACTTCTAATATAGATGAATTAACACTATTAAAAATCTCAATTTATTCTTAATCATAAGTCATATAATTATGCCCATATATTATCTATTATCTTTAATATGTATGTCTTTGCTTCATTTAGCACATGTTTCTTCAACTGGATAGCTTCAAATACGCTGATGCTAAACTTCAGATAATTTCCACCAATATGGCCAATGCTAATTTGTTAATTCTGCGATTTACAGTCCTAATTAATCTGGAGGGCAATAGGATGGGAAAGACTAATATAATCTCTAGAATAAACTGATATAATTCAAGATGGTGTTACTTAAACTTTTGAAGCTTAGCCTCCTTATGTAGTGGCTTAGTACCTAAACGGTATTTTAAGCCACAATATGAAGTGTTTGCTTTAGTATATTATGTAAACCTTTCCAATTATTGCTTATTCAAAAAATGTTGATGAAACATACAGTATCTTGTTGTGACAATCAATTTTAAAAAGGACACTCAAACGAAACTGAAAATTGTAATTCTTATTAATGATCATTTTAAATGCATTTAAAAAGAGCACAAAAACATTTAGCTTTGCTAAATACTTGTCTAGGAATCTTATGCTATTTGCTCATCTAATCAGAAGAAAATAAATCTGTCTTCCCTTCAGGAAGATAACTGTTATCCAAATCGAAAATCATTATGTATTATTCTGTGATATCCACAATTCTGCTCACTGCAATGCTAGGAGGAAGGCAATTCAATGACGTAACACAGATTATAGGTAGATGCTAGACTGCTTTCTTTAGTGTTTACAATGCATTCAGAAAGTATTCAGACTCTCTTCACTTTTGTCATGCTGTAGCCTGATTCCAGTTGTTGAAATTCATTTTTTTCTCATTAATCTACATGATGACAAAACGAAAACAGAATTTTAGAAATGCCTTTAAATTTTTTAAAAAGAAAAACAACTGAAATATCATATTGGCATAAGTATTCAGACCCTTCACTCAGTACCTTGTTGAAACACCTTTGGCTCCAATTGCAGCCTCAAGTCTTTTTGGGGTTGACACAATCAGTTTTGCACAAATGGATTGGGAGACTTTCTACCATTCTTCCTTGCAAATCCTCTCAAGCTCAGTCAGTTTGGATGGCAACTATCAGTGGGCAGCCATTTTCAAGTCCCTACAGAGGGTTCAAGTCAGGGCTCTAGCTGGGCCATTCTAGGACATTCACAGAGTTGTCCAGAGTTGTCTTGATTGTGTGCTTAGGATTGTTATTGTGTTGGAAAGTGAATCTTCAGCCCAGTCTGAGGTTTGTGGAACAGGTTTTTATTGAGGATATCCCTGTACTTTGCTCCATTCAGCTTTCCCACCATCCTGACCAGTCTCCCAGTCCCTGATGCTGAAAAATATCTCCACAGCATGATATTGCCACCACCATGCTTCACTGTGGGGATGATATTGGGCAGGTTATGAGAGGTGCCTGGCTTCCTTCAGGTATAACATTTAGAATTGAGGCCAAACAGTTCAATCTTGGTTTCATCAGACCAGAGAATCTTGTTCCTCAGTCTGAGAGCCCTTTGTGTGCTTTTTTTCTTTTTGTAAACTCCAAGTTGGCTTTAATGTATTTTGCACTGAATAGAGGCTTCCATCTAGCCACTCTGCCATAAAGTCCAGGTTGGTAGAGGGTTGCAGTGATGGTTATCCTTCTGGAACTCTGTTCCATCTATTTATTTATTTTATTTATTTATTTATAACACATTTATATATCTCCCTTCTCCCGAAGGACTCAAGGTGGTGTACAGCCAACTATAACACATTACACTTTACAAAAGTTAAAAGAAAATTAAATATATTAAGGCTGTCACTAAAATTTATACCCAACCCCAATAAATTATAATAAAAACCCCAAATTTAAAACCCCAAAATTTAAAACCCCAATATCTAAAATTACACTTTAAAACTCCCATTTAAAATCAGCCCAGGCCGGCCTGCTCAAAGAGCCAGGTTTTCAGCGCACGTCTGAATGTTCTCAGGTCGGCGGTCTTATGTAGCTCAGGAGGCAACCCATTCCAGAGGGTGGGTGCCCCCACAGAGAAGGCCCTATTCTGGAGCTCAGTCATAGTGATCTCTTATGAAGGCTCTTCTCTCCCAAGTGCTCAGTTTGACTGGGTAGCCAGCTCTTGGAAGAGACCTGGTTGTGCCAAACTTCTTCTATTAGAGAATTATGGCAGCTTAAGGACCTTCAGTGCAGCAGAAATTTTATTGTAGCTTTCCCCAGATCTCTGCCTTGTGATAATCCTGTTTCTGAGCTCTGTGTGCAGTTCCTTTGACTTCAGGGTTTTTGCTCTGCTACAGTATGCATTGTCAGCTGTGACGCCTTCTATAGAGAGGCGTGTGCCTTTCCAAATCATGTCCAATCAATTTAATTTACCACAGATCGACTCCATTCAAGGTGTAGAAACATGTCAGCAATGTTCATGAGAAATGGGAGGCACCAGAGCGAAATTTCATGTAATGTCAATTTAATTTACCACAGGTGGAGTCCAATCAAGGTGTAGAAATGTGTCAACAACGACCACGAGAAATGAGAGGCACTAGAGCAGTGGTGGCTAACCTTTTTGGACTCCTGTGCCAAAAATTGCTTGTACGCCAGCACCCAGAGGCAGCGCACCCCCTCATGCCCCCTACACATGTGCACGCAATACCCACCCACCCCCGCCGCCCCTTTATCTGCACTATACCTCACAGCTGATTTTCGGCCGGTTTGAGGCTTTTTTTGGCCTCCCAGAAGCTTGAGGAAGGCTTCTGCAGGCCGAAAACTAGCCCCGTTTCGTCACTTCCGGTATTTTTGGAAAAACAGGAAGTGACAAAATGGGGCTAGTTTTCAGCTTGTAAAGCCTGCAGAAACCTTCTTCAAGCCTTTGGGATGCCGAAAAAGGCCTCAAACCGGCTGAAAATCAGCTGTGAGGCACAAGCATGCCCAATGAGATAAGTTTGCCTGCAGCTTGCGTGCTAGCACAAATGGCTCTGTGTGCCACCTGTGGCACACGTGCCATAGGTTCGCCATCACGGCACTAGAGCTAAATTTCAATTTGTCGTTGCAAAGGGTCTGCATACTTCTGCCCATGTGATGTTTCAGTGTTTTTCTTTTTAATAAATTTACAGACGTTTCTAAAATTCTATTTTCACTTTGACATTATGGGATATTGAGTGTAGATTAATGAGAAAAGAAATCAGGCTGCAATACAACAAATTTGACAAAAATGAAGGAGGTCTGAATACTTTCTGAATGCACTGTTTAACTAAACAACTCGATTTAATACATTGTATGAAGCAACACTGCAGAGATTTCCAAAATGTGTTGCCACACCACAGAAGAATTTATCTGTGCCAGAGTCCAAAGGTTCTCCATGTGTTGTTGATTATAGAATTTCTTATCAGTCATCATTTTAATAGATGTTGTGTGATAAAGGAATCTTTGGGTTAAGAGATCAGATTCTAACTAAGTGTCCCAATAGATGCTCTTCCTTACAATTTTCTTCACCCTCAATCAACAAAATGATTAGAAGCTGTGGGTACTGGAATCCAATAAGAATCATCACATGATAAACTGGCAACTCATTTCCTTTTCTCCCATGGAGAAGACTACCCATAATGCAGAATGCTTAATTCTTCCCCAAACTGAAGCACAATTTGGGATCCAGAAAATTGTATGTACACTTCCAGAAGGTATCTCCTCCCACATCTTTACCATCCAATCAACTGGACCCTAAAAAGCTTTGAGAAAAGAAGGGTGCAGACTTTTTCCCCCTCCTGTCCCCTGGAAGGATGCTTTATCTTAAACAGAAGCACAACTGACACCTGTCAGACCCTTTCCCGACTAATCCTAAGCACCTGAGGGTGAGATGACATTCTCTGACCACATGCTCTTTGATAGGCTGAAGCATTTCCTCATAAGACAGCACGTGCTTCAACACTGGATCCTAATAGTAAAATGTCCCTCGGGCCAGGTCACGCTGCTTTCCAGCACTTAAGCAAACCTTAAGGACCACAAGCTATGCTGAGTTTAGCCAGAATCAGAATAGCGCTGGGAAGGGACCTTACAGGTCATCTAGTCCAGCCCCCTGCTCAGGCAGGGGGCTGTCTACTCTTTCCTTACAAAACCTCCAGTGATGAAGCACCTACAACTTCTGAAGGCAAAGTGTTCCACTGGTTAATTGTTCTGAGATGTCCCAGGGGAAGGAAGTTAGAGAAGAAAACGGGTAGACAAAAGGCTGCCCCTTAGTGCCACTCACCTTTCCACAGCCTGGGGGTCCCCAAAGAATGAGTGAGGGGATTTCGTGAGCCTCCAGCAAGGACCGCAAGAGTGTCTCTTTCCCCAACACCTGGTTCTGACCCACATAATCTCCCAGGTGGCTCGGCCGCAGCTTATCGGCCAGAGGCTTCCCTTCCAGTTTTTGGGCCAGGCTCTCTCCCCTCAACAGCGGTTCCAAAGCATCTGGTGCTCGCTCGGGATTCTCTCCCCGCCGCTCTTCCCGCTTTCCCGAATTTGGAGAGCTAACAGCGCCCCGGGATAGCCCCGCTTGGGCTCCTCCGGAATTTCTGCCTGTATGAAAAAGAGAAAACACCGGGGGAGAACCGAAGTCATTCCTCGGCTCCTCTTCTTTGTTTCTCCGTTCCGGAGATTGGGAGAGCCGCATTTTCTTAGAGCAGGATTGCTGGGCCAGAGGGGGCAGCCCCGTTCCTGCTGTGGGTTTTGGGGCGCTGTTGCTCCTGCTTCCGACCTCTCCGGTGAACAAGTTTTCCCCTTCGTCCTGCAGCTGCAAACAGGTATCCAGGTGTGAGTTGATGCGCGCAGAGGGAAGTTCCACCAGGCAAACCGGGCAGCTCACCAGCGGCTCTTCCTGCGTAATACCTCCTTCCATTTCCCAGCCGGAGGAGGGCAGGCCAATGGGACCCCTTAAATCGACACTAATCGGTGGCTTCTTGGGGGAAATGTGTCCTTTGATCAAGCGCTTCTAGACCCTTGCCGATAAAAAGAAACCCAGAGGAGGCATCAAAGAAAAGTTTACCTCTGGGCTCCCCAGTAACCACAACATGCTCAACAAGGAAATACAGCAAAGTCACCGCCTTCTTCTTCGGCGGGCTGTTTACAGACCCATAGGCTTTTGGGAATTGTAGTTCTTCCGCCCGCCTGCAAAAAAAAATGTCCAGGAGTTAAATTTCTATATGCAACACGTTTAATTCTCTCTCTCTCTCTCTTTGCTCGAACTTTCGAGGATAGAAATGCGGTCGCTTGTGTGCACTTTTAACAGAGAGAGCGTTTTCCAAGTGAAATTATAAATAGGGAGAAACGTTTACACACACACAAACACACACAAAAAGAGAGAGAGAGAGAGAGAGAGAGACAGATGAAGGGGGCGGGATAGGCTGCCAAGATGACTTGCTATTAGAGTTGCTCAAACTTGGCGATATTAAGGTGTGTGAATTTCACCTCCCAGAATCCCCAGCTGGCCATGTTTCAGGTTGCCACGCATGAGAAACCCCCGAGAGAAAAACAGCATCTTCTATTTATTTCAAGAATCATGATAGGACAGCAAATTATTTCCCGAATTGTTATATATTTCACTTATAGATTTGACTTTTTTTAAAAAAAATTCTTTAGCAGACGCAATGTTAAAAAAAATGTGATTGGCTGCAATTTTAAGATGATAGTCAAATCTTAAACTGAAGTTGGCAGAGCTGTAAAATTGCTAAATATCCTGGATATTGTAAATATTGCTCACATCCTGGACATAAATTGTTTCAACTTCTACCCTCAAAACGATGCAATAGGGCACTGCACACCAGAACAACGAGACACAAGGACAGTTTCTCCTCAAATGCCACCACTCTGCTAAACAACTAATTCCCACAACACTGTCAAACTATTTACTAAGACTGTATTACTATTTTCTTCTCATCCTTCCTATTACCTATCTCCTCCCACTTATGACTATAACCTTGTTGCTTGTATCTCTACAATTTATATTGTTTTATTTGTTTCCTAGTATGATTTAATTGCTTATTTAATAACCTATCACTAAGTGTATTTTATTATTCTTTTTTATTTATTTTTAAATATACATTACATTAACAGTGAGGTATCTGGGCATCATTCATTTAAGTACAAATAATAATAGTAATATTAATGTTTGTTACATTAATCATTTATGTAGTTATAGTGTTATGCATATTTATATCTAAGTGTGTTCCTTCATTGTTTAATTGTTCAATATTTTTATGTGCCATCTAATAACAATCACAATATTGTTTAAACATACATAATATTACCATCTTTCAACATCTGATCTTTATAGGACTCCAGTAGACAAGGACAAGGAATGCCAAATCCATTCCGGCTGATTGTGCAACCAACCATAAAATTTATTAAATGTGTATACTGCCTGACTCTCAGCAAATCTGGGCAATTGTTTATTGTTAAAATGGTTGGAATTCAATCTTTGAAAATCCATGTTTCCTGTCTATTCCACAGAGAATCTTTTATTCCAGATATTTTATTTCTCTTCTGTATTTGGTTGTGAATCCATCTCAGAGGACCTCAGCCAATTTTATTTTTCCTTTATTTTGCCCTCATTACTGTAATCTGCCAGCTCATATGAATATTTCTAAAGAAGTTCTCCGTGGCACATTATCTTGAGAAAGATGGGATAGTTTCAAGGATTTAACAGTTACAAAAATATTTGATAACCACAGAATCTAACCTAATGGGTTAGGAAAAAAGGAATGGAAGGAATCAGAGAAAGTAAACAAAAGCAGCATTATTTATTTTTAGGATGCATCAAGCATTTTGAATCAATTTGCAAAATATAAATTGTGCAATCAAAACAATACATTCAAAACGATATAGAAACCATACACAGTTTTTTTAAAAAGAGAAGGTAAATAAATCCAGAAACAACACATTCATGCTACATCCATATAGGGAAGGCTTTTATGAAGAGAAATATTTTCAATAAATACCTAAAAGATGTGACAGTAACAAATTTCATTGCGGAGAGTACTCTGTGGTTACATTGGACAACTCTCCCAGTGATTTCTGTAATTAACCAGTACAGTAAAGATTGATCTGTCAGATACTCTAATCCCGAAATTGCTTAGGACCTTATATTTCATAAGTAAAACCCTGAACCTGGCTTGATAGGCAATTGGTAACCAGTTCTGTTAGTTCAATGGATAAGTATTATAATAGGGGGCTTGATGGATATTACATCACGCAGCAGCTGTTTTTCTTAGGGTTGGGTGTGGGGAACCCAATTTTCAATATTTTTTACTTCTATTTGTTTTCCTTTTTACAGACAATAAACAAGAGAAATTGTGGCAGATATTTCTAAACTGATTTGTGAAACTACAATGAAAAAACATATAATTGAATGCCACCCAGAGTTCTATCAATTTAACCAGCTACGCAACATGAACACGCAATGTTACAACAGTGGAGAGAATGGAGTAACGTTTTTTCACAATTTGGAAACAGTGAAAAGTATTACAACAGACAATGAGGTATGTGTGTGGCTTTGGGTATATTACTGCTAATTATCTACTGTATTCATTGTGTAAACTGTGGCTGTGGCGTCCATATATTCTTCATCTTCACAGCCATTTTGGGAAAAGAGTGAGTTTGTTTGCTCAGAATTGGCAGATTTTTTTTCTAAGTTTATTTAAGGGACAAATAAATACAATTTAGAATCCTGCTTCAGACTGCCTCACCCTGATAATAACTTTAAGAGTTGTTCTGATCAGGTTTATTTCTACTCTGATATTGTATCTCACTGAATAGTTTCCAGTAGCATAATAACTTAGACATGGGGAGGGAAAGGTATTTATATTTTTGTCTCTCTCATTTGCAGTAGAGGGTTGCTTCAGTGAAAATGCCCCATGAAAGTGGCCCCATTAATTATGAATGACTAATTATTTAACAATAATATTGTATGAAAAATTAATGTTGGGCAAACATTAATTTCTAAACAAATACATCACAAAATCCTGTTTTCAGTTGTTTACAGAATGATTGTTTCACTTGACATAAAGGCTTTCTTTTTTTTTGTTTTTTGTTTGTTTCTGGCTTCTTGTCTTTTCCCTCCCTTCTTCTTTTATCCACCTGTGAGGTACATTTCTCCATTTTTCTCTCTGGCTTTTTTTGCACTGCCGCCTTCAACTGCTTATCTCTTATGCATTAACTAGCTGGGATGAAGAAATCCTTTCCCAGGTTTCATCCTCTTCTTTCACTTTGGCCAAAAGGTGGCCAGGTGTTCTATTTGCGCCACAATGAAATTGTGGTAGATTTTCTTGATTCCCCTTCATCTCCCACCCAGACCAGGAAAACAAGTACCAGTTCCTTTCCTTCCTGTGGGAATGTCTTTTGAGGACTGGTAGGGACAACCCACCCCACTCCCCCAACCAATAACAGTGTTACTTGGGCTAGAAAGGAAAATGGGGCAAAATTGTGCACAAATTGTGCAGCGTTTTGCTATTCTTCTGACAATGGGAGAAAAAAGCCCACAGAAGTCCAGGCTTTCATGACCACAGCCCAGAGATCTACTGCTGTTGAAGGCCGAGAATGGGGATGGGAAGGCACACTAGCAAAATATACATCAGCCATTGAAATGGAGATATTTACCTAAGATGGTATGAAGCATTTTAGGCCATCCAGGCTTCCTTGCTTGTACCACATTTGATGAAGATCAAGAAAACTAAGGTAGAGACTGTCTTCCTTACATCCTGTTGTGGTCCGCCGGTAGCCTGATGAGACGGCAGCAGAGTTGGACAGTGGGGAGGAACATGGGCCAGTCTAGGAGTCTGGGGAGGACTCGGATGAGGGTTTTGCATCCAATATAGAGATGGGGCCAGGGCCATGTGACAGCAGCAAGGCAGAGGAACAAGGGGAGCCTGTTCCCAGTGAGCGCATGCACAGAGCTGCCAGAAGGCAAGAACAATTAAGACAAAAGGGATGACTCGGGAGTAAGGCTTGGAGGTGATTGGCCCTTCCATAAGACATAAAGGAGGAGCAAAGGGACAGGAATCTTTGCAGAAGCAACTTTGTTTGCTCTGTTCGGATTAAACCTTGAAGCTCTGTATGGGCTTTGTACTCCATTTGGCTTTTTACAGTTAATTTGGCACTTTAATTGTTGGCAACAATTCAAAGTAGATAAAGATGGGTGCTTATCTCGAGAGACTGTTTGGGACTCATTACGGCTGGAAATGAACATAATCCCCAGCCGTTGAAATAAAAAGAAGGTTGTTTGGACTAAGCGTGTGATTAATTACGGTTTCAGGAAGCCTTGGTCAGAACACATCTTGAGGGAGGAGGTTAGTGTTATCCATTCTTGCCTTCCCAAAATAAGCAGGTGATCTATCTTTACTGCAAGGCAACCAGGACTTTCCCTTGTCTCTCTGGATTCTTTTGCTTTTTGCCTAATTTGCTTATAAGGAAGCAATCGTCTAATTCTTTACCTATATAGGGCACCAAAGCAGCAATCCACCATTTTATTACAGCAAATCAGGCTAACATGCCTGATCCAGAATCCTTCAAAGAATTCTGAGAGGTATGTTACAGAACTGCAATATTATAGAAGTTGCAGATTAAGGAAACCCACAAAAAACATAGAGAACTGAGCCAGGATCTCTCTGCTTGACAAGCTTACTACACTGAGAAAAGTTGTAAATCCAGATTCCAGACAGCAGCCACTTTTGTAAGTGGTCTTTCCTGAAGAAGTGACCCAGGGCAGACAAGGGTATTCTTCTTAGCTATTCCAATTGCTAACCAGCTCTATTGCAATACTTATCTGCTCCTTACATAATCCTGTTGGCCCTCAGCTCATGTCTTTGGGAGGCGATGCAGGAGGATTGAATGTTTGGTTTAATATTTCTCACAGGGTCTAAGTTTGAGCTTTGAGAAGCTGTTTATTGATCCCTAAGGGTGCATTCTGATGAGGCTTTTGTGAAACCTCTTCACCAGGATACTTTATGAAGAGTCCAGACAGTTTTATCATCTTCCACTTGTAACCTTCTGAACTTTTTCTGCCTCTTTTTCCATCTGTTGCCGTTTTGCAGAACAAAAAGCTGCAAAGGAAGAAAATCTAGGGAATCCGTATTAAGGCATTTGATTGTTAGAGAAGGTGTTGTGTATCATGAAGACTGTTTCATGACATTGTGATTATATGTGGTTGTAAACTGCCAGGAATCTGGTATGGAAATCCAGTAAGTAAGTAAGTAAGTAAGTAAGTAAGTAAGTAAGTAAGTAAGTAAGTAAGTAAGTAAGTAAGTAATCCCAGATTCCATACAACTGGTTTCTACATAATAAAATAAAATATATAATCCCATTAAATTATAAGATTGAAAATATTGCCCTACAGTGAATTGCTTATGGAGAGCATCCAGTTACACCCAGTTATGGAAGTGATCGCGTTTTGAGACACAATACGATGTATACCAGTCTGCTTTTATATGCTCTCTTATTCCTGTTCCTAGGGATAGGATGAGGTGGATGAAAGATTTAACAAGGATCTTGGAAATTTAACTTTGCGGCCAGATTTTTAATGCTTATGGTTTTAATAGTTTTATAACATGCTGATTCTACAGATGCAACTTTAATAGTTGATGGGGAGCCACCCCAGGGTTCAACATAAGATGGGCGACTATGTAAATGTTTTACATAAATAAATATATTCCATGACTGTAGTGCTTAACTGTTTTTAAACACTGTTTTAAAAAACTGTTATTAAAAAGTACTCTAAAAGGATCTTAATACACCAAGTAAAATTGTGAGCTAGAAAGTAACGAATTATATTTTGAATGATAGACATTTTTTCTGGCATTTCTTCTTTTCTGACCCTAATTCAAACTGATGGTCATTGTGACTTACAAAGAGGCCAGAGTTTCAGGGCAGATATTTCATTGAACAGGATCAACCAGACCTGAGGATCCTCAGTAATAGTTAAGGCTGTCTTATCACAATAGAAGTAAATGAAGTAATTCGTGTTATTATCTTCAAGGTTTGTTCTTTAAAAAAAATACAATAGAATTATGTCCGTATCGTTAGTTGTTAATCTAAATGGCTTAGAATCAATATCCTGTTGGAAGACTGATCTTTTCAGTTTGGGCATCAGTGGAAGGAATGAAGGCATCTCATTCTATTTTATTCTATTCGGATTCTGCTTGATTAAAATTGTTTTGGCTTGTCAATCCACACTGGATGTAAATGAGTAAGAAACTGCAAGGTGATTGTCTCTTGAACATTCCTAGGCAGTAGCTTATAGTATAACCACTTGTAAGGGACTGAGAAAATCATTATGTTTCTGTGATATACTATAAGCTGTGTATAGAGAAATCCTTAATTCAACATTTAATATAAATTATCTTTGATATCAAGGTTAAACTAAATCAAAACACAATTATAGTAGGTTGAATGAGAACGCTACAAATTCAATTGCGAATTTATCCAATAATGTAAGAGAAGAAACATTATCAGATATTTATTAAATCCTAATGCTTATTCCGTGATATTGGTTGATTATAAATTTGATGTCTGTCCTTGAACTGTTTCTTTTTGAATCTCTTTGCATCTGTTTTTCTTTTCCTTCTGTGTGGGCTCTAACAGCTGCTTTGAGCTTATCACTGAGTGTAGAGAAATATGGAAATATCCTAGAAGAAGATATGTGATAGTCATTGGGAAAACATGATCTTAGTCCTGAAATACAGGAGAGGATGAGGAAGAAACTCAAGATAGCTCCAGCTTAACTATCTTTAGTTTAAGAGAGTGGGAAAGAAATGCTATCAGGCTTTCAAGATTCCATTATTATAGCCTACATCAATAAAACAGAGTTCTAGTATTTCTGGTGGTAACTCTTTCCCGACATGATCTACCTTGAAGGGCTGAAACAAGGCCATCACCCAGCTGGTTTGATTGGTCAATGGCAGAGGTTGTATTCAGCAGGTTCTGACCAGTTCTGGGGAACTGGTAGCGGAAATTTTGAGTAGTTTGGACAACCAGCAAATACCACCTCTGACTGGAAATTTTACAGTCTCCTTTCCCTACCACACCCACCAAACCACCACTCAGTAATAAAAAAACCAATAGTAAAATTTTTTGAATCCCACCATTAGTCAATGGATAACAGGCATAAATACATTGAAGGCATGCAAGTCTACTAGCTGAGTCATAAAGGATTCTCCAGATGTAACTGGTCTCTTTTGTTTTTCCTTGATTACAAACATTGTGTCCATCATTGCATGGAAGTCTGTACTTTCAAATAAGTAGTTCCCGATTTAAGATCAGTTGCTTAGCAACTGTTCGAAGTTATGATGGATGTGAAAAAGAGGACTGATGAGCCAGATTCAAAATTCTAATGGTGAGAACTTCTCTGAGGTCATCTGAGCAAACTTTGGGCACTCAAAAATATGGCTGTTTGTATGTCCCGCAGTCAAGTGATTGTGTTTTACAACAGTTTTGCTGAAAACCAGCTCTTACTTCTGGTTTTTGGCAAAATTGCACCCCTAGCAAACCATCAGTTCATTTAATGATCACCTCAAAAATTGTAAAATTGGGTTGGTCATATGACTGACCTGTTTTACAACCATCACCACATATGAACATAATGGGCAGGCTCCATTGTATGGTTGTATGTTGCAGTCTGCCTGTATTGTTTCTCAGACATATAACTTGGCTCCAGACTAACACTAATCTGGAGAAGTTTACATTTGATTGCATGTCAACACAGTACTGTTAATTGGCCTCCTGGTTCATGAAATTTTAATTAACTTAAAACAATGTGAAAGGTAGCATGGATGCATTTTTATTTAGCTAATAATAATTTGCTAGAAAGAGGATTCATACACAGGCCTCCGCATCTGTGCTTGTCTGTCAAAAGAAAGTTATGTTCCTTGGATTTCTTGAGGCTTGGCATCCGTTTCCTGTTACATATCATGCTTGCTATGTTTGCTGAATAAAAATAAGATGCAGGAATTTAATTAGTCCCATCAGAACGGGATGTTTCTCTCTAATTATGTGAACACTTCATTATGTTTTGTTTTCTGCTCACACCAGAATATTATTTCTTATTTAGCTTCAGCTAAAGTTTAATCCCATAATATTTCATTTTAATTTTGTATTCTACAAATTACAGCTTTTCTAACTGTCACTGATTTAAGTGAAGGGCATAGGAATTAAATCAGGTTAGGTCAACTTTCAGAAATTTTCTTTCCTGAGATTGACATCCTAAATTTTCAATTTCATTGTACACATGTTGTGCCTTGGCAATAAATGTTTGATTGATTGAAAAATATCAATTGAGCTGGATAACTGTATTTGATGAGAAACTAGGTGAGTTTTTCATGTAGGTTTTACCACTGAAATTGTTGCTGTTGAAATTAAGTCATGTGGAAAGTCAATGATTTGTAGCGTCTTCAGATTATCAATTATCAAGGGCTAGATAACATAGATAACATAACCCTAACCCTAATCCTAACCCTCCCTCCCTCCTTCCCTCCCTTCTTCTTCTGGAAAAAAATAACTGAGCATGCTGTCATCTGATGATTCTCCTCCACCCACCGTCCATCACCCCATTGTATGCAGAAACAGTGAATTCAATTGGATAAATGTGCAAATCAATATCAATATAGTGTAGCTGGATTAGATAGGAGCCCAGACCAGGTTATATTAAGAAGGTTTGTTGGTCTATAAAACACTGGTGAAAAATGAAGTATAGGAAAACAGAAACTACTAATAGCCAATTTCATTTGACACATCTCTCATTCCCTTTCTGAATACCAGTCATCAAGCATTTAGTACTTAATGTCTTCCTGTCAGGGACCTGAGGAGTCAAAACATTAAGATTACAGTGACCTCCAGTGGTGAGAAAATATGGAAAGGAAAATGATCTACCATTCCTCAAAGCTCTCCCCTGAATAATAAACCCCTTTTTTTGGTCCTTGTTCATTGGAAAGTCTCACAGTTACAATGATAAATAGATAAGTCTCCCATCACAGGTTTAGGAACCATAAACAAACAAACAAGTAAATAAGTAAATAAATAAATAAATAAATGTATAAGCTGTATACACTTTCTTAGAATGTACAACATCCATCTTGCTAAGTGCACAGTGCTTCCAGCCCACCATTACACCAGGGCAATATGAAACACATAAATGATAGCTGCTATTCAGTAAAGATAAATGATGCCATAAGGCTAAGCTCCCTATTTCTGCCTTTAGGTGATTTTTTTCAATAACTTTAGGGATGTGATTGCCCTTGCCTCCTTCTGGAATATTTTTTTTCAAATTCCCAAATTCTTAGCTTATGCCCTTTGGATTTCCTGCTATTATTTCCTGTAAGGAATGTTGGGAAATTCCAATTTCAAGAAGTTCGGACTCTGAAAAAGTTAAAGGAAAGTGGTTGATCCAAGTAAGAGGAGAAAAGACTATTTATGCCAAAGAAGAAAATTAAAAGCAGAGAAATGAACAAGGAGCGGAGGATTCCTCTTTCAGATGGATTTTAAAAGAGGTCAGGCCACTCTCCATTTTACCCTTCTCTTTTGACATTCACTTTCTCTTTTCTGTGAGTAACTGAAAGCTACGTAACAGCAAAATACCAGTTAGCAACCTCAATGCTGAAGCAAGTGGTTTCAAAATAGAAAGTGTTTTATTTTATGGGCCGAGAACTGAGTAGGATAAATTTGTTGGGCTTAATTGATTAATTAATTAAGGAATCTGACTGAGACCAGCTTCATAAATAAGCACTTATTTATTCTTTCTCCCTTTGCTGTTTTTTCCTTTCCATTTTTCTTCTAGGTCTTTGAGGTGACTATATTTATAATTCTTTATTGATACCCATTCTGGGAAAGGGGCTTAGCTTTAAGGATACACCTGTGCCTCAGGTTGACTTACTTAACGAAGGATGGACTGCTTTCCCTTTCCCCTTCTTGGTTAACAAGCTGCAGAAAAAGATTTATCTGAAGTAAAATGGTTAATGGTAGAACATCTAGTTGGCTTATTCTGGGAGTTGCAGGCAGGGCACCGCTGAGTAGTTGGAGGAAGATTTGAAGATTTCTCATGGAACCGATAGAATCCAAGGCAGGCATGATGACTGTGCACTCCGTTACAGCCCTTTATTCAAATACGGCAAACCCAGCTTAGATTCTGAGATGAGCCCATGTTCACTATGCCCCTGCAATGTACCCTGATCAAGAGATAAGACCAGACAAAGGGCACAGGGAAAAAAAAATCAGTACTAGAGCTAAGTGTGATGGCAAATTGTAGTGAGTAAGCCAATCAAAACCAATCAAAACCATATTTCGATTTCTGTGACCATCTGCATTCTGAAGATTGGGCATATTCTTGGGGTGCAACTTTTAGAGTTTAGGGAGAAATGGGGAGAAATAGTTCAGCCAGATTTAACGGACAAGAAATTTTGGTCAGTTCATGTGAATGGACTACAGTACAACAGTTTGGTTCTTGTCTCAATTCTCCAACTAATTTAATCTAGGCTTTTTTTTTTTTTGGACACTGCCACACTTGTTTATTTATTGTTATATTTTCATCTTACCTTTACTTTTGGTCAGCTTAAGGCAATACACATAACTAATGTTCCTTTTTCCTATTTCCCCCAAATGAGAAGACAGGGGTGGGATTCAATTTTTTTAACAACCGGTTCTGTGGGCATGGCTTAGTTGATGGGTGTGGCTTGATGGTCATGTGACTGGCTGGGCTTGGCCAACTCAATATCACTCACATCAAGGCACGCATCTCCTCGCCTGGCCTATCATGACTGTGGGGATGCTACAACAGTCATAAGTGTGAAAAATGGTCATAAGTCACTTTTTTCAGTGCCATTGTAACTTTGAATGGTCACTCCACACAAGCAAAGTACCAGCAAAGGAGGGGAAAAAAACTCCAGAGAAGTTCCTGAGACAGGAAGTCTGGTCCTGCCAAGAATGTAATAAGGCTTAACGGAGAGACAGTTTCTGTAAGCAACACCAGAATGTTTCCTTCCTGACTCCCTTACAGGATTAGGCTAGTGGTGCAAAATCATCCAGCCCTTTAGCTTTCATGCTTAAGGGGAGTAGAACTCATGTCTCCTGATGTCTACTCCCAGCTCCTTAACCACCACACCAAACTAGCTTTCAATACCTTGCGTAATATAATGTGGATGTTTGTCAGTAATCCTGAATCTTTATTCTAATGTTGTATAGGTTCTGTTTTTCTTTATACATTCTTTTTCTTTATATATAACTAATCCCTATTTATCTGTATTTACTTCCTTTGCTCATGTTTATGTTCATACCTATACTTGTTATCTTGTACATGTTTATTTATTTATTTATTTATTTATTTATTTATTTATTTATTTATATCGAATTTATATACCACCCTTCTCCCGAGGGACTCAGGGCGGTGTACAGCCAACTATAATATAATACAAATTACAAAAGTTAAAAGAAAATTGAATACACGGCTGCTACTAAAATTTATACTTAAAACCCCAATAATTATGATATAAAAACCCCAATTTAAAACCCCAATTTAAAATCAGCCCAGGACGGCCTGCTCAAAGAGCCAAGTTTTCAATGCACGTCTAAATGCTCTCAGGTCAGTGGTCGTCCGTAACTCAGGAGGCAACCCATTCTAGAGGGCAGGTGCCCCCACAGAGAAGGCCCTGTTCCTCGAGGTCACCAGGCGGCACGTAGATGCCGTCGGGACCCAAAGGAGACCCTCCCTGTGGGAGCGCACCGGTCGGTGGGAAACTACTGGCAGAACATGGTCTTGCAAATAACCTGGTCCGATGCCATGGATCGCTTTAAAGGTCAAAACCAGAACCTTAAAGCGAACCCGGAAGGCCACCGGCAACCAATGCAGCTCACGCAGGAGAGGCGTCACATGGGAGTTTCTTGACGCCCATAACCACCCGCAGCCGCATTTTGCACCAGTTGAAGCCTCCAGGTGCTCCCCATAGGGAGCCCCATGTAGAGGGTGTTACAGTAGTCCAGGCGGGAGATGACCAGGGCATGAGTGACCATGCGTAAGGCGTCCTGATCAAGAAAGGGCCGCAACTGGCGAATCAGGCGAATCTGATAAAAAGCCCCCCTGGAGATGGCTATAATATGATCTTCTAAAGAAGCCGTGCATCCAGGAGGACGCCTAGATTGCGAGCCCTCTCTGTGGGGGTTAAGATCTCTCCCCCAATAGCCAGCGACGGGGTCAGCTGACTATATCGGGCCTCCAGAAACCACAGCCACTCAGTCTTGGAAGGGTTGAGTTGAAGCCTGTTTCCGCCCATCCAAATCCACACGGCCTCCAGGCACCAGGACAAAACCACCTGGGGTGGTTTGGGGTGGAGATGTAAAGCTGAGTATCATCAGCATAAAGATGACACTTCACCCCAAAGCCATGGATGATCTCCCCCAGTGGCTTCACATAAATGTTGAACAAAAGAGGGGAGAGGACCGACCCCTGAGGCACCCCGCAAACGAGGAGCCTAGGGGTGGACCTCTCCCCCCCGTCAACACAAATTGCAAGCGGTTAGAGAGGAAAGAGGAGAACAACCGCAAAACGGTTCTTCCAATTCCTAACCCCTCCAATAGGATGCAATAGGATACTATGGTCGCTGCAATAGGATACTATGGTTGATAGTATCAAAAGCCGCTGAGAGATCTAATAGGACCAGGACAGAGGAATAACCTCTGTCACGGGCCCTCCAGAGATCATCAACCAACGTGACCAATGCTGTTTCGGTGCTGTGCCCGGGCCTGAAGCCTGATTGGAAAGGATTGAGGTAAGTCGCTTCCTCCAGGTACTGAGGAAGCTGACGCGCCACCACACTCTCGACAACTTTCACCACAAAGGGGAGGTTGGAGACTGGATGATAGTTATTTAAAACAGCCGGGTCCAGGGCAGGCTTCTTGAGGAGGGGTCGCACCACCGCCGTTTTCAAGGTGGTAGGAAGCGATCCCTCCCTCAACGAAGTGTTGACAGTCCCCTGGAGCCAGCCTCGTGTCACCTCCCTGGAGGTAGAAACCAACCAGGAGGGACACGGGTCCAACAAACATGTGGTGGTATTCAGCCTCCCCAGCAACCTGTCCACACCCTCGGCGGTCACAGGATCAAACTCCTCCCAGATAACAGTCTCAAGACTTTCCCTGGACACCTCCCCCAGGACTGTCCAACTGGAGTCCAGCCCGCCCCGAATCTGAGTAATTTTATTGTACAGAAATTGGGAAAACTCCTCTGTCCTGCCCTGCAAGAGGTCCTCCTGCGCTCTTGGCTCAAGCAGGGAGCAGGTCACTCTAAACAGAGCGGCAGGCCGATTTTCTGCCAACACAATAAGGGCAGAGAAATGTATACGCTTCGCCGCCTCTATCGCCACCAGGTAGGTCCTAATATGGGACCTCACCTTTGTCCGGTCAGACTCGGCGTTTGGTCCTCCAAACGCCCTCCAGATGTCTTTTCCGGCACTTCATCTCCCTCAGCTCCTCCGTAAACCACGGAGCTGGATGGGAACTGTGCCGAGTCAGAGGTCGCAAAGGCACAACTCGGTCCAGAGCCTCAGTGGCCAACCTGACAAATAAATAAAATAAAATAAATAAAAATAATTGCTACAAGGGCTTCCGATGATAGACATAGTGGTTCAGTGCATTTAGACCTAAAGTGCATTTAGACTTAAAGTTGCCAAGTTCTCAAATTTGATTTTAAGACAATCTATATTTTCCCAACCTTATATGTTAGAAAATATTTATGTAAATATTTAGGAATTTACTTTTATAT
Source organism: Bungarus multicinctus (assembly GCA_023653725.1). NCBI lineage: Eukaryota > Metazoa > Chordata > Lepidosauria > Squamata > Elapidae > Bungarus > Bungarus multicinctus. The sequence goes on from CM042846.1 coordinate 24,184,161, forward strand.
TTACATGAAACAGAAATGTTTCACAATCAAATTATAAAAATTAACATATGGATTTCCCAGATTTCTTTGGCTAAGTACAAAATACCAGTTAAATTTCTCATTAGATTCCCTTACGGAGTTCCCAAAGATCACACCCTTATACAAATTAAGAAAAACAGCTTTGATTTCCAATTAAACACTTTGGGTGGGGCATCTAGAAATAGCGCATCTATTTTTTTAGAACTGCAAAGCAGTGAAAATGTGACTTTGCAAATACCAAGTTAAAAGGGTGTTAGGTCCAGCTTTGGATGAGCTAAGCATGTTCTTTTTTCCTTGTAAGGGTTTGTGCAGTTGTAACCCAGACATCAGGTTTCATATCCATGTGAGAGATAATGGATCTTTGACAAGAAGTTGACAACATTAGTGCATCATGGAAATTTAAAAACCTGTAGATGCCAATAGAGCAGCAGGTGCTGGTGAAATGAAAGCTCTAACCAGTGACTCAAAAGTGGGGTTGTTAAGTCTAGTTGACTTCTACACGATGGCACTCAGATGAAGTAACTCTTGGGTGCTAATCCACTCTGTGATTTTTGACAGTGTTGTTTTCTTTCAAATATACAAACAAAATAAGCTGAACTATATTAAAAAGAATGTGTAGGGAATTGTTTTACATAATGTTGAAAATCTTATTGCTCAAAAACTATCTCCAAAAATATGATTTAGGAAAAAATATGCAAGTCTGGCTTACTGAATATAAGAATATTGAATTTACTACTTTAAAAAAAAATCATATTTGTATGGGCTAAGTATAGATTTGGGGCTAAGTGGAGTACTTGGGTGCAGTTATTTTTCCTATTTTCTCTATTTTGGATTATGGCTGATCTTCATTATATAGTTATATAGTAAAAAGTCTGTTCCATTGAAGATGTAAATGACAATAGTTTGAATTTTGTTGGATGTTTGTATTCTAATTAAGGAAGACAAAGTAAGACTCGCATTAATCTTGTACTTCTTGAATAGGAAACTGTTGACATAAATACCTAACTGCTTTAATTCACTTCTTAATTCGTTCATTTCAGTGAGGCATGCCAGCCTAGAATGATAAAATAGGTTTTATTTTAAAAAAAATCTTGATATTTAAATGCTTATTGAACAATTCAATGTTTCCAACAGAAAATCCCGGTCCATGATTTAAACTATATTGTTGGCAATTCAAATCTTCAAATGCGATTTTTCATATTTTTAAAACATTTGAACTTTTTCAGGGAAATTTACTGAAATCTTATCTTTTTTATTGTTCATTATTTCAAAATATGACATGAGTGAGGTCTCTTCATGGCAGCAGAGAGAGAGAGAAAGCGAGAGTAAGAAGAGTTTACTAAAATTGATAAATGACTTTGGATTCAGTCTTAGAAAAAACCAAAGACAATACAGGTAGTCCTCAACTTATGACTACAATTTGAGCCCAAAATTTTTGTTGCTAAGTGAGACATCTGTTAAGTGAGTTTTGCCCCATTTCACAACTTTTCTTGCCATAGTTAAGGGAATCACTGTAGGGCTTAAGTTACTAATACAGTTGTTAAGTGATTTTTCTTGTCAAAAGTTCTCAAAAGGTGATTACATGACCCCAGGACACTATAACCATCATAAATGTGAGTCAGTTGCCAAGCGTCAGACTTTTGACCACCTGCCTATGGGAATGCTGCAATGGTCGTAAGTGTGAAAAATGATCATAAGTCGCTCTTTTCAGTGCCGTTCTAACTTCAAAAGATCACTAAATGAACTATTGTAAGTCAAGGACTAGTTGTATTGTGACGCATTGGGGAATGGGTTGGAAGAGCATCCTTAGAAATTGTTAAATCAAGCAAAGCAGATGGGAATTTTTGTTTATAAATCTTGAAGAAGGGTCCAAATGAAAGGGAGAGAAATACCAACTAAGTTGAACAGCTGGACAAAATATTGTTGGAGTATAAAGAACAAACAAAAGCAAAGCATTGCAGTTGGAACATAATTTAAAACATTAACTGAAAGAAATACCATAAGGGTGCATTAAAAAAAAAAGATAAGCACAACTAGCTGTAATACTTTACAAAGGACACATTAAAAAACCAGACAGAATGCAAATTTGAAATCTACGTCACTCTCTGGGTTTCCCTCTTATTGGCTGTGTGATCTGAAACAGAATCATGTTTAAAAACAGATCTCATGCAGATCTTTAGTAAGCGTGTAATCATATCCATTGGAATATGTAGCTATCAAGTCCCACTGTGACATAAATATAACCTGTCCTGTCTCAGAGGTCAGTGAATCAAAATAACTCCTCCACCAAAGCATCCTCGTGCCGTAATTTCACGTGCGACTATTCTTGTGGCAATAAGTTCCTCCATTCCCAGTTTAGTGGCATAAATATGGAATCTCAGCACTTTTTTTTGGAAGGAGATGGGTTGAGAAAAGCTGAATTAGAGGCAATCTATGTATGTTATAGACCTTATTTATTTGTGTTCTTAGACTAGAGAGGAGAGTAGTTGGCCTAAAACAGGGGTGTCAAACTCGATTTCTTCGAGGGCCGGATCTAGAGGTGGTATTCAGCAGGTTCTGACCAGTTCTGGAGAACTGGTAGCAGAAATTTTGAGTAGTTCGGAGAACTGGCAAATACCACCTCTGACTGGAGATTTTACAGTATCCTTCCCCTGCCACGCTCACCAAGCCACGCCCACAGAACCGGTAAGAATCCCACCACTGGCCGGATCAGTGCTGTAGTTCTTCACTGGCCGGCCGGTGGTGGGGGGAGACAGAACAGATTACCTCCTGCAGGACCCTGCTGGCCAAAACAGGGTGGCGGGCTGCGCACCACCTCCCAGGGCCTGTTTTGGTCAGCAAAATGCTGCAGAAGGCCGTCCAGGCCGAAAACGGGGCACATGCCAGTCATTTGCTATTTCCAGGCTGACCCCGCAGGCCAGATTTAAGCACCTCGCAGGTTGGATCCAGCCCTCAGGCCTTGACTTTGACATCCCTGGCCTGAAAGAAAGCAAAAGAAAGTATTCTGACATGAAAGTAGTGGGGTTTTGGTTTTTTTTTTAAACAGAATAAGGCCTCCCAATCATTGGCAATTTGCTCAGCTACAGTTGGCCCTGCAGGACTGATATGGGACCATCCTTTTTCATTCTTGGACTTGGCCCTGTTCAGTCCTGCTATTTTGATTACAAATAGACTAGAATTGCAGTTTCTGTAGCCACTTGCTTTAGAAAGGAAATGTTTGATCAACCTAGAAAGTGCAAATCTCTTAAACTAAATAGTCTTGTCAGCTTTATGCTTGTAATTGAAAGGACTGGCTCTTGTAGTTTGTGGGATAAACACATTTCTGTAGTTTGTGGGATAAACACATTTCTGTAGCTTGTGGGATAAACACACCTCTTCTCAAGTAACTGCTGTTCTGAAGGAAGTCCTGGATTTTCAGTTCCTGTCCTCATGGAATTCGCTCCATCATAGAATGGAACCACATACAGATATGGCTTCAACATATAGAGGCATTCGGGGAAGAAATGGTGAACTGAAAATAGTTCTGTGAAAAGCAGAGCTGATGACAGTAGAGGAATGTAGAGTTGGCACGTAGACCAGCTCTTCTTAATTCCTCTCCAGACAAGGAGAGGACTTGAGATTATCACATGTGCTCTAGGCAGTTGGTCCTCTTAAGTAGCCCATAAGACAACAGTCTTCAGCATGTTTAGGACTCTGGTGATGAAGGAATAGCCATCTTGCTGAAACCACAGTCAGCACCCTTGAAAGTACCCTGGGTTTGCATACTTCTCTTTGTGATCACTTTTGGAAATGACTTGTTAACTGCTTTTCAGCTGTTAAGAACTTTTGCATCAACAAGTCTGGCAACGCTGGGAGAGTTTCCCTCACACCTTAGCAGAAGGCATTTTAAATGCAAGTTTGAGAACTTGATATTTTTTAAAGAATAAACAGCAAAAGGGTGATTAAAAGTTTTGATTTTAGAAAGTTACAAACAAGACCCAGATAAATTTGAAATAAGATATTAGAATTAGAATATTTCCGGTGGGATTTAAAATAATAATAATATAAAACATTAAAAATTGGACATTAGCGAGAACTAGAAGGAACTAAACAGTATAATTAATTGAAAATCTGCCTTGTTAATATAGAATGAAGCAAACTATTTTAACACTAGACATGTTGAATTATTATTTTAACACTAGACATTTTTGAACAATGGATCCACAAGTTAATTTTAAGAGTGTCTCTTCATTTCAATTTCATTGTACACATGTTGTGCATTGACAATAAACATTTGATTTGATTTATAAGCTGCATTTAAAAGATGCTATGGAAGAGGAACAAGTATTACCTGACATGATTTAGACTGTTTTGAAAATGGATTTAACAATGAGAGGCTACAAAAACGTTATGAAAAAACATTACACTGGAGATTCAAAAGAAACCTGCTAATATTTCAATAATTAAAATGGATACACAAATAACAAACAAATGAGAGACCTAGATAATTTTCCTAGATTGGATTTACAAAAGAGGCTTATTAAATTTTAATGAATTTTGTAATAAGAGACAAAGAAAAAATAAAAGTGTATGATTCTTAAGTACGGTAAATAATTTTTAGAAAATATTTGCTGTGTTTCCCTGGTAAATGTGGAGAGAGGAAGAATATGGATGATCTACAATTTTCAAATCCATACAGGCAAATATCTTCTATCCTTCTTTAATCCATATAATAAACCACCATATTATTTGCCCAGTGATCATCAATAAGGTATGGCTGAGATACTTCTGAGTAGCATCCTTTTTGTGCTAGAAATAGAAAATGAGGAGAGAGAGAAAGCTAGAGTGGATGAAGCCAAATTTGGGACAGGATAAGAGGGCTTCTGAGGTAAAAGAGAAGTCTGTTTCATAACAAGATGTTGCTCTTCTCAGATTTCTCCCCCCCAAGAACTGAGCTGCTTGACACAGCAGCAATTTACAAAGGTTTTCATCAACATTCTTTTTTCCTGAAATCGTCATTCATTGGGGTTATTTCTTGCCAGCAGTCTAGTTAATTAAAATGTTGACTTTGCCATTGTCAAATTGAGAGTGACATTTCCATTTATCCCTTTCTACTAGTCTATTAAACCTCTTCCTTCCATTGTAATCAGTTACTGGTTTTAACCTGTCAAATTCCCTTTTGCATAATAATAATAATAATAATAATCCTCAATGCTTGGGAAGTGTTCGACTAGTGATATGTGATATAAAACCCAGCATAATTATCTCATTTGTTGTGTACACTGTAGTTTTTTGTGTATAATAATAATAATAATCTATAATATACATTGTGCCTTATAATATAATAATAATCTAGTACAAGAATTGGTAACCTTCCCCTTTAAAGATCACATCTATAGCCCCCAAATTCCCATTTGCTAGATGACAGAGCTCTCTCTCTCTCTCTCTCTCTCACTGTCTCTCTGATATGTTTGCTAAAAACTGACGGCACAGTTTTGTGTCTTTTTGAGATGCACAACAACACCAACTGACATCGTTTTGAATTCAGTTGGGTTGGGTTGTCTGGTTTCTTCTACATCATAAAATATGGTCTCATTGTCTACTTTTATACACGAAACAATTAGAGCACATATATTTTAAAACCGTGGAATAACCAAGAAAAATTGGGACATGTTAAAGATGAAACAAAGAAATGTATGGTTGTTATCAGGAGTTAACAAGTTAGGGTGTTAAAAAGACACCAGATCATTGGTTTCATTTCTAAAAATTTCTACAAGCAATCAGTTCAAATTTCTGGGCGGGGAATGACATACCCCTCAGAAACTTGTTGGATGCTGATGAGAATGTGGGATGGGAAGAAGAGAGACAGACAGAAAGGTGCCCAGCAGAAAGAGAAAACATGGCTCTGTTCCTTTTTCCTCAACATATAACTCCTCAATGTATTAGCAGTTTAAGAAAAAAACCTGTACCATTCCTCTTATAGACCAGAAAACCAGAATCATCTTTTATTTTCTCTAACTCAGGAGGTTTTTTTTCCTTTTGCAAAAAATATCTGCTATTATTTAGGCAAACTATCTAAAAGGTTAAAATGCTTTTAAACCTTAAAGTTTACCTTAAAATAAATATCTGCATTTACGATCCTAAAATAATTTTTAGCATGTATAGAAATTATTGTCTGATTTATATAAGACAGCGTTTAGCCGTTTCCACTCGTTTTATCCAAACTTTTAAATTTGTTAAAAGTGCATTAATTTCAAAAACTTTTTTTAAAAAAATATTCCTTCTGCACCTGTTTTAAGACAGGAAATAGTGGGAGGAGGAAATGGCAGCACAGAGTCTCCAGCTGACCAGCCAAAACCCTACAGAGAAATTGTGTTGAATCAACACAGAAAGTCTGTGTCTTTATTTTTTTTTTCCAAAAACTGTTTGAAAAGTAATCTCTTTTCAAAGTCTCAACAGGCTGCCATCCTCTGACTACTTCTTTTTTTTTTTTTATGTTGGCAGCCTTATTGCATGGCTCATTGACAATTTTACTCTCTGTTGGAAATAACATGTGTTCTACTTGTGCAGCAATTCTCCTTTAAAAAGGCAGTGGAATGTATGTTATCACTTTTACATATGCAACACATAATGATATGAATAATATATATGTACACACTATATATGTAGTCCATTGTGAACAGAAAGAGACAGACAAATAGCAAAACAAGAACAGAGGGTTAACAATTGTATTTGGGAATTGAAGAGCTGTAAAACTAAATAAAGTTAGGTACTGAGACTAATAGATTGAGAGTTAAAGAAGGGTGACAGGATGTGATTTGGGGAAAGATAGCAGATCTTATTTTAAAAAAGAGCAAATTTATTCAGAAAACAGGAAAAGGGGTCTCTCTTGTACCATTTCTTTCTTCTCCAAATGGTCTTTCCTAAACAAATACTAACAGAAGAAAGAGATGCAAAAAAAAAAAAGAACTGAGCATATCTCAAGACTTCGATAAGAGAGTTTTGCTGATGTGATAAAACTCTTGATTCACATATCAATATAAAAAAGTCCACCATACCCTCCCCAGTCACAGTAGTTTTTGAGTTCCCACAAAATAAAATAAAAAATTCATCAAACGTGAATCACCTTCAAATCTCTGTAAAGAAAAACAAAGCTGGCTGATCCAAATATTCGAAGGGGTTGATTAGTCTGAATCCTTTTTGAATCAAAATTAGTAGCATTAACCTTACTAATTTTATTTATTTATTTATTATTTTATTTTATTATTACATTTATATACCGCCCTTCTCCCAAGGGACTCAGGGCGGTGAACAGCTCGTCTAAAAACCCCACAAATACAAAAGTTAAAAAATAATTAAATATTGGAATTAGCTGCAGACTAAAATTAGGAAACCCCCCCCCACCCTTAAAACCCAATATAAAATTAAAATGGAGATCAAATTTAAAATCATTATCTCAGCCCAGGCCGGCCTGCTCAAAGAGCCAGGTCTTTAACGCGCGCCTGAAGGCCCTCAGGTCCGTGCCGGTACGAAGTTCCGGTGGCAGAGTATTCCAGAGGGCGGGGGCACCCACAGAGAAGGCCCTACCCCTTGGCGCCGCCAGACGACACATAGCGGCCGACGGCACCCGGAGCAGACCCTCCCTGTGGGAACGCACCGGCCTGTTGGAGAACGTTGGTAGAATGCGGTCCTGAAGGTAACCTGGTCCCATGCCATGGGTCGCCCTAAAGGTCAAAACTAGAACCTTAAAGCGAACCCGGAGAGCCATCGGCAACCAATGCAGCTCGCGCAGGAGAGGCGTCACATGGGCGCTACGCGACGCCCCCATAATCACCATAATTTTGATACGTTTATATAGATTTTTATGATTCCCTGACTTTCGGGAGCAGAAAAATAATACAAATAGGAATTACTATGTTTGAAAGTGTTGAGGATATGTAACATTGTGTAGAGAAATTGGATCATGGAAGTATTAGGTTTTATGGAAGTATTAGGTTTATATGAATAGAATAAAATGAGCTGGAAGGTACCTTGGAGATCTTCTAGTCCATCCCTCTGCTCTAGCAGGAGAACCTATGTCCTATACCATTTCAAATAAGTGACAGTCTAGACTTTTCTTAAAAACATCCAGTGATGGAGCGCCCATGATTTCTGGAGGCAAGCTGTTCCACTGGTTAATTGTCCTCACTGTTAGGAAGTTTGTCCTTAATTCCAGGTTGCTTCTCTCTTTGATTAGTTTCCAACCATTGTTTCTTGTCCTGCCCTTTGGTGGTTTGGAGAATAATTTGACCCCCTCTTCTTTTGTGGCAGCTCCCTCAAATTTTGGCATACTGTTATCATGTTACCCCTAATCAAATCTAAATCCTGCAGCCAAATCTAAATCCTGCAGCCTCCTTCGCATGTTTTAGTCTCCAGGCCTTTGATCATCTTAGTTGCTCTTCTCTGAACTTTTTCCAAAGTTTCAACATTTTTTTGAAGTATGGTGACCAAAACTGGTTATATTCATCAAGAAAAAATGGTACATTTTCTGCAGGGTGCTGTTCCCTTTTGAATGGAGTATCCTGTGAGAAGTAACACTTTCTTAAACCCACTTCACTGGGATAAGTAATGCTTCTCATGTATATTTTTTTGATCAGGCAATATGCCATTGGCAGCTTGAAATGGTACATTCCAGGAACAGGTATACTGTAATGCTACATTCTGGCAAATGTATATACAAGCTGGCATTTGAAAGAATTAATATGAAATGCAAGCCATAAAGAGAAACTGACAAGTGGCCAGCTGTACGTTACTAGCTGGAATGTCAAGGAAAAGAAACAATTACATAAAGATGTTCAGAGAACTTAAAGAGAATATATGTTCCAAATGGAACATAATGATCAAAGAGTAGACTTTGTACTAGCAAGGCCAGTGACATCAAGCCTTGTACTCAGATTTTGATGGTGTTAATTTAAGCAGCATTGGATTATGAACTGATTATACAAAATCCTAGGGGGTGGGGAGAGAGAGAGAGAATATATAAATATTGTATGTGTAAGCCTAAAATAATGGTAATAAACCTTTGAAGATGCTCCTTATTGGACAAAACAGAATATCAAGTACAGTAAACTTCCTATGATCAGTAATGAACATTCATTTCTTTCAAAGATGTGAAAAACAATATTGTCTCACCTTTTAGTGCACAATTTTAAATTTACTGCTGCATATAAGCATCTTTCCTAAAAAGGGGGAATTGTCACTAAAAATATGCCTGAAATTCCCTTTCTTTTTCAGAAATGATTTAACTCAAATGCATATATATGTTATGTCATCGACTATGAAACATCTAACATTCTTAAGATTATCTGATAAAAATATGTGTTGTTATGTGCAACACTAATGATAAATAAATGATTCTAAAGATTCCCCTGGATTCACATTACTAAACATTCAGCCATAACTGCAAAATATATCCTCTTACCTCCCTACTCTCTTAAAACTAATAATGCCATAATTTTAGACCAGATCACAAGCTCTTCAGGTAGAGATTCTCTCAATTTATTCTGGGTAAAGCAATATGTAATTGGTTGGTAATATAATAATAAATCACAATATGTATAGTGTAAAGCTTATTTATTGCGGTACTTTAATTAATATTTTAAACCAGGAATAATATGAATCTATCATGAAATTACCAAAACCTAAAAATGCTTTAAGGAGTTTTGTGGACAATACAGTAGCTTGAATATGCTTTTTATAGGAATCATAGATTACACACAGAATTGTTTAATAGCAAGAGAAGAAATTTATTCCTGGTGTACACACTATCTGCTAAACCTAGCTTCTGGGATTTTTATCAAATATTTGTTTTTTGGCAAGGATGCAACCTACAAATAATAATAAATGGAGTTCATTATTGAACCTGAAAAAACTGCCACAATCAAACTATTATCTCAGCTATTCTGATCAATCAAAAGCTAGCATTTTGTACATAAAGAAGAATGAGCAGAAATAGTATGATCTGGTTACTTTTATACCACTATATTTCTGACTTTTGTTGTTTTGTATGAATAAACTTTAATGAATATTTACTCCTCTATCTATTATTTAATAAATAGTATTTAAACAGAAACATTCTAGCACCCCTCTTTCTTTACTATATTCCTTCACAAAATATTAAAAAGAACATGAGCCAGGAAGTGTTAAATATTTTGGCCATGGTTCATGGCCATGGTTCACAATGAAAGAGTGAATGAAAGAGTGAATAATTCTGCTATTAAAATAATCAAAGTTGATTGATTATGTGCCATCAAATTGGGATTGATTCCTAGCAATCACATTGATAGATGATTGTTGCCATCCTGCTCTATTAGGTCTTCCAACAGTGCATCTATTGCTGCTATAATTAATTTTATCCATCATGCTCTTGATCATCCTCTTCTTTCCTCTATCTTACCAAACATCATAGCTTTCTCCAGAGAGTTAAATCTTCATATAATATGTCCAAAGTATAATTTGCACCTAGTCATTTGTGCCTCAAACAATAATACTGGGTTGATTTGTTCAATGATGCATTTATTTTCTTAGCTATCCATGACATTTTCAGGAGTCTTCTCCAATACCAAAATTCAAAAACATAACTTCTATAGAGCATAACATAACATAACCATTGCCTACACAATTCTGTTCTTTGAAAGTAGACACACCCCAGCATCTTTTCCAAGGCCTTAATTCCTAACAAATATTAGTTTGTGATGTATTTCTTGACCCGTGGTTCCTTTATTGCTTATAGTCAATTCTAAAAGGCATAAGTTATCTCCCACCTTACTATCTTCACTGTCCATTCTAAGGCTAGTTGCTGTTGTCATTATTTTGGTCTTCATTCTATTGAATCTTAGTTTCATTTCTTCACTGTGTTCCTTGACTTTCATTACTAAAGCTTGTTGATCATTTTCAAGTATACATTTTCAAGTATCTTCAAGTATAAAGGTCAAGCTTCATCAGTATAGTGCAAATGATTCAGATGTGGTATTCAGCAGGTTTTGACCAGTTCTGGAGAACTGGTAGCAGAAATTTTGAGTAGTTCAGAGAACTGGCAAATACCACTCTGACTGGCCCCACCCCCATCTATTATCTGCCTCCCGAGTCCCAGCGGATCGGCTGGGTCTTCTTTTGTTGCCCTGCACAGGAGAACAAAGCTGGAATGCAGGCTAGTTGGGTGGGGAAGGAATGGGGATTTTACAGTATCCTTCCCTGCCATACCCACCAAGCCACGCCCACAGAACTGGTAGTAAAAATTTTTGAATCCCAACACTGAAGTGATTGCTATTTCTTCTTCCAATTTTAAAGATAAACTCATCTTCTCCCAATCCTGTTTCCCTCAATAAATATTCCACATAAAAAGACTGGATAATGAACATTGCAATACCTAGAGATAGCTGAATAGAAGACAAAGAACTGAAGAAACTCACAAAATATGAAGACATGTAAAGAGAAGTAGAACAACTGTGGCAAAAGAAAGCAAAGATAGAACCAATAGTAATAGGCAACTTGGGTACAATTTCAAAACATCTGGAACATCATATGAATATCATCAGTGTTGACAAAATCACCATCAATCAATTGAAAAAGAGTTCGAACAGCTTACATCCTGCAACAATACCTTTATTATTATTAGACAACATCTGACCATCCCAGGTTCTTAGGAGAGACTTGATAGTTGGACAAAAATGTCAAATCCACTCTAAATATCTGGCTGACTGTGCAATTAACCATAATAATATAATATATTAAACTTGTAAATAGGAGCATACAACTTTGTCTCATTCCTTTGCCAACCTTGTGCCAATTCATTTCACTGTTTCCATAATGTGGCTTCCTGATTTGTGCGCAGTTTTCATAATGTGAGAACAATAAAATATTCTGGGGCTGCCATTTTTCTAGGCACATTCCACAGCTTGACATGATTGAAAAAAATCAAAGGGCTTTCTGTAATAAATGAAGCACACACTGACTTCTCTTTGATATATTTCCTGGCTTTCTCAATTATGCGCATCAGCAATAACATCTCATGTTCCTTGGCCTTTTTTTAAAACCAGCTTGAACATCTGGCATTTCCCTTTCCATGTAAGGCTGTAATCTATGTTGTATAACTCTAAGTATTATTTTGCTAGCATGTGAAATTAAGTATAATATGATAGTTTGTACATTCTGTTAAATCTCCTTTCTTTATGATAAATTATGTAGAACTTTAGAATCTGTTGGCCATTATGTTGTTCTCCATATTTTTTGGCATAGTTTGGCTAAAGTCTTTACATATTTCTTTCTATTGCTTGCCATGATGTAGATTAGATATTATATCAATTCCATTGTGGTTCCTGCTCTATGGAATATCATCCTCTCTGAGATTAGATGGGCAGGTCAGCCTTTTGCAAGGCCTTAAAGTCACAATTTTGTCACCACGCCTAGGGATCCATCCAAATGTGTGGCAAATCCTATTGAGTGGTTCTATAGACAGTTAATTTGATTTATTTTGGCTGCAGATTATACGTGTTGTTGTCTTTACTGTTCTATTTTTCAATGCTGTTTTTAATTGCTGTTAACTGCCCAGAGTCATGGATTTGAGATGGGCAGCCATACATTTCGAACAAATAAATTCTGACAGCTTTTCAACTTGAAAATGATCACAATGGTGATCTAACTTTTAGAACTATAGATAGTTGTGAATAGGGAATATCTTCTAAGGTATGTTGGATGTTGATCTCTATTGTACAGAATTTCAGTATTTCAAGTCTTCGCTTAATGACCACTCATTTAGCAATTATTCAAAGCGATGACAGACCTCCTTCCAAAAGTTTATGAGTCAGTTCTGGAGTTCTAGTGGTGCCACAGTGGTCACATAATTGCATTTCGGGCATGTAGCAACTGGCTCACTTTTATGGCCACTTGTGGTTACATGATCACAATTTATAACATTTTTGCTGGCTTATGGCCTTTCCCGCCAATTTCTGGCATAAAACGCCCATAGGAATTAATGGATTCATTTAACAATGTGTGCTTAACAACCACTGCAGAAAAGTCATAAAATTGGGTCAGTCAGATAGGCGCCTCTACTTAGGACAGTCGTGACTTATGAGGGAAATTCCAGGCTCTGTTACAGTCATAGGACTACCTTTTCCATCTGCATTTGATCTTGCAATCAGTTACTATTCATTGGCATCCTTTATTCTACCAATTTGAGGTAAGGCTTCCTCCTGAGTTCAGAGATCTTTTCAAAAACTTTCCTTGTTTTTCCATGTCTATTTTTTATATTTGAAAGCCTTTAAGATGTAATTATGATACTACTTTTTGTCTCCTTTAACAGCTCTCTAATTTTTTTGTTATGCTGCTTCTTGAGTCTTCATTTTTCTTGGTTTTTCTTTTCTTCTTAGCAAATCCCACCATTTATTCTGACATCCAGTTTGCTTTCTTCTCTATTTTCATATTCATCGTTACAACTTCTTTGATTCATTCCACATTTCCTCTAGTTTCCTATCAATGCGATTCAGAACTTCACAACAAATTCAAGACTGTATCTTTAAAAAATGGTGATCAAGGTCTTATCACAGAAACTGATTAGCTTTCTTTTTTTTCATTTTAGTTTAATTTGAAACATCAACCTCTTAGGACATCTTTGCATTTATAATTGACAATTAAATTTAAATTGTGCTGAATATAGGCTGGGATATTGGGTATAGGGGTAGGGAATGCAAGGCTATTTTTACTGATGTAGGAATGGAATCTGAGCTGATGTTTAGGGATATTATTTCTGCTGAGATAATCTCTTGTGTATTCTTTGTGATAGGAACAAATATCATATTGCTCCTAAATATGTGCATATCAAAGGCCCATCCGCTGGTGATTGTCAGACATTATGGGAATGTTTCCTGCCTTGCTGAATAGGAAACATAGAAAAACTACTCAAAATACCTTATAAAAGAAGACATTTCAGAGCTGAGTTCTGAAACTTTCTGAATCAGCCTAACTTTTCTTTCTTTGGAAAGAAATTGTATTTGTTAAGTTGATTCTGATGGAGTTAGAAACCATTTCTTGTTGTATCTAATTTTCCACATAACCCCTTAGTTGCTCTCCCTTTTAAAATCCATTTCAGGCTATCCATCCACATTTAACCTTCTTTTAAGAAAAAGCCTTTTGTGGTTTATAAATTTTTAATACCGGATGTGAGCTGCCAGAACAGAGTTGGACAGCAACCAAAGATTGGAAGCAGTCTCCAAAACATGAAATGAAGTACAGCTCCTTGGGCACCTGAAGACAGGGCTTCTTTCATTCCCCTTCTTCAGAGTTATGACACCTCTGGCTTTCACCTCAGAACTTCAGGGGTTTTTCTTCAGATCGTTTTCTTGGAGCTATTAGTGGATAATTTATCACATCGTTTTTTTTTTCTGCCTTAAGAAATTCAGATGGAGGCTCTTTTGAATGGAGCCAATTTTAAGAAAAGAAAGAAACAGCACTACGGTGGCTGTTAAATCCATGCAGGAATCTTCAGATGGGGCCAGATATAATGGACAATGGGAATTAAGTTAGGACTAAGAGGCATAATTTTAACTAAATGCGAAACTTGCCATTAAGGTTCCAATCTTCTACTCTTTGCCTACTTTTCACAAACAGTTGCACTGTCAAATTGGTTTTGTGAAAAATGCCTGTTTGGCCCAAATTCATTTTCAACACATGCCACTAACTTGCACTGGGCAATACTGTAAATATAGACTTATATCAAATGTGCCAGTTAGATCATTGTCATCATCATCATTTAAAAAAAAAAAAACCTGTTTAGTAGAATCATTGATATTTAATCTTTGTTCCATTCCTGAGGAAAAAAACTCTAAAGCTGGAATTAGCTTTGGAAAAAATTCTCCACTAATCCACAAGGGAAATCTGCCAGATTTTTGGGGACTCTGCTGAAGTTAGATGAAATAACCTTGGAGGAGGACATTTCCAGGAGGTAAAATTGGAGTTAAGGGTTACAGTTTGGCAGCATAATTACTCAGATGGACCTAACTTCTGTTTTGCAAAAGTAATCAGTACTATCCCCTGATTTTTCTTTAAGTTTTCAAAGCCACTCTGCTGCTTTTACATATATTTACATGCTTCTGAGATGTCCTCAGAATAACTCCCTAAAAAGGATTCTTAGGAGCACTTCATTTGGTACAATGTCTTTGTTTTCATATATTACTACTAAGAATAACGCTATACTCTCATTTGCCCCAGGGTTCTCTGTTGAGAATTTATTTTATTTAGATTTTTTTTTAATCCCACCTTTATTATTTTTATAAATTACTCAAAGTGGCGAACATACTTAGTGCTTCTTCGTCCTCTTGTTTTTCCCACAACAACAACTTTGTGGATTGAGAGACAGTGATTTAACCAAAGTCACTCAGCTAACTTTCATGCTCATGGCAGGACTAAAACTCACAGTCTCCTGGTTTCTAGCCTCAGCCCTTAACCACTAGACCATTATATTTGAGATAATAGAAATTAGTCTCTTCTCTTGAAAACCTCTTAATATTTATGTCCCTTGTACCTTCACCAAAAAGAGAGTCTTGCCAAAATTGAAGGGTTCATTCACAGTTCCAAATTCCCTTTCAGGAGGACAGGACAGGAGACAAAACACGATTAGCAGGATCATAGCTAGTGGTAAGCTCTGGTTTCTTTGCCACCATTGTAAGTATGTAAGCAATTGTTACTCTACTCATGGGTGTCAAACTGGCGGCCAGTGGGCTGGATGGGTCACATGCCGGTCATGCCCACCTCAGCTCCGCGAAGGGGAAAAACATCATGGAATATCACGTGACAACAATGTGACACGGCAAGTTTGACACCCGTGCTCTACCTGAACGCTAAGAGTTTCAATCTTAATAACTAATGACTCATATTTAGAGTGGTAAAGCAAGTTTAGAAAATACAACATTTTGTGGAGGATACTTTTGTGAGTTATTGAAACAGAGTGATGATCGATGCACGATAATGTAAGAAAGTGAGCCCACAGCAGGTGAGGAAGGAAAGAGGACAGGCCAGGAAAAGATAGCAAAAAGGGGATATGAACAACAGATGTACACTTAAGCTTTGTTTCATTTGGACGTGGAAAATGATATGCTTCTAAACACAATCCTGACATTAGTGTGCCAAACATTTTCAATTAGTTGGCTCTTGTTGAAGGAAATCATTTATTTTAAAGCCATACAAATATTGAAAGACAAGACAAATGGCTTGCTTTTAAAGGGGATTTGTCTTAACACATAGCTCAACTTGAAGCATTGTGTTCCCTTTTCAAGGACATTGGAAGCAGGAAGAAAGCTCAGAAAGACCATGCCAAAGGTAATGAAGCAGAGTTTTTTTGCTACCATTGCACGACCGAGATAATGTGAAAAAAAGTCTTCACTTGAGTTACAATGGCCAGTGAAGATTAGCTCTTCTGTCATGATTTATTACTGTGGGGTATTTGCAGAACACCTTGTAGAAAGTTAGCTTAGGATAAGGGAAGTCAGGTTTCATGACTGACGGACAGGTGGTAAAATCATTGTAATCAGAGACCAAATAGATACTATTCATTCTTTATTTTTGCCTTGTTGTGCAAAGCTTTGTGTGTGTGTGTGTGTGTGTGCATGCATGCTCTTTATTTCCCTTGGATCAAGAAAAAGCTGAATAGAGTTGAAGACAACTTTTGGGATGACCCATGGACACCCCACTCATTTATCATCAAAGACACAGCAGTTATTTTAGATGCTGCACAACTGTCACATTATCACAAAGTACTCAACTTATTACTCAAGTTATGCAAATTCAAGCAAGACATTTTAGTTCAATTTCTTCAGAAAGCTGTAGTCACCTACAGCAAGGTACCTAACCTAAGCGGGTAATTTTAGATGGCAGACTCACTCACTCTCCTTTAGACTAAAAGGATCTTTTTCAATGCTTGGAAATTCAGTTCTGACTATCCTATTCTTGATTAAATCTACAAAGAATTATTACCATATTCCTCAGGAAAAAAAAAAGTTTACTTGTAAGGATTCTTTATGGAGTCATATACAGTTTCTTGCTACGTTGATCAGGGCTAACTAAATGGTTCTTGCTACAATAGGCAGTTTTCCACATGTTTTTTCCCCTTTGAAGCACTTGTTTGCAGACTATCAAGCACCTATTTTCCAAACCTTGGATTATTCATAACTAAGAATCCATAATTGGCTCTTTCATGAACTTAAGTGGATGGCTGAAGAAGCATAATTCTTGGCCTGAAGGCTTATAATAGAAAGACGAACATGTATGGGAAATGCAGGGAGACTGCTTCTGGGCACTGTTTATAGCCGTGATGGCGAGCCTATGGCATGCATGCCAGAAGTGGCATGCAGAACCATTACTGCCGGCACGCAAGCCCTCACCTAAAGCAGGTTTACTGCACATGCAAGTGTGCTGGCCGCCTGACTGCTGATTGTCGGATATCTGGCGCACATGTGGAGGGGTGGGGGGCAGGGGAGACACACGCATGTGCAGAGATGCACGGGGCATGCAGGGGGGCCCTGCGCACCTGCTCAGGGGGTGAGGAAGCCTCCACACGCACTGCCTTCTGGGTACTGGCATACGAGTGCACGCATGGAAGCCCAAAAAGGTTAGCCACCACTGGTTTATAGGAACAAACAAGCAAATGAATAATCAAAGAATATTGTGTAATACTTATTGAAATGGGGAAATACAACATAAAAGAATTAACCTGCCAGTGACAACGGTCTTTAAAGATTGTCTTTCTCTGCCCAATAGAGCTAAATATTAACTAATAATAATTGTAATTATTTTTAAAAAGTAATTTAAGAATTCTTTTCCTTGTCCGGATACCGCTTAGATCTTTACATCTCTGGTGGGGTAGACATGCAGGCAGGGCAGAATGTAAATTTCTTGAGAAGAATTCCCAGCACCCAAAATATGGGAACTCCCATAATTCTGGATGGAAAAAAATGGCATTTAATATAAATACAAGTAAAAGGTTTCAGTGTCTTATCTATACGAACAAAACATAACTTCTAATTTAATAGAGTTAAAAATAAAAAGGCCGCTTGTGGTGAGATAGGTAGCAAATAAATTTAATAAATAACAAAATACAAAGCAGGTGTTGCCATTTTTAAAGGGTTTGGGCAGCATTTATGCTTGGAGAAAAGAATAAATCCTCTAACAAATTTTGGAAACTGAGAATGTTATACTTTGGAGCATTATAACATACAATAACTTGCAGTCTATTGGTAATGAAGTGCAGTAGCAGTACAGTAGGCACTTGTGAATGATGGCATACCCCAGTAAGCAGCATAAAGCCAAAAAAAATCCAGAGCTGGAATCCATTGTGGGAATATTTCTAGTTGAGCCCATTTGTCATGTTGAATTCCAGATACCATAAATTTAAGCTGCATAGCATTAGCCTTCAGCAAATAAGCCTCTGAAACAACTGGGGAGAGATGCTAAATCAATGCAAAAATGCAATTTAAAATCAAATTTCTTTGGGAAAAGTAGCCCAGTTTGTTCTTTCTTACAGCCCAAACTCTTGATAGCATTCAGTGAAATACAAGGACTATAACAAACAATTTGTGTCATGGAGGGTAAATATCTGTGAAATGCATTAGAGCGAGATAAACTGCTGGATGTTTGATTGCTATTACCCCTGGGTTTTTATATATCTCCTGATATCCTTCAAATCTAGTGAAAGGCCTTGGAAAACACTCTGACTGTTTACCAATGCACATTTTGACTAAAATTAGTCAAGAGGTCATAAATCTTTTTTTTTTCACTGAGAATTTTTCTTGAGTTAGACTGACTATTTAAGTACTTTGTTTATGTAAGCAACCTATATAGCTGCCCATCTTACACACCAGTGGTGGGATTCAAATTTTCTTACTACTGGTTCTGTGGGTGTGGCTTGGTAGGTGCGGCAGGGGAAGGATACTGTCAGAGGTGGCATTTGCCGGTTCTCTGAACTACTCAAAATTTCCGCTACCGGTTCTCTAGAATTGGTCAGAATCTGCTGAATACCACCTCTGTTACACACCACCATATTTACACAGGACCAGCTTGTGCTGATTTACGACTGCTAATGGGCTAATTAAGGTAATATACAGGAATGCAACGTATCTCTCCCTCCCATGGAAGGCAGTAACCAGTAAATTGTCCATTGCTAAGTCTTATTTTAGATAATCTTTAATAATGAGCAACTTCTAGGTTTCTTCTTCTCCTCATGGTTCAATTAGGCCTAGATGTGGTACTTTTCAGGTAGGGCCTGTCTTCTGACAGCTATTTAGCTTGTCTTCCACAAAGTAAAATACCTGGATTCTGAATGTGTTACTGTAATAAATACTTGAGCGCATCTAAGTGTTGAGAATTACAGTTTCCTTAAAGCTTTATAAGATGGGGACCATGGTTCTTGACCGCATGCTCCATCTACTTGCTTGATCAGCATGATTCCAGTTGTTTTGCATAGGCAATATGTGTGTGGGCTACAACTCACCAGGTATGGGAGGAAGCAGGCAGCTGAATTATGTCGGCAGTATAAGTTGATTTAAATTATTATAGAATGGATTGCTAATACTTTGTGGCCTGCAAATTGCCTCCCAGGCTCCCATTTTAAGTCCTCGGAGGCCTTCTAGAATGCTGAAACTTTCATAGCCACATTAGGGATTCTGGTTTTATGCATGGTTTAAAAATCACAATTGATGCCATGTGCTTTGTAACATTAGGATAAAGTTCTTCCCCCACCCCTCAAAAATGCTATACATCACATGTTTATATCACTAAGAGAAATATGCCTCTATCTTCAAGTTGTGTCCTGACTTGGACATTGATATCAAGCTCATGGAAAGAGCCCATATTTTGCTGTTGTCCACCACTGCTCATTAATAGATGCACTTCTTACAGGCATCTTGGTTATTCTTAAGTCTTCCTTATAGTCACTGATGTACCTGGTCTCAGATATTCAGAAATGTATATGTATGGTGATGACTGCATTTCAAATGACCCTTTCTCACTGATATCAGTCATACAAATATCTCAGAGAGTAAAACTAGAGAGGTGTTATAGAATTACATTGTTTAGAAGATTGTACAAACACTAATCCTAGTGCTTTGCTGCAAATGCCCATGTGTCAAAAGGATTTAGTTGACAGTATCATTTTCGCTGGCAGTAACAGTTCAATTCAATGTTCAGTTGCCAAACTGAATTTGTGTATTAAAGTTATCAGGTGTCTATACAAAAAGGTATTACTCCAGGGTCATGGTTCGGCTAGGTTTTTTATACAACACTAAGGAATAGGTTTGGGGTTTTTTTGAACTTTATTTAAAAAACAACAACTATGCATGACGATTTCAACCGGTACTGATCCAGTAAATTGTCCGTCTTGTAAATGCAGTGTAATTATAACATAGGGTTTGAGATCTCTTGTTTCCTATTGCTACTCAATGAGCAAAAAATTTGGAAGCTCAGAGTGCTGATGTAAGAAATGATTGATAACTTTTTACATATTTTGAAAAAAAAAAAATAGAAAACAGAACAAGCAGTTTTGGAGGGAAGACCTGACCAGGCTTATAATTGTAGCACATAAGTGTTTTTTTTTTTAATTATAATATTCTGCCTCAAATACTTTCTTTTAAATAAAAGTCAGGATGTAATTGCATTTGGAAATTTAAAAAAAGACCATTGCACTATTTTATAACAAAACACTATAGTTTTTGTCCTGAAAAGTTTGCAAACCATTTGTTTCTGAAACTAGGATATAACTGCAAGTAGCCTTCACTTGCCAACTGCAATAGGCACCAACAACTCTGGCCAAGTGATGAGGTCATTAAGGATGAAATCATGTGACCACAACTTGTGATTTGCTGCTGGCTTCCCCATTGATTTTCCTTGTTAGAAACTGGCTGTGAAAGTCACAAGTGGTGATTACATGACAGCGAACAATATTGCAATGGCTGTAACTCTGAGGAGCAGTCATAACTCTCATTTTTCAGTGTTGTCATAACTTTAAACAGTCACCGAATGTGTGGCAGTAAGTGAGGACATTCCGTTTTAGAATGATTGTTTATAGTGGAAACTGGTAGAATCAGCGAATTAATCAAAAATGTGGTATCAAAGGTTATTTCTATCGTTTTTAAATCTGAAGACCCAGATTGTTGGGGGCAATATGCTGACTCTCTAAACGTCTTGGACAGGGCTGTAGAGCACCATGAAGTGGTATATAAGTTTCAGTGCTAAGTGCTATTTCCAAAATTATTAATTTTGGTATCATCAATTTACTGTCAAAAGAGATTCTGTTTTCATTAAGGCACAGAGTGATTTTTATACGGCTACATTTGGCAGTTATATTCACACACAAATAATTCCTGTTGCCAATGTTGGGTACATTCAGCCATGAAATGTTTCCTTTCTAGCATACGCCTATAAAAACTATAGCAAATCCAAGTTTTGATGCCGCGGCTTCACTTGATTTCCTAACAATTGTTTCAATACAGAGTGGAATGGACCATCCCATATGAAAAAACAAAACAAAAAACCAGTGTACCTATTTGGGCTAATTCTGGCGTTTAGCTGAAATTATGTACAATCTTACATCCTTGTTAAGATTGCTTTATGACAGGGTTCTCCAAACATGGCAACTTTAAGACTTGTGGACTTCAACTTCCAGAATTCCTCAGCCAGCATAGCTTGGAGTTTGGAAACCTCTGCTTTATGACCTTGAAATACAGTACATTTGTCTGAAGTTGATGAGAAGTATGTTTTTTTTAATTTATCTCCTACCAAGACTTTAAATCTTTAACTCTTACTTTACTTTTATTTTCCCCCGAAGACTTGATTTTATATTGCATTTTTGGCATCTCTCGCCAGTTGTTTCAGACATCTGGAAGGGCATTAGATACTCCGTTCAAAGTTCTGGATCTTCCTAACTAAGAACAAAGAAATGTCTAAACAGCTCCAACCTTGCAATTTTGTGAAGTTACAGAAAAGTCCACATTTGGGGCTTTTTCCAAAATTAAGTTATAGGACAAAATAAATAACTGTTTATTCACTTTTCAATCAAATTAGGTCTGTTTTGAAATTAGAAGCTAATTGTCTTCTACTTTTACAGCTGCCTTCAATTTACAATAGTTCATTTAGTGACCATTTAAGGTTACAGCAGCAATGAAAAAAAGCGGCTTATGACCGTTTTTCATACTTACAACCTTTTTTCACATAGTTATAATGACTGATATTTACTCATAATATTTGTCATATCCAGGACCTTCTGGATATGATACAATTCCATTGTCCAGTTCCTGTTTTGTTAGATGCCTTGAGCAGGCAAGCTATAAAATAAGTAAAAGAATAAATAGCAGTGTGTGGAGAAAGGGATCTCTTGTTCAGCTTGTATGCAAACAGTTTCTAAATTTTAGGAACTATTTGTGTTACAACATGCTTTGAAATAAATTCTCTGCATGCCAATTATTTTTTTTGGTAAAGCAGCTGGCACTTGAAACAATTAGTATTAAGCTGTAAAAATGTCAAGCACCCAAATATAGCTTCCCCTATAGGAGTGCTCATTCGGCTCATATCACTGATCAAGCTGGATACTAGGCGCATATTGTTCATAAATAGTTGCTAAAGTGTCCTTCCCTTCTCGGATGTCTAACAGCCTTTGTGAAGTCAGATTCCACAAGCACAAATAGTTCTTCTGACTTCCCCAAGAACTGATGGTCAGTGACTGCAAGTGTGATTAGGTTAGGATGCTTGGCAAATGTCTGCCTGAACATTGCAATACTTTCTCAGGAAAGAAAGAAATAAGTGTTTTTCATAAGAACTCAGATTGTCTGTCCAAGTCATGGCATCCTCTTTTAATAGATTGGACTAGATCTATTACATTGGGTGGCTGTCTTTTAGAAAACTTCTGAAGGCCGTTGTTGTCATTTAGCTTCTATGCCTTGATATAAATAGTTATAATGTCTACCAGCAGGCAGAAAGAAGTCTTCTTCATCAGTAGTAAAATCCTAGGCCATTTTTTTTTGATCCTAACGCTTTACAGAATCAACATGTCTCATGAAGAGCGACCCTTTTTATCAAGCACAAACATTTCTGCTGTCTGAAAATAGCTGTATGTTGGACCTAAAGGTGACTTCCTTCGATCAGGAAATTTATGCATTGCTGACAACGTTCTGGAGAGGTTAAATTGTGCTTCCCAAGAAATCTGATTTATAGAAAGAAATATTGAACTCTTGAAGAAAAATGGAAGAAACTGGCAAGATGCCACTGGCTGCCACATCCAAAAAGTTAATGAGCTCTGATATGAAACTGGTATGCACAGACATTAAAAAGAAGTTCTCCGAAATGACGAAGAATGACGAACAACATAAAGAACGATTCGAAGAAGTTGAACAAGTGATCCTAGAGGTTCAGCAACATGTTGGTTCTTTGGAAGACGAATTAAAGACTTTTATGCTCACTGATCCAATATGCAGGAAAGAAGCTCCTTATAAACTCCTTAGAGTTGGTGGTAGTTTGAAAAAAGATAAGTCAGAAAGTTGTTTCAGAATGCAGATGTTCTCAGATAAAAAGGAAACATCGTTCAACAAATGGAATGAAAAGGTAAGTTATGGGTTACATTGTAGCTAGTACGCTTTGTATCTTATGAATGTTGCTTGCTTAACTTAGAAATAATCTAACTTTATGTTTTATGA
The DNA here is from genome assembly GCA_023653725.1 of Bungarus multicinctus. Taxonomy (NCBI): domain Eukaryota; kingdom Metazoa; phylum Chordata; class Lepidosauria; order Squamata; family Elapidae; genus Bungarus; species Bungarus multicinctus. The sequence goes on from CM042846.1 coordinate 24,207,869, forward strand.
GTGCATTAAATTAAAAAACAGAATTAACAGGGCAAACAAGGTATTAATGCCAGATCCATTTAAATATATAGTCAACTGTTGTTCATTCTAGAAACTTTAATTAAAGAAGACATCTTTCCCATTGTCTTTGGTGACAAAACTCTTTTAAAATTCAAGGAAAATTAAGAAGAATCTGAGCATTTACAGTTGCCTTTTGCTCAAACCAGTTTTCCTTTTCATCAAGAAAAAAATTTCTTGGGCTTGAATAACCTTATGTGACTTAGATGTATATATACTAACCTGCAAAAGATTCCTCATAGTATTTGGGTCAACCTATAGTACTTTATCTCTTTCTTCCTCCAGATGTATATGAGTAAACCTCTGATTTCTAATTGGGGAAAAACAAATATGGCAATGTTGTATAGCTTGTATGGACAACCTTTGCTCATTCTCACTATTTGGCTATCTTCATTATTTTTCCCTGCAATGGGTTGAAATCTTGTAAATCTTGTTGCAATAATCTCATGATACCATATTCTCACCTGAAACCATACAAGAACGTATGGAAGAAGACCAACAATTTGTGGGATTTGGCAGATTTTGTAAGTTGTTAATCATATTTAAAAAGTTAAGTTGGGGATCCACAGAACCCTATACAGATATTGCAAGAATCATGGCACCCAAGGGCAATACATTCGCGAACTTTAACATACAGTATAGGAAATTCACCCTTAATATGTTTGGACTTAGCAATCCTATTGGCCTTCTGTTGAGTGTAAAGATCTGTCTTTTCTCCTGATCATTAGGCTAAGGTCACACTTGAACACATTCTGTGGTACATGTGTATATTTTTACCGTCAGCCTCAATTCTATGTTTTGAGGGTTTGAGATTTTTTGCATTGTATTTATTCCTTTTTTTTGTTGTTGTTTATTTGTTTTTTACACTGCCTTGAGTCACAAGTTGTGAGAGGGTCATCTTTATAAATCTTTTAAATTAAAAATATAAATAAATCATTTTCTAGCTATTTTCTTCTTGTATTTCAGTTAAAGTTAAGGATTTTCTCCATTAGGATTGAAGTTTTGTTTGCAGTTGAAAAAAAGATAAAATAGAAAACATTTTGGATTTTTTTTTTATTGAGTAAAGTGTGTGTAGGAGGAGTGACAGAATCTGCAGGTGGAGTCAAAGGAGGAATCAGCCTAGAGTCTTTATATAGCCACAAAGCAAGTCCAACTCCTCTTGAATTCCAAGTTGAATTCCAAACCCCACCAACGTTTTCACTTTTATTCCAAGTCCTCATCTGTATACTTTGAAATTAATAAATAGTATTTGGAGTTGTATATTATGTGTTCAATATAATTTGTTTGGCCCTGCAGATCTGCCGAATGGTTGTTCTTGCCCACACTCCATTTTGTTTTCCTTTCCACCATCCAGTAACCTATTGCACATATTTTCTTGGTACAGAAAACTACCAATTTTAAGTAGTATAACTGAGAAATCCTAATCTTTCTAACTTTTCTCAGAAGATTGTTGGGAAGTTATAGTGAAGCATAGGATGCCATTGATAAAAACTGAAGGTGCATCCTATGATACAGTCTGTGAATCTGCATAAGAAGATTGTCTCTACATTTTGTGCATTTCTCTGAATGACATATAAGAATGTATTTCCCCTCCATACATCTTAAAAAACAACTTCAACTTATTTTTTTGGATATGTAGTATATGATTAAGTCCTTTGGGTTTAGATTGCTGTTGTCCTTTGGAATCATTATCAACTAAGTTAACAGGTGATGTTTATGTAAGCTAGCCAAAATACGCATTTAGTTTAAGGATAATCTGTTCTTCCATATAAATATATTTATCTTTTCATAGCATCAGCCTAGATTTCTTTAAATGAACAGCTGGTAGGACCAGCAGATTTTAGCTATGCTCTCCCAACCCTGAATTAGCTTTACCCAGTTCCACTCTTAATCAGAGCCATTTATATATAATCATTTTTGACCCAATGGTTTATGCTTGCGGTGGAAAGCACAGTTACTGTAGAATATGATTTTTAAAAATCATGGCATGAATTTCTTTAGATAAATATCAGCTTTCTTTTTAACTTGAAGTAAGACATTAAGAACTTTAACACATACACTTTCACAAACATGTCCATTACTTCTTACTTCTAAAGTTTTAAGAAAATAACAATGTACTAATATGACATCTTGAGCCAGTAAATTCAAGGCAAAATAAGCTTCAATATTTGTAGGTGTGGAAGATTCATATCCACTGCCAGTTCTCCTGGCAAATATCAAGGACAAAATGTCCTCTCAAATTATGAAGACCGAGCGAGGAATTATGATTTGGATATTGTTGAGAGGACTGAGCCATTTTCTATGCTAGTTTTCCAGGAAATCAGGATGCTGTCTGTCTCGTTGGGATCAGGACAAACCTGTGGTAGAACAGATATGAAAGTGCTAATGGTTCAAAGTGTAATTTGTATAGACCCCAGCAATCCCCCTAAATTTGAGTAGGGTTTAAACCTCAGATAAACTTTTGCAGGGTTGGAGCTATATTTCATCTAAAATTTAACATCTAGTTAACAACTGTGCTAGTTCATAGTATTCAATGTTCCTAAAACTTAACATCTAGTTAAATTTTAGGAACATTGAATACTATGAACTAGCACAGTTGTTAGGCGATATGCTGAATTCCCCACTGGAGAATTCAGTTTTCCTCAGCTGTGGTGAATTAATTCCATGCTTTCTAGTCACTAATTAAAGGCCAATGCTACTTTAAGCCATTTCTGAGGAATCAGACTGATTCATTTCCAAATATACAAAAAATAAATGAGCACAAAATAAATGGTTTCGCTAAATGCTTGATCCAACATCACACAATGAAGTCGAATGGGATATTCTAGGATGGGTCATAGTTGTCCTCTTCTGGGTTGCTATTACGAAAATCTTAGCAGAACTTTTTTAGAATTATATAGATCTTGCTGTAGGACAACTCTCATCTTTTTTGACACTGGCCGTACTGACTAGAATTGGTGGAAGTTGGAAGTAGTGAAGTAAAGGTCATGAGTTGTTGTCTCTTCTTTAAGAAGACTTCTATCATCTCCAACTATTCATCTAAGCAAATGAACCACTTACCAAGTTTTGCAGCTTTTAATTTATTGGTCTTCTATTACCTCTGTTATATCATCTCTATTATGATAATCTAAAATACTGCTCCCATTGCTTCTGTTTTCTTGAAATAAAAGATAGAGAAATGTAGATTATCAACATGGGAAAAAAAATTCCTATCAGCTTGGAGGATAGACTATTCTAGCATTGCTCTCGGGTAACATTTCTTATTGTTTGATTTGTTGTTTTGGATATTATTGCATTTGTTCTGGCATGTTATTGTTAATCACTCCAGTTGTCCATATAAAAGGGAAAGGTCTGTGCGAACATGAAACACAATTAAAGCTTAATCTAGGCAGTAAAAATGCATTTTAATAGAATCCAGGACCAATTTAGCTATTCTCAAAAAGTTTAAAAAAAATCATTGGCTCCATCCAATAAACCACAGCTGGATTTACTAAACATGCATCTGTATAATGTTAAGCAAAACCAGGTTATAATTCAGTTCTTAAATAAGAAGTGAAAGTTTCTCTCTAATGCTTCCCAGCTGGGGTTGTCTGCTTCTTTTGCAGAGACTGTCTGTCAAGCTAAGGCCTGGTATTTACTATTGTTCAGAATACAATTGCCAATTAGAATCTCATCATTCACTCCACAGGGAGGAAGAAACAGTGGTTTCCCAACAGAACTACTGAACATTTGGAGACATTCTGCAAACTGGATTGCAGTTAGAGACCTGTCTCCTCTCAATAGTACTTACATTTTTGTGCTTAGCTTATATTCAGAGGGACTGCTTGATGATTCGAATCAAACAAAAATGTCCTTGAAACCTTTAAAAGAAGACAAATCATGGACACTTTTTTTTTTTTTTTTAATTTGAGCGAAGTTTAGATTTTGGTAGAATTGCATCTTCTACTGGATGTGGTGAGGCTGAGAAAGACATATGGATTTCTTTAGTTTCTTTTTTTCCCCTCCACTTAGATTTGATTGTTCAATATTCTTTCAGAAATGGCACTTTTCGTAGCCTAACCGTTCTTTGGTGTGTGTTTTTTTCTAAATCATTCATTACCCTGTGGGATTCCAGAATGCTACTCCATAGACATGCAATTTAAATATAAAAACAATGCAAGACAATAAAATAGCATAACAGTCTCCCTATTTAAAGTGTCTGGGCAAATAAAGGATTACTTTAACATGCTATCAAATTAATTACAGCGCCAGTTGCACTTGGTCTACTACTACAAGTGTTCTCTCTTAGAATCATTTAACCCCGATGGTTAAAGTGAGAATGGGAGGTGTAGAGAATTATAAAGTTGATCTTAGAAAAGAAACTCAGAGGCCATTGGGAAACACCAAAATATACATTAAGTCCAGGGAAGTGAGAGAGTGTTGCAAAGGGACTTAGATTAGCCTACTCCCTGACTTGATGGATTGTAGGAGGGAGGTGAAGGACAAAGAAACCAGCAAAGTTATATCACTGCTCTCAGTAAAATAGAGTTCTAGTCTTTGAATGAAGTATTTTTCTGAACTGGTCTACCTTGATGGAATGATGGAATGACAGGAGAACCTTTTCAAAACATCCTGAGATAAGAAAATTATGTCAGCCATTTAAAAAGGCATTTTAACTTAATCTTTAATTATTTTGAGGACCCAGAACATCCTGACTGGGTGCAAAGAGAGATGCTTTTGAGCTCCATGTTATGCTTTTGAGCTCCATGTTGCTGACTCATGATCTAAAATAAAAATAAGATTGGCAGAGGAGCTTCAGATAAGTTCCTTAAAGTATCTGGATCTCTCTGGTCTTGGATTGACAGTTCATTGAATTCAGAGCCATTGTAGTATAAGATGTTATACTAAGTCTAGAGAAATCCAGTTAGAAGTCTTTGTTTAACCATGCTATCATTAGATGACTGTGGGCCAGCCACTCTCTTTTAGCCCAACTAATCTCACAAAATTATGATGGGGATAAAATGAAGTGAGACTCTTCTTCTAATCAATATTGCCTTCAAATCCCAGATGAGAAATGAATTGAATGAATGAAAAAAAAAAAACATGAATGTGGTTAGCAACATGCATGGCTTTGATGCCATGACAATTCTCAGCAAGGAGAATTCTATTGATTCTGAGTTGAAATCTGAGCATTGAGTAAAAAACATAAAAGGACAAAATGTGTTTAGTCTTAACCAAGGATAGTACTTGCACAATATCCAAACACAATATTATGCTTATCCAAGCACAATTCATGCAATCTGGGATACTTTTGCAATGTCTTTTGCTTATTTTGTGGTATAGTGCCACAAAGTCCTTATGTATAGTAGTCACAGGATTGATTTGGTTTACAGAATGTTAATAGGAGGAGACAATCAAGGACGTTCTATGAGCCTCTTAAAAGGTCCTATTAAATCTTGTCATCCCATCATCATCTTCAGTGGATATTATCCCTGAGCTTCTATCAATATAAACGAGAGTAAATGCAGAAGAATACAGGTGAAAATACCAGAAAGAGGAATGGTGGAGTTTAGCAACTCTTACACAATTCATATCTCAAATTATACATTTTTATTATAATTGTATATGGATTGGTTACTGGGAAGACAATGAATGCATCATGAAAGTACTTCTGTATCAACAACCATGGTATTAGATGGGTTGAGATTTATATATTAAACAGTCTGAAATCATTACTCAATCATAACAGTAATTATTAATGTAGTTATTAATGGATTGCCTCAAAAGCTGAATGCACATTCCAATAATTCTCTGAGGGCACTTTGAGGTACTTACGTCATTGCAGACAGTATAGTTGTTGTAAATACACACATACACATGCGTATAATAAATGCAGATGAGCTGAAGACATAGAACAGTTCATTTTGGTGCTTGAGCCAATCTGATGGAACCATAAAGGTCCAAAGACCAAGGAACTACAGAATCACAGGGTTGGAAGATACTTTGGAGTTCTTCTATCCAACCCTCTGCCCAAAGCAGGTGACCTTATATCATCCTGGACAAATAGCTGCCCAATCTTTTATTGAAAACCTCCAGCGATGGAGCACGCAAAATCCCACAGGAGGCAAGCTGTTCCATTGATTAATTGTTCTCACCGTCAGGAAGTTTCCCCTTAATTCCAGTTGGATCTGCCTTTAACAAGCTTCCATCCATTGCTTCATGTCTTGCCCTTGGATGCTTTAGAGCAGGGGTCGCCAACCTTTTGGACCTCGGGGACCACCAAACTCATAATTTTAGATCCCAAGGACCACTAACTGGTTCTGTGGGCATGGCCTAATTTGTGGGTATGGCTTGGTGGTCATGTGACTGGCTGGGCATGGTTTGTATGTAAATATTATAAATATTTATATAAATATTGATTTTTTTATAAAAAAAGAGTAACTTTTACCCAAAATCAGGCAAAGGAGGCAGGCAGATTGAGTTGCTCACAGAATCACAGATTCATTCAGAAATCCATCTATCTGCCATTGGCTAGCTCAGTCTGTCACATAAAATTTGCTTGCAAGCAAACTCATAAAATTTGCTATCTAGCAAACTCACAAAATTAATTCACAACACACCATGTATGTAAATATTGTTTTTTTTTTATTTTAAAAAAGCAACTTTTATCCAAAATCAGGCAAAGCAGGTAGATTGAGTTGCTCACAGAATCATTCAATGATCTATCTATCTACCATCGGCTAGCTCAGTCTCTCAAATTTGCTTGCCGTGAGTCTGCACTGAATTTGCTTGCAAACAAACCTTCAATCCTAAGGGAGGTTCGGCTGTAATTAGCTAGAAAGCAAGAAATCCAACCATTTCCTGCTTCCTAGCTAATCTAAATCTCCCGGTGCAGCAGAACAGATGATGGTCGGAAAAAGGAAAAATAGCAACTTAGCAGGCAAGTTTGCCGGGTAAAGAGTGAGTGGGCGGGGAGGGTTCCCGCGGGCCATGTGGGCTGAGCAGCCTTGTGTTTCTGCACAGCCTGGATTAATTACTTTGGAGGGGTGCTCTGGGGGTGAGATTTCTCTGCAGCCCACCAAAATTTTCTCATGGCCCACCCGTGGGCCGCGGCCCACCGATTGGCGACCTCTGCTTTAGAGAATATGATCCCTCTTCTCGTTGATAGCCCCTCAAATACTGGAAAACATCTATCATGACACCTCAATCGTTTTCTTCATTAGACATATCTAGCTCCCTTAGCCATTCATTATATGATTTAACCTCCAGAACTCCTTATCATTTTTTGCTGTTCTTCTCTGCACTCTTTCCAGGATGTCAACATATTTTTCGCATTGTGCAACCAGAACTAAATACAGTATTCCAGGTATGGCCCAGTAGTGGGATTCAAATTTTTTTTTATTACCGATTCTGTGGGCGTGGCTTGGTGGGCATGGCAGGAGAAGGACACTGTAATGAAGGACACTCCATTCCCGCCCCACTCCAGGGGAAGGATATTACAAAATCTCCATTCCCTTCCCACCCCACTAACCTGCTTTCCAGCTCCATTCTCCTGTGCAGGGCAACAAAAGAAGACCCAGCCAATCTGCTGGGACTCGGGAGGCAGATAATAGATGGGGGTGGGGCCAGTCAGAGGTGGTATTTGCCAGTTCTCAGAACTACTCAAAATTTCCGCTACCGGTTCTCCAGAACTGGTCAGAAACCTGCTGAATACCACCTCTGGTGTAGCCTCATTAGTGCAGTACAGAGTGGTACTATCACTTGTCATGATCTTCATGCTATTCCCCTCCTCTCTGGTGGATGCAGCATTAGGATTGTATTAGCTTTTTTAGGCAACTGCAGCCTAAAATTTGGCTTACATTTAAGTGGTGATCCACTAGGAAAGCAATATCCTTTCACAGTTACTACTGTTAAGCCAGGTATCATCTATTCTACGGTATGCCTATGCATTTGGTTTTTCCTGCCTTACTTTTCTCACCAATGAAATGCACCTTGTTGGATAGAATGTTGGATAGAATTTTATGATTAAACCTTCATAAAAACATCCATTGTAGAGCTTCTGGCAGAAGGAGGAGCGGGAAATCAAAGGATTTCAATATGTGAATTTTAAAAAAGAAGGAAATTGAATATTATAACATTGCCAGATTAGACTTGGTGCATAAAGAGGGAATTCAAATGGCTCTTTAAAAAAGAAGTCAGATGGTCATAAAACCTCCTGGTTAATTTTGGAAGGAATCCCCAATTGCTGCTAATGGTCTGATAATTTATGTCCACAGCTTCCTTCATCTCTAACTCCTGCCTTTTCCAGAACATGTTTATTCAAGTAATCACGTCCAACCATTGGGCCAGGCTATGGTAGATGGGAAGGAAAATGGCATGACATTTAAAAGTAGTTTTTCTGTCTTGATTGCTTTGAGAACACTTTGCTCTCAGAAGAATCCAGGCAAATATTATGCTCCAGAAAGAACAGCCAGAGGGCTTATAAATAGAAGAGCCTGTTCATCGTGGCCCAGCGCTGGTTCCCCTTTGAAGGCAACCTGCTTCACAGTTGCCAGATCGGGACACCTGAGAAAAAGTGGTAATTGAAAGCAAATATTTTATACAGCAGCCTCTCCCAGCTTTCAAGCTCCACAAATGACCCTCTTCTCTAGTAGCAGGGCAGGCTAGCTGTGGAAGATGGGTCCCCTGGGAGAAGGTGTAGTCTAGTCTGAAGGATCCAAGGATGGGGATTAGAGTGAAGGGAAAGCACTCAGAAAGTGCACCATGGTTCTCAATAGAAAAGCAGCTGTTTCTAATATAAAATGAAGCAAAAAAAAAAAGGAAAAAGAAATTTTTGCTTAGCTTTTTCCTTGATACATCAGTTCTCTGGGTTAAATACATACTCTTCAGAATCATACAAAATAGCACTAAGGTTTGTTAGCTGGTAGTAAGATATAAGCCTAAATTGACTATTCAAACATTTAAACATAAAATCCTGGGTCTGTATTCTGAAATGTGCCATTCCATTCCTCTTCCAATGAATATGCTTCCCTCATTACAAGTAATTAATTACATATGCAGTAGCTCAATGGCTAAGAAACTGAGCTTGTTGATCAGAAAGGTCAGCAGTTCAGTGGTTCAAATCCCTAGCATCGCATAATGGAGTGAGCTCCCAGTTACTTGTCCCAGCTTCTGCCAATCTAGCAGTTTGAAAGCATGTAAAAATGCAAGTAGAAAAATAGGGCCCACTTTGGTGGGAAGGTAACAGCGTTCCGTGCACCTTCGATGTTTAGTCATACCAGCCACATGACCATGGAGATATCTTCAGACAGTGCTGGCTCTTTGGCTTTGTAACGGAGATGAGCACTGCCCCCTAGAGCCGGAAATGACTAGCATGTATGTGCGAGGGCAACCTTTACCTTTACTTTAAAAAGCAATTAAAAATGATTAGCTACTAAAGCAGAATGGTTTCACTATCAAAGACTGGTCTTGTCTCTGAAAAGATGGCAAAAAGGAGTTTAAATGAATATTCCTTGAGAAGAAATATTCTAGAGTCATTACAAAAAATAATGCCCTGTTTCTCATTGAGTTGTACAATGGTATTTTGTGCCTCCATGATTTATCATATACTTGACCACTGTGGAGGGGATGTTGTGGGCGGGGACTTGGGACACAAACTATTTAGACACCTCTTGAAAATCTTTTCAGACAAAAAATATTTTAACATATATTCGGAAACAGTCAAAATGCCTCTGACGAATTCATCCTCTACTTGAATGCCTAGACTCAGTTATGGAAATCTCTTTTAAAAATTAATTTTAAGTAGCTCTTTAACATTATTATGCACACTTGCACATTAGTGGTACCTTTTATAGTGGGACATCAGAGTTAATTTCTTTGCAAGTAACATTTTCCAAGTATTGTGCTGTTTTAATCATTCTTTCAGTGAGTAAGTTGTCATGATAATTATGTAAAGTTCAGTATTAGCTTGTCTAACTTGGTAGTGGATCTTCCCTTATTCAGCATTTGTATGGATGCTACAGCATTTGAAACATTTGTAACTTGGATTTATGCATGTTTACTGAGGATAATTTTTAGTTTTAATTTTCTGCTGAAGAATGGGCTTATAATTAATTTTATTACTGCTATTTTAGTATCTGTGCCTAGTAATTTTTAAAATTGGTTATTTGTCTAGTTTGTTTTTAGATTAATTTGTTTTAATGTTTACTTATTTCTTTTACACATTTATTCATATTAAACTTGTAAATTATCTACCGTTCAATCCTCAGGGCTCTTAAATAAATAAAATGTGGTAAGGTTCAAAGAGAGAGCTTCAATTATAAGTGGTTTCCTTTTTATTTATTTATTTAATTTTTTTGTGCATTTTCATACAAAATGTTGAAGATACCATTTATATCTTGCAGTGTTTATTATTTTAGTTCTAGTCAGCCATTTCAGCTTAAACTGCATAGTGATTTAATATTTATCAACCATCATTATGGCCAGTTTACCTGAAATAACAAAATAGCGGAAGTTCAAGTGATAGGAGACAATTACTCAGAAGTCTCTGGCTGGCTATTTTTGAAAATGGAATGCTTATATGAAAGAACTGTCTGGGATTAATCCAGGCATGATCTATCCCTTCCCCCATTAGTTAATAGTGAAATTTCTTTTGGGAGGAATACATTCATAAAAGCATCCTCTAGATGTCACCGAAGCACTGAAGACTATAGAAAAATTAGTCCCAAACAAGGTATACTATAAATTCACTGATAACCACAGTCAGCATTTTACCAGTTGTTGTTTCTTTAAGCCTATTTTGGCTTTATAATTTATATTTTACCAAAACTCTTGTGTCTGTTTGATTGATTGCAGTCTTCAATTGGGTGAAATGATGAATCTTAGGGCAACAATTTTTGAATTAATATACTTCAAGTGGGCTGACAGAATGTATCCAAATCCATAACTTCCATGGCATTGAAATTTGGCAAAACTGTGGCTGCTTCAGTGCTGCCAAATTGGTACACCTTGGTACTTCCCACGAGGAAAGTCAATGGGGAAGCTGGCAGGAAGTCAAAAGGCTCCCAGCCCCACTGCTTTTTTGCCTACCTATGGTCATTCTGTTTGTCTGTTACGTAAGGCCTCTGAAATTATGATACAGTTATCAGTGTCAATTAGATTTAGAAGCTATCTACTAGTTTCAAATCATCTTCATTCTTTAAATGATAACGAATTATGGGTAAAAACATTTTTTAGATCAGCCCTCTTTTTATTTTAAATAATGTGAAGATTAATTGGTTTCACAGAACTGTGAAAATCTCTTAGATTTTAGATGTTGAATTATTGTGGGCTGTTACTCTAAAACTCTGGAAGAAAGATCAACTTTAGATCCCAATGTTCCCTACTGTGTGCCAGATCAAAAGGGACAATAAAAAAGAAAGAAAAAGAAGGGAAGCCATTTTATTGGATTGTATCAGTTAAAATGCCCAGCCAGATGGATAATTTTGAATAATTAAACGGAATCTTATCTGATGAGGACTTCCCCAAATCACTCCTGTATAGTTGCCAAGGAACATGGATGTGGAGACATTTGAGATAGCAACAAGAGTTGAATTTGACCCAAAACAGTTTTAACTGCTAATAGCTATTAAAAAATATCTCAGGAGCAATGGGACAGTTATTGTCTACAATAGTTGAATAGAAGAACTTGTTAAAAACTGTAAGATTAGCAGTGGATAAATGGTCACAGTAAATACCGTCTAATTCATACGGTATGTGAATGATCAAAAACAATTGTCCTCCAAAAGAATCCCTCTGACTCATCCACTCTTTAAATCCCTGAGCTCCTTATTCCACCTTGCAACCATCCACAACTGCAGATGCTGTCAGGTTTTTTTTATAATATGCCACAAAATGCAGCACAGTAAAAACGAAGGGCAGGAGTAGAGGCAGCTGGTGCCATTTTTAGTACTGTCTCATTGGCCAATTAGATAAAATATTGGCTATTCTTAAGGAGAAGCTAAAGACATATGTGTTAATGTTGGAAAGGTGCTTCTTATAGTTGGCATCTGTGTGGAAAGGGCTATGTTGAAAGTGATAACATAGGTGAAATAATTAGGATGTGACTGATATTAAAGACAGGTTATTTATTATTTGCCTGGCAAAACTTGCATAGCCACCTGGAAAGTCTCTTCAGAAATAGATTCCAAATTGTAATTTTTAATTTATATATATATTTGAGGGTATTTTCCCTCTCTCGGTATTCATATCCAAAGTTAAATATGGCACTCAGCTGAGAAAAAAACTTTATGTCTTTGCTTTATATGGTTTTGAAATACAATTCAAAATATAGTTGTTGGAAAACCATTTCCATTGCAGTACATATAAGATGTGTCAATTTTTTAAAATTAGGTTTTGTTAAGATAACTTTATAGTACACACTGACTACATATTCAGGTTAAAAACCATTCAAAAAATGAAAGAGATGTCTGAATTGGTATTTTTGTGGATCCCCAAGATAGACTTCTAGATTAGTTGTTTTAAAAGTTAATCAGCACACTTTGTTTCAGTACCAAAATTCATTATCATGCTTTTATCTTCAGTAGGTTTGCATAGAATTCTGCTCACCTTAGTTTCATTAGAGAATATAAATATGTGCTATAATTTATCTAGCTAACAATGACAGGAGGAAAGAAGATGTAACATTTCACTATTTCAGATTTAAAAATTTGCCTTTGTGTTGGCCAAATATTGAATAAGAGTAAAATCTTAAGTACATTTTCATACACACAACAGATTATGCAAGTCCTTATGCAAGAAATAAACATTATTTAGCTGCAAGGACTAGACTCTGAATTCCTTCTTTAAGGAAACTCAAGACAGTTCACAGAAGTATATTGCATAATTACTAAATTCAGGTGAAAGAATTTCACAAATGGTGACAGAAAGGGGAAATAATTACAGATGCTGTCAAAGTTCGATTTTGATTGGCAGTCATGGAAAATCTGTGCTTAGAACAAGGAAATGCAACATTTTACAAAGGAAATATGTTATGAAACCTTGACCTGTTTGCTTGTTTTTCCCATAGGAAAAGTCGTATCTTACTGCAAAGGGAACAAAATCTATAAAAAAGAAAAAAATGCCCGATTCCTCAGGTTAGATATCTCTTTCTTTCTCTAAAAACTAACACAAGTGGTATTGTTTTTGCAGCTTTGTGCCCTAGACAAGGAGGGTATGGTTTATCAAATGGAAAAAGGATTTTTCACCCCAGGGCATTCTGGGATAAAATTTCTTAACCTTGGCATTTTGCCTGTGGGACTTGTGCCAAGTCTATCCCTCTAGATCAGCTAGTTGTATTTTTCTTGTGCCAGCATTGCATAACCTCATTCCTGTAACTAGATCAGCCATGTTACTTACCAATATTAAAAGCACTGTGTCCCCTTAATTGTCTGTTGCCAGAACTTGTTTGCCAAATTTTAGAGAAGTAGTGTTGCTCACTGCAAACATAATTTTTGATTTGAGCTACAATAGGGCTTGTTCAGTAGAACAAAGGATACAGTTAATTCAGCTGACAATACATAATTGTTTTTTGTTTTTTTTTAATGGCCAAAAATATCAGACAAATATCTAAAAATCTGTTTTCTGAATGGAAACGAACAAATTAACTGTATTTTAACTGTAGAGTCCATTGGAGTGGGTGACCAATAAATTTAAATAAATTAAATTAATGAATTTAAGGTTCTGAACCCACATAAAGGTTCCTTTCAGAGTTTTTTTTAATGGTTCCAGAAATTTTAAAATAGGAAAGATTAAAAGAATATTCTTCTGCCTTCTTTTGCAATTAGTATATATTAGGGGTGGGATTCAGATCTTTTAACAACTGGTTCTGTGGGTGTGGCTTAGTTGGTGGGCATGGCTTGGTGGTCATGTGACTGGGTGGATATGGCTTGGTGGCCATGTTATTGGCCAACTCAATATCACTCACATCGAGGCACACATCTCCTCGCCTGGCCTCTCATGACTGTGAAGATGCTGCAACAAGTGTGCAGCATCTTCAAGTGTGAAAAATGGTCCTAAGTCACTTTTTTCAGTGCCATTGTAACTTTGAATGGTCACTCCACACAAGCAAAGTACCAGCAAAGGAAGGAAAAAAACTCTAGATAAGTTCCTGAGACAGGAAGTCTAGTCCTGCCAAGAATGTAATAAGGGTTAACGGAGAGGCAGCTTCTGTAAGCAACACCAGAATGTTTCCTTCCTGCCTTCCTTACAGGATTAGGCCAGTAATTTCTTCTAACAACCGGTTCTCCAAACTGCTTAGAATGTTAACTACCGGTTCTAGCGAATAGGTGCGAACTGGTAGAATCCTACCCCTGGTATGTATACTATACTGTACTAATAAAATTTATCTGGGGCATAACTGTACACTTTAGGTGTGACATGTCTGTTATAGAGTTACATTTTCTTCCCTGCAACATTCGGGTTGCATTTCTATGTTACTTGGAAGTGATGCTTTCATACATGGAAAATGAATAGAAATATTTTAACAGAAGAGCAATGAACAGCAGTGGTCAGAATCCTTGAAATAGAAACACCCTTGAGTGAGAAGAATATAACCTTTAAAATATATTTAGACTTAGTGATTGACTGCTTCACATCAGAAACTGGGAAGCCCCTGACTTTCAAAAGAGAAAGGAAGTTTCTGCAGTGTGAATAACTGAATGTTGTTGCATAAGTATTCTTTCCACTGAAATTGTTGGTATTTTTTTTCTTACTTCTAGATGGATCTGATGAGAAGTCAGAATCACATTCTCATACAGAAAAGATCCATAAACTCAACAAGGAGAATACAGAGAAGGCAAACACGTTTCTTGTTCAGAGAAATTCCCCCAAATCTCGTGACTCTTATGAGTCTAAAGAGTGTGCAGAGCGATGTCATAGCAACAGTTGGAAAAGTTCTGTGCAGAAGACCTCAGGAAAAAGTCCAGTGGAAGTGAATGCAAATGAAGCCAAACAAAGTCAAAATTACCCAGATACAGAAGGTGATGATCCAAGAGTTGGGAAGAAGCCTGATGGATCTCAAGGAAGTCCAGGAAATGTGGGAGAAGTAGACAAAAGAAAAAATATCCCCAGGGATGAAAAAGCAGAAGTATCAGAAAAAACATCTCAAAGAAAAAAATCAATAGAAGATGCAGATATCAAGTATGTTTTCAATACCACACTATCTCTCTTTAGATTTATTCTTATAGCGTCATGCAGTGCTTAATTGAAATGTAGAAGCTGGATTAGTAATACACACACACTATCACTTTGGATCAGGGGTGTCAAACTCACGATGTCACATTGTCATCATGTGATGTATCACGATTTTTTTCCCCTTCGCTAAAACAGGTGTGGCTGTGGCCAGTGCATAACGCATCTGGCCCACAGTTTAACACCCCTGCTTTGGATTGTTAGATTAAAGATAATCCACACACAAGGATATACTGTACAACATTTAATAGTGTTTTTTTTAAAAAAACTATTTCCAACATAGAAAAAGATGATTGAGGGGGATGGACATAGTAGCTCTGAAAACCTATTAGATGGACAAAGGCAAAAAGTCAAAGGGTAACTTACAGAAAGATAAACTTGGTTAAGAATTAAGAGAAATATATGGAATGTGGGATTAGTTTGACAAAGGAATTAATTCCTTGATGTAATTATAGATACTTCCTCATTAAAAGGCTGTGAAGCAGAGACAGGTTAGCCATCTGACTAGAATGTTCTTATTTTGAATTTCCTGCATTAAACAAGCCTCTACAAACATTTTTTTTGTAGTGTTGGCCTTCCCGTCTTAGCATTCTGTGTTAAAAAGAATGTGATATCCAACTTACACTTCTTTTCTTAATTGACTTGAGCAGATGTTGAAATAATTGTTAGCCTAACAATTGTTGACAAGAATACAAAACTTGTTCAACATGTTGTGGATACTTGGTCCAAATGTTGGTCTTGCATTACTTATAATCCTCTCAAGTCTTAGCTTTTGTTGTATAAGAAATTTTTTTTTTGCAAACTCATTGATATACCCTGGAATCAGAAAGACAAAACATGCATAAGAAAACTTCCTGTTGGATTAGGTTGGTTTAGAACTTTTGGACAACAAAGAAAGCATTTTTACAGATATTTTGATATGTTACTAATGAAATTGATACAAAAACCTAATGTTCCTGTCCATAATGAGATCCAGTAATAACAATAATTTGATAGGTATTGAATTCTAGAGAAGGGAAGAACTACATACATACTCTAAAGTTTTTGAGGGAAATAGAATGGTGCTATTCAACCATTCCCTTGAAAATATTCTGTAAGTTACATGGAATCCATAGTATATTGTGCACATACAGGGGTGGGATTCAAAATTGTTAACAACTGGTTCTATGGGCATAGCTTAGGTGGTGGGTGTGGCTTGGTGGTCATGTGACTGGATGGACATGGCTTGGTGGTCATGTTATTGGCTGGGTGTGGCCAACTCAATATCACTCACATCGAGGCACACATCTCCTCGCCTGGCCTCTCATGACTGTGGGGATGCTGTAACAGTTGTAAGTGTGAAAAATGGTCATAAGTCACTTTTTTCAGTGCCATTGTAACTTTGAATGGTCACTCCACATAAGTAAAGTACCAGCAGAGGGAAAAAAAAACTCCAGAGATGTTCCTGAGACAGGAAGTCTAGTCCTGCCAAGAATGTAATAAGGGTTAACGGAGAGGCAATTTCTGTAAGCAACACCAGAATGTTTCCTTCCTGCCTTCCTTGCAGGATTAGGCCAGTAATTTCTTCTAATATCCGGTTCTCTGAATTACTTAGAATGTTAACAACTGGTTCTAGCGAATAGGTGCGAACTGGTAGAATCCCACCCCTGTGCACATATATAATGGGGGACCCAACATATTGTAGAAGCTTATGAGGTAATGATAATAAGTCAGTGGTCTGGTGCCTAAGGTTCCCAGTTTAGCTGGGAGAAGATTTGTCTCATATACCCATAAGACTTATTCCTGTTGTAATGTTCTGCATTTTATTGGCAGTGAAACGGTATTCAGGTAGTCCTCAGATTATGACAATAATTGGGATTTGGATTGCCATCATAAATAATGGGCAATGAGATATCATGTGATCACATCACTTAGCAACCACGATCTTGGCAATACCCGGTTGTCATTACCAGGAAACAGAGAGCCTCAGATAAGAAGCCCAGAAGTGTCATAGGGGAATTGCGGAGGCCAGGGATGTCTTGGGACACCCAGTGCAGGACGCACAAAAGCACACAAAATCTGGAGAATGGGGATATAAATTGATATGCCACCCAAAATGGCTTCAACAGTGATATGGGCAGCATATAAATTTAATATATAAATAAAATACTTAAATGCAAGAAGGCAGGCGATGAGCAGTGGCGAGTCATGGGAATGCAGGAAGCCTGGAGGGGGGAATGACTTATTAGAGTCACTTAGGACCTTTCCTTCTGGCTTTCCCATTTTCTTGTGGGAAACCATCACAGATGGCAATCACGTGATGGGAGACGCTGTGACTGTTGTAAGTGCAAACCAGCTGCCAAGCTTGCCGGGGCTGGTGATAGGTACCACTTGTTGAGTTCTGTCATAACTTCACATGCATTGCATTTTGGGGATTTGCAGACGCATGCAAATGTGCTTTGGGCACTCGGTGCCAAAAAGATTAGCCATCACTGGAACAGTGGAATATAGAAGAATAGAATAGAATAGAATAGAATAGAATAGAATAGAATAGAATAGAATAGAATAGAATTCTTTATTGGCCAAGTGTGGTTGGACACACAAGGAATTTATCTTGGTGCAAATACTCTCAGGGTACATAAAAGAAAAGATACATTCGTCAAGAATCATAAGGTAATAATCTACATCTTCTCATCTAGGCATAAAGAAAAGGCAAAGGCTTCATTCCTTCTGAAAGATGTGCAAACCACCATCAGCAAGCATCATGTGAACAAGGGAAGTCTCCCCAAAGATATCAACAAAAAGAGCAGAGGGGACGTAGCGAAGGCCAGCGGTGGACTTAAACCAAAAGAAGCTGCTAAGCCAAAAACAACAGAACTTGCCTTACCTGGAAAAATAGTTGCATTTAAATCAACAGCTGCCAACAAGAACAAAGTGAAGCAAGAAACAAAGGGGGATAATTTTATAATTGGTACAACTTAGCTTTTAAAATATATTAAATAATACACTAATTGCAACTAAAACGAATGCATTTGCATTTCATTTTCAACATTCTTCTGTTAACAGAAGAATTAACATTTGGATTGTTAGTTATACCAGCTGAAAATCCCATCTGAGGATGAGAAAGCAAGCATGTTTTAGAGCTACCTGTTCTTTTGTCTATTCTTGTCATTAACTTCTTTTGTAGATTTATTTATAAGGTTTGGGCTTCACTAGACACACAGAAATAGAAGCAAGTTGTTTTAATATTAAATTAAATTTTACTTAAATGTGCCACCAAGTTGTTTCAGCTCCTATTGACAACACAGATAGTTTTTCTCCATGATAATTTATTCTTACGTGCCTCCCAAAGGTGCACTGTTTGCTACTCCAACTGAATCTATCCACCTTATTGTTTGTCCTCTTCTCTTTCCTTCTATCTTTCCCAGTATTACAGCCTTTTCCAGAGAGCTGGGCCTTCACATAATGAGTCTGAAGTAGGATATTTTGAAGCTGGTCATTTGTGTCTCCAGTGAGAGCACTGGATTGATTTGTTTGATGATTCATTGATTTCTTCTCTTGGCTGTCCACAGTATTCTCAGAAGTCTTCTCCAACACCAAAAGTTTAAAAATGTCAATACTTTTCCTATTCTGCTTCTTTAAAGTCTAACTTTCACTCCCATGCAGTGTCTAAGGGAATAAGATGGTTCGCACAGTTGTCATCATTATAGGTATAGGGACCTCATGGCATTGGAATATGTTTTCCAAGGCCTTCATGGCTCCTCTTTCATGTGCTCTCTAAATCTCTTTAAGTTTCTAAATCTCTTTAAGTTTCTTCCTGATATTTTTGTCTTCCTAGGCTTTGGCTTCTCTTTTCTTGGTAATTTCCAGAGTTTGTTTTCTTCTCTTCATATATCTCTATCTATCTATCTATCTATCTATCTATCTATCTATCTATCTATCTATCTATCTATCTATCTATCTATCTATCTATCTATTTATCTATCTATCTATATCTTCTCTTCATCTAATAGATAGATATATCTATCTATCACTTTATCTCTCTCTCTATTTATATCTTCTCTTTATCTGATAGATAGATAGATAGATAGATAAATGTAAATTATATCTATATCTACATATCTCTCTCTCTCTCTCTCTCTCTCTATATATATATATATATATATATATATATATATATGGATCTTTGGTTCTTTGGGTTTTCTCCCACATAGAATTGGAAATATCTAGGCAACGTTTCGATGAAGTCTCATTCATCATCTTCAGGCTTCTCTGAGAAGCACAAGCCCGAAGACACAAGCCTGAAGATAATGAATGAGACTTCATCGAAACGTCGCCTAGATATTTCCAATTCTATGTGGGAGAAAACCCGAAGAACCAAAGATCCACATACAAATACCCGCGAAAACCTCCGAAAACATATATATATATATATATATTTATATATATATATATATATATATATATATATGTATGTATGTATGTATGTATGTATGTATGTATGTATGTATGTATGTATGTCTTCTATCTATCTATCTATCTATCTATCTATCTATCTATTTATCTATTGCAGTTTCTTTTCACATTCATCTTTAACCATTTCTTTAAGTTCATTTGTAATTTCTTTGGGTCTTTAATCATTGAGGTTCAGTACTTCAGTGTGATTTCTGATATGCCCCTTGAAAATGGTGGGTATATGTTCAAGATCAAACTGGAAATTCACTGGCTTTCTTTGTCTGTTTTAGCTAAACTTAAAACTGAGTGACTTTGGGCCAGTCACTCTTTCTCAATCCAAATCACCCCAGAAGATTATTGTTTGGGGGAAGATAGAAAAGAGCAGTAATTAGGTATGTTTACTGCCTTACTAATAAAGTAATAAAGGCAAGATTGAAATGAAATAAATAAATAAACTAGCAGGTGACCAGTTCATGATTTGTTCCACAGTCAATACCTTAGCTCTTCTGCTTTCTTTTTAGCAATAATATTGTCAATTTGATTTCTATATACTTCATCTGGTGATATCCATTTATAGAGGCATGATTTAGTTTGAACACAGTGTTAGCTATGAAGGTTTCATTGGAGTCTTGGAGGTTGGAGTAAGCTCAAAAGATTGTCCTATTAAGGGATTGCCCTTATTATTAAGGGATTATCATAAAGGATTCACTAATTGATATTATAATTGATTACATTGTAACAAAGTATAATTCTTACTATGTGCTTCCTAAGTATAAAAGCAAAACTGTTTCTTCTTGTTTTTCATGTCCTTAAGAATAAAAATTATAGTTTTCTGACTGAAAAATTCATTTTGACTTCCTGATGCCTAAGATGTCAATTTACAGTTTTTCTATTTCATCTTTCCCCTGTTCATGCTTCTTGGATACAATTAAGTTTGAGTTTATTAAGATGAATAGGTAGCTGTCTGTAGCCTTCAACTGCATTACTTTCTAATATCTTCTAATGTCATCAGCATTATGTTTTTCAAGTTTTCAAACTGTTACAAAATTCTTTTAGGACCTACCAAGTCAATCAGCCATGATAGAATTTGAGGGATTCTGTTCCAAACCAGATCTTGAGATTTCCAGAAAACAATGTATTTTTTGCACTGCCAAAATGAAAGCTGCCATGCAACAACGATGTACAGGACTAAGAACCCAAAGAAGGGAAAATAGTGATTTGAAGTTACTCATTTCATTTAATACCGGAACAAAAACTGAAAAGGCACATAAAATAATTTTGAGACAGCAGGATAGAATCTGAGAGATGGTGAGTTCTAATCCTGCTTTAGGCAGAAACCCAACTGGATGACCTTGGGCCAGTCGCGCTCTCTCTCAGCTCTAGGAAACAGGCAATATCAAACTACTTCTGAAATCTTGTCCAGACAGTTGCCAGCAGTCAGAATCTGCTTCAAAGAGATGCATACCCATATAAACACGAGTGTCTCTAAATTATTAGTTCATATTGAATGTGGCATTTTGTGTTTCTCATTCACAGATAACATACCATCAACCCCTGCTCCTTTTGATCACAGGATCATCAAAACAAAAAGAGCTGGGATTGGTAGCTTCTATCAAATCTTCAGGAATGAACTTTTGGGAGGGTAAGTCAAGCCAAAATTATAGCCCATTCAGTGCAGAATCTCTTAAAACAATCAGACCAACCCCTGGATTACTACACTGCAGATTAAGTCATAGTGTAATTAGGATGAAGCAATAAGCTAGCCATCCTAGTCCAGAGAACAGCAATGGCTTACATATTTTAAATCGAAGACTGAACAGAAAGTTGATGGTTTCTGGACCTGGATTATTCGGTGGTCTTCCAATTCAAGAAGTCCTTCCTATTATCAATCAAACAAATCAATTCACAATTCAAATAAGTGGTATCCTATCCTAAAAACGAATGAGTGTTCTAGATTTTATCTCAGAGCATGACACTTTCACGAGAAGGAATGCTGGGAACATTAGAAATTCTACTGGTCTTAGAGCTCTATTTTATCTAGCACCCCATTTACTGAAGCGATCAGTCAAAAGCCTGGGCATTGTCATTTTTCATGCTTCTCTTTTGGAAATAGGAGCAATCATGTCGATCTCCTAAATCTTTTATTATGTTTTAACAAGTATATAAGATCAACCTTGCAAGGTCAGGCCAACTGATTCTCCTAATCCTACGACTGTCCTAACTTTAAAATAAATGAACTGAAAAGTCACCTGAGGCCTGGATTCAATTATGCTTTCCCCCCCCCCCCACCCCTTTTCTCCAGTGGACGATTTGGCCAAGTGCATAAATGTGAAGAAAAGGAGACAGGTCTCAAATTAGCAGCCAAAGTTATAAAAGCCAGGAGTGTAAAGGAAAAGGTAAGTGGGGTTTGAATAACACCTTAAAATAGGGGTGTCAAACTTGCGGCATCGTGTCGGCGTCACGTAATGTATCAGGACCTTTTCCCTTTCACTAAACTGGGTGTGGGTGGGGCTAGCACATGATGCATCCGGCCTGTGGGCCACGAATTTGACAATCCTGCCTTAGAGCAATGTGTGGGCTTTGTTATCTACTGACTTGGTTTCACCTGAACAAACTTTTCCCTAATGAACTCTCATTGGCTTTTTGTGTGATATAAAGATCTTAGCTATTTGTACAATGAGCAGCCTTTGAAATCTCCACTTCAATCTCTCCCCCCCAAACAAATTAGGTAATCTATAAAGCAGAGGTCACAAATAAGGTGGTTTATTGTAATTTCTTTCACATTATTATTTTAGGAAGAAAATTCTTACTCTTTCTTCTCAGCTCTTGCTCATGTGTCCAACAACAATTTAGCAAAAGTTCATTGCCAAAGAATGCCCCAACACACTGCTTTGGAATTGAAAATTAAGCATACCCTATACTTGGGTGGGAAATCACATAGGGATACCATACTATAAACTAGATTTAAATAATAAAAAACAAAAACTCAGAAGGCAGTAATGGCAAGTCAGATCTACATTGTTATCAAGAAAAAAACAAATGTCCCCATGAGATTTTTAGGAGTTATTCTGGAAGCTTAATCCTATTCTTAGGAACTAGGGAATAATAGAAGCCCAAAAGATTGATTCTTCTCCTAGATATGTTATTGCATTTTAGACAAGAAAAAAAATGCATATGCTGAATAACACAGAATGTCTCTCGCTCTAATCATCTCTCTAAGCAAACAAGCCTAGGATTTAACTCTTACACCTTTCTCTCCTGCTTTTTCCTGTAAAGGCCTTAAGATATTTTTTCTCATTCTTGGACACAACTCAATTGCTTTCTCTAATCTTTCTGGAACAGCATTCAGTTTACCAATTTAACCAATATAGAGAGTTCACTTGACCAACAATATAAAATAGGTTTCTTTCTGGTTTTTTTTCTAGAAAACTGCCTGAGTAGCTCAAAATATTTCTAGCTCATCAGACAAAGCAGAAGTACTGTCTATCTGAATAGAGACCTAAAGAATGACAGTCATGACTCCTTCTAAATTGCAGTTGCTCTTGAAAGCTTAGGGAGCAATATTTCCTATGACTTCTGCTCTTTGATCTGTAACCTCACAATGCCAGAATTAGCACTGAAGACCTGGGCAAAGCATTTTGTTGCCATATGTAATTTGGAGCACAGTAACCACTAAATAAATTTAGATAAAACCTGATCTGTCTATTATGAACATTGGTGGTGGATATTTCCACCACTGGAGGTTCATCACTTTGGGATCGCATTGCATTGGAAAAGGGTGTTTTAAGTCTTTAACAAATACATGGAGGCAGGAAAATCAACAATATTAAAGATGGCATCAAAAATTTTGCTACATTCTCCTCAAATGTAACAACATTCCTTTTTTTCCAGGATGAAGTGAAAAATGAGATTACTATCATGAATCAGTTGACCCACATGAACATCATTCAGCTGTATGATGCTTTTGAATCAAAAAATGATGTTGTCCTTGTTATGGAATAGTATGTATCAATCAGCTCTTTATTTTTCTTCTCTTTCTTAACTGTGTCCAGAACCAAAGCCTTTAATATGATCCTTCTCATTCCCTACTCAGTCAACACAATGCTAAACACAGCAATTGTAGTTATTTTTTATGGGAGTGTAGAGGATATAGACATCCTGTATAGTTTACACAGCCGTTCAGTTCCAACCTACTTCTTCCATTTTCCTCTGACCTACTAACAGTAACTTAGAGCAGGTTTATAAAGATTACATAGTGACCGAGCAGAAGTAAGTTCTGGGAGAAAAAAACATCTTCTAAATTCACATTTAGGAAATTTCTTTATTGGAATCAGTATCCGTGCTTACCATTTCTGTGCAGATATTTACAGATTCAAAATTATAAACCATACAGAGATTCTGTTTGCGTATGGATGTATTGAAACGTACAATTTGATTGGGTTATTTGAATTTTTATATGCAACTTTACAAGGGGAGGATACCCTGAAAAGGAGGAAGGGGAAGTTGGAAGCATGAACTAGATTGACAACATTTTCAGGGAAATGTGCTTAGAGTTATCAGGGATTTAATTTGCATATAAAGCATGTGCATTACTACTGAAGTATGTCACTAATGCATTAGAGTGGGGGTGTCAAACTCAAGACCCATGGGCCGGGTCGGGCCCACGGGGTGCTTAGATCTGGTCCGCAGGGCTGCCCTAGAAACAGCGAAGGACTGGCCCATGGTTCTTCTGCCAGAGAAAAAGGGCTCCTGAGCTCCATTTTTGGCTGCAACAACCTCCGGCAACCCCCTGCCAGCAGGCATCCCAAGCTCTGTTTTGTTTTCACTGGCAGAGGGTTGCAGGAGGCCATCACAGCCAAAAATGGAGCTCAGAGAGCTCGGGCCACCACAGCCGCCCCCAACATGAGTGATGTTGAGCTGGCCAGGCCCACCCCAATCATGCCCACCCCAAGATCAAACACAACTCTGAGGCGGCCTCATTGAATTAGAGTTTGACACCCCTGCATTAGAGGGTCATATTTTTAAGGCAGTCATCTGTCTCCCCCCTCCCTCTCTCTGACTGAAGAATACCAATTATTTGGAGAATAAATGCCATACTTCGATTTCTATGCATTCATAGTCATTGTTAAGTCACTGAAAACCATAGACTCTCTGGTTTCTTCTCCAAACCCTAAAAACTTTAACCTTAGACTGTCTACTATTGACCTCACCCTCTTCCTAAAAGGCCTGTAGGGGGCATGCATAAGTGCACCAATCGTGCCTATCGTCCCTGTCCTATTGTTTCTCTTTTATTTTTCTTATAAGTATCTATCTCATGTATTCAAAACTATACTTATACCGGTATCTTGTAAGCGATTGACAAATCAAATAAATATTAAAAATACTAAAATACATATGTATATCTATGACAAATCTCTTGACATTCATCTCCTGACATTCTTCACCTTCAAAAAACATAAGGCTATTGACACTGTTTTGGAATTACTATCAAATACTATATTCTAGATCATGTAATAACCAAGTCCTGAAAGGTTTGTTGCAGTTTGTTTGTTTTGTACATAATCCAGTATATGAGGGTCTATGTCGGCATGTACATAATCCTATGGGAAGCAAACATTTCTGACCAGCCTTCCCCAATTCTAGTTTTCCTTATAATCCTAGATAGTATGGACATGGGGAATATGCCAGGTTGGAGACTATTGTCCTTGAATGTGAAACTTTCAGCACATTGAACTACAAGTTAAGTCTATCTGTCTCTCTTTTTCAGTGTGGAAGGAGGAGAACTGTTTGATCGGATTATTGATGAGAACTCCAACTTGACAGAGATGGATGCCATCTTCTTCATAAAGCAAATCTGTGAAGGGATTCAGTACATGCATCAAATGTATATTCTCCATTTGGACTTGAAGGTTCTGTGCATTTGTTGTACTTCCTATGCAAAAACAATGTATATACTAGACTGAACATCCTAGAACAGAGTATTATGGCTGCAGTTAATGGCCCTTTTTTGATTTGGAGTTCTGAGTATCATGAATAGACTCAACTTTCAGATAATAGAAGCATATTAGGAATGGCGATAGAAGTGAGAACCCAGATTGTCCTTTATCCTTAGACCTTGTAGGCAGTGGGTACTAGAACCTCTGCTCAGCTTAAGGACTATTGTTTTAGCAGTAATCCACCACATTTCAGTGTATCAGAAAAAGATCCAAGGGCCACAAGAAAGCAACTAAAATGATCCACCCTCTTGTAAGATCAATTGCACTGGGGAGCAACTTTTCTGTTTCCTATTTGCTATGATTGCAATACACTGTCTTCCAGCATGCCATGGTGTTGAAAAGCAGAGTGAAGCTCAAATGATAGGGAACTTGAATCTTCTCTCTGCTCATTCCCTTCTTGATATGGTAGCTCTCAGGACAACTGAAAAGGGATAGTTGTTAATATTAAGGAGATAACTATTCCTATAGCCTAAATTCTTAAGGCAAGCAATTAAGTGAATGGATGATAGAATAGAATATTTTATTTGTCCAAGTGTGATTAGACACACAAGGAATTTGTTTCCGGTGCAGAAGTTCTCAGAGCGCATGCAAAGCAACAGAGTAATAATAATGATAATTATGATACCGATGAGAAGGGTAGTAAAGAAGATGAGAAGCATAATATTAATATTATTAATAATAATAATAATAATACAACAGCCATACAACATGAGTATTATACTTAGACGTAAAACAGTACTGTGAGAATAAGGGTTTCAGCAGAGTGATGGAACGAGGGAAAAAACTGTCTACTGGTAGTTGTTTTGGGATGCATTGCCCTATAGCGGCATCCTGAGGGGAGGAGTTGAAACAGTTTATGTTCAGGATGTGAGGGGTCAGCAGATATTTCCTCAGGCCTTCTTCTGACCTGCTCAATATACAGGTTTTCTATGGAAGTCAGGCTGCTTGCAATGTTTCTTTCTGCAGTCCGAACTATTCATTGAAGTCTGTTCTTGTCCTGTTTAGTTGCTGTACCAAACAGACAGCTATAGAAATACAAATGGCTGACTCAATCATTTCTCTGTAGATCTGTATCGACATTTCCTGGGGTAGTCTCTCTTTTTTATTTTTATTCTCTTTTTTATTTTTTATTTATAGTCTGAAGTTGAACTTCCTGGGTTGATTCAAGAAGAGCATTCTTTGTTCTGCCTTTTTAATGATGGCTCTAATGACATTTCAAATTCTTCAGGAGATTATAGAACCCCAACACTTTGGGAACTCTACTGATGATGGTGGTATCAGGCAAAAATTCTATCAACGTTTTATAAATAATGAGAAATTAAGAGGCATACGTTTGATGGCAAGGCTATAGCAGATGTCAAACTGTACTCTCCATTGAATCAAGAACTGCCCCTGAAGTTGTCTTCCTATAGGAAGAGCAGCTATTGAGCCTTGTTGCATTCTATATGTTTATTTAGGCATCCAGTGCCTTGGTTGTCTCTAAACTAGAGCCATGTATTTGGCTACTTAGCTTGCTGAATGTGATCCCAAATAATTGAATAACCTGGTGAGAGTGAATGCATATTATGTTACTTGAACGTCACTGTTTTCAGTTCTATAACACTAAAACCATTAGGAAAAACTTGCCTGTGGTCAAAGGAAAATCTAATTTTTGTTCATGCCAAACCTCTGTTTGCAAAAAACAGCGTCTGGATTTGAAGAGAGACAATATCAATTTTTCTTTTTTGTTGATACTTATTTCATTGGATAAAGTAGTTTTTAATCACCAATTTGTTTAATAGAATACCAATTTGCTACATTACCTAGTTATGCATTTTTATCAGATGTTGGAACATTTAGTTTTATGAGAGTAACTGAATGAAAATCTGATTAATTCTATATTTTATCTGGTTTGGGGATTCAGCCCAAAATTTACTTCAGAATATTTCTTTGATATAGATATTCATGATTTATTTTTCTTTAAATATTTGTAAATTTGGGGGGGAGTGCAAGGGGGTGGTGTTGTTTGAAGGCTGACATCACAAAAGAAACTGTTGTTTAGCTAAATGTGTAAGTAACATTTGAGTAAAGTTTGAGTCTGTCATTAATCTATGAAGCAGAGCCAAAGAAACCAGAATTTGAATAATTTAGCTGTATACCTATAATAGCTTTTTATCACCTGTATTAGTTAATAGTTAATTTCTGCACAGTCCACAAATTTGCCTTGGGTTAGTCAGATATTGGTTTGTTGAAGAGTAAACTAAGAAGTTCAACTACACAGAAAAGTATTAAAGCAATGTTTTCTGAAATACCCCAATATCAGCACACAATGGGCTGCAAATTACAGTCCCTGGCTTCCTGAAACCAGCCAGAGTGCTTTCATTTCCTTTTTGAAAGCTCACTAATGAATTCTTTATCTCAGATTTCTGTATTCTGTCAAACAGAAAGGCCACCACAAGGGAAATGCTGCCTTGGTGGAGTGTTCCCAGCCTCAAATACCACATGATTATAGTTTGATGTATCCACAGAGCCTAACCTGCTATAAAAGACCAGCATCCAGATGTGTATTTTTATGCTCTGGTGTATTTTTAACACTGATCTCAGAGCATTTCTTTCACCATTTCTCATAAATGTGCACGTTTCTTCTTCTTCTTCTTCTTCTGACAGCCTGAGAATATCATGTGTGTGAATCGAGAGGAACATCAAATAAAGATTATTGACTTTGGGCTGGCAAGAAGGTATGTAGCTTTAATCCAATAGCCAGCAGTTCTCATTTTTTTCAACTGATGGCATATCAGTTCGATGTCATGTTTTTGGGATAAACAAGATTAAATAAGAAGTGAGGTGTCATTAGTCTATTAGAAGAGGGATGACCTTGGATAACATTGCTCTAGTTTAGATACTGGAGGACTTGGGACCTGAAATTTTCAGAGAAAAGTTCTGTATGCTATTATTATTTCTTCTGTCATTTTTTTTTTTAAATCAATTCAAAGAATTAGCCAGTAAATTCTGTTGTTATTTGAGTGGGAAGAGGGCTACAATAAATAGGGCAGGGGTAATATTCAGCAGGTTCTGACCAGTTCTGGAGAACTGGTAGCAGAAATTTTGAGTAGTTCGGAGAACCAGCAAATCCCACCTCTGACTGGCCCCGCCCCCATCTATTCTCTGCCTCCTAAGTCCCAGCTGATTGGCTGGGTCTTCTTTTGTTGCCCTGCACAGGAGAAAGGAACTGGAAAGCAGGTTAGTGGAGTGGGGTGGGGAGGGAATGGGATTTTGCAGTATCCTTCTCCTGCTATGCCCACCAAGCCATGCTACACCCACCAAGCCACGTCCACAGAACCGGTAGTAAGAAATTTGAATCCCACCACTGAAACAGTGACAGATGTTCTAATGGGGCCACAATCATGGCTAAAAGTCATCAAAGTGAGCCTTTCATTTTGAAAGCCTTCAGCACTTTCAAGTGGCACTTATTTAACATCATAAGTTAAATCTTAAGCCCTTCTTAAGACGCCATACTTAGACCCAACAGTATTAGCGAACATTCATACAGTCTCCAACCTTATCCCTTAGGGAAGGTTGTTGAGAACATGTTTGGCTCCCAGTTACAAAGAACCCAGGACGAAGTGAATTTTCTGGACCTTTTCAGCCTAGGATCAGGACAGGAGCAGAACACAGCACTGAAACAACATTGGTCACATTTATTCATGACTTCTGGAGGGAAGGGAATCATGGTGATGCAACCATTTTCACCAGAGTTCAGCAGGTTCTGACCAGTTCTAGAGAACTGGTAGTGGAAATTTTGAGTAGTTCAGAATACCACCTCTCATTGGCCTTGCCCCAATCTATTCTCTACTTCCCAAGTCCCAGATGATCAGCTGGATCTTCTTTTGTTGCCTTGCACAGGAGAATAGAGCTGGAAAGCAGGTTAGTGGGGTGGGGAGAGAATGGAGATTTTATAGTATCCTTCCCTTGCCACACCCACCAAGCCACACCACGCCCACCAAGCCACACCACGCCCACCAAGCCATACCCACAGAATGGGTAGTAAAAATATTTGAATCCCACTACTAATTCTGATCCTCCTGGATTTCTCAGCAGCCTTTGGTACTATCAACCATGGTATCCTTCCCTCTAACTTCTCCCATCAATTAAAAAAAAAATCTGATAAATAACCTGATCATATTCTTCTTAGATACTTGAAATCCTAAAAAAAAACTTCTCTACCTTACTGTCCCCTGATGGCGATTACTTGAAAAATTAGAATTCCTAGCTAGGCAAATTGTTGAAGTATTATCATGTGCTATCAAGGCCATATTTGCTACTACTACTTCCCATAAACTTTTTTTTTCTGTTTTGTTTCTTAGGTACAAACCAAGGGAAAAACTTAAGGTCAACTTTGGCACTCCAGAATTTCTTGCTCCTGAAGTTGTGAACTATGATTTTGTTTCTTTTCCTACTGATATGTGGAGTATTGGTGTCATTGCCTACATGTTGTAAGTTGAACTAAAGTCAAAATATTATGATTGTGAGTGCTTCCAGATGAAATTTTTATTGTGCTGTCACGTAATTTTATTGGGTCATAGAATTTTATTGGATGAGGACAGATAATGATAATGGCAATTTTCGTTATTGATTTTTAAAATGTATTAGCTGCCCGTCTCTGTAACTCTCGGCAGCTTAACAATATTAAAAGATAAAACAGTATAAAATAAAATAAGCACAATACTATAAAAAATAAAACTAGCTAAAAAGATGGGGAGAGAGCGAGTATGATGAGAATGGAAGAAGGTGGGATCATCTACCCCCAATGTGAAACCCCTCCATTGGAGCCCCAGAGCCAGGATTTTAAGCTATTGCAGCAGGTAAGGAGGGTTGGAGCCAACCTCACTCTAGTGGGGAGGGTAAGATGTTACAAAAGGACTCACATTTTCTGCGAACATCTTCCATTATTTCCCATACTAGAGAATCTGTTACATAGAAAAGATAGATGGCATAACACTGTGTGATTGATAACATAGACTTCCCATCTAGAATATCCTTAGGTTTCTTTTTGTGTCAAGTTCATGCAGTTAAAAAAAACACACATAGTGCACTTCTTGGATTAACTCAAATATCATAAAATAGTTTACAAAGATTTTAGCTTATGAAGCTTGATCATGAAAAGCAGAAGAGGAAAAAAATTGGCTGATGTTGAAGCCAGGAATCCTAAAATCACAGTCTCTGGCACTATGCTGATGACATTTCTGTGACAGCTGAAAATGCAAAAGATCTGCAGCCTCCAGTAATGAAAGACAAGGAGCATAGTGAAAAAATGCAACTAAGATTAAATAGAAGAACAAACTAATGACAACAGATACAGCAGGGGGTTCGGGCTGAAATGAAGATATGGTGATAGTTTTTTAGGATCTATGATAAAATAAATCTGCGATAAAATAAATCAATAATCAAGAAGTACATTGCAAAGTACAAGCATTTGATAGAATAGGAATGAAGAGCTTAGAAAACATATTCAGATGCCATGCTGTATCTATGCCAAGGATATTCAAACTTGGCAAGTTTAAGACTTGTGGACTTCAACTCCCAGAATTCCTGAGCTAACATGACTGGAGGAGGAATTCTGGGAATTCTACAAACATCATAATCATGAAAGCTATCCCATTCCCTGTGACACTTTATAGAAGCAAAGGGTTAGAAGAAGCAGTATAGAATTATGCTTTTGAATGTTGGTGTTGGAGAAGACTCTTGATAATGCCATTGGTAACCAAGAAAACCCTATCGTATGGCTGCAGATCACGTCAGTTAAAGAATTCTGACTGGCAGGGCCCAAGAAGACAACCTTATCTGCTGTCGTCCCCTTCTTGTGTAATATTCACACACACCCAAGGGTGGGATTCTACCAGTTCGCACCTATTCGCTAGAACCGGTTGTTAACATTTTAAGAAGTTCGGAAAACCGGTTGTTAGAAGAAATTACTGGCCTAATCCTGTAAGGAAGACAGGAAGGAAACATTCTGGTGTTGCTTACAGAAACTGCCTCTCTGTTAACCCTTATTAATCCTTCTTGGCAGGACTAGGCGGTCTCAGGAACCTCTCTGGAGTTTTCTTTCCCTCTTTTGCTGGTACTTTGCTTGTGTGGAGTGACCATTCAAAGTTACAATGGCACTGAAAAAAGTGACTTATGACCATTTTTCATACTTACTACTGTTGCAGCATCCCCATAGTCACGAGAAGCCAGGCAAGGAGATGCGTGCCTCGATGTGAGTGATGTTGAGTTGGCCACTCCCAGCCAATAATATGACCACCAAGCCACATCTACCCAGTCACATGACCACCAAGCCA
Organism: Bungarus multicinctus; assembly: GCA_023653725.1. NCBI lineage: Eukaryota > Metazoa > Chordata > Lepidosauria > Squamata > Elapidae > Bungarus > Bungarus multicinctus. The sequence goes on from CM042846.1 coordinate 24,239,880, forward strand.
CGCCCACCAATTAAGCCATGCCCACAGAACTAGTTGTTAAAAATTTTGAATCCCACCCCTGCACACACCTGGAGGTGAGGCAGGCCCTTGTCTCCTGGCCTTCAAAAAAGGAGTTAAGCCTCACTTGGGGAACTCAGAAAGAAAGACACACAGTTGTGGAGCTGGTTGGTATTTTTTCAGAGTACCAACCAGCTCCACAACTGTGTGTCTTTCTTTCTGAGTTCCCCAAGTGAGGCTTAACTCCTTTTTTCCCTGTACCTTTTAACTCCGTTTTTAAAACCGAGTTCAATCAACCTTGCCTCCTTTAGATCCTATTCCTTTAAAAAAATAATTCTTATATATTTTCTGCTTTAACATTTTTATTGTACACTGTCCAGAGTTCAGAAATGTTATGTTTTGCTTAATGAACATGGGTCTTTTTGTTCCTTCCTACAGGATTACTGGATTATCTCCTTTTCTGGGTGATGATGATAATGAGACTTTGAACAACATCCTGGCTTGTAGGTGGGACTTTGAAGAGGAAGAATTTGAAAATGTGTCTGAAGAAGCCAAAGATTTCATCTCTAAGCTTCTTATCAAAGAAAAATGGTAATTGCATACCTAATGTGGTGTGTGGGGGGGCGGGGGCGGACTTCGGTGAGGTCATTTGGGATGAGTTCGATCCTGTTATCCTGGAGGACGTGGACAGGATACTGGGGGGGCTTAATGCCACCACCTATTTATTGGACCTGTGCCCCTCCTGGCTGGTCTTGGCCACTTGGGAGGTGACACGAGGCTGGTTCCAAGGGATCATTAACACTTCCTTGAGAGAGGGGCTTTTACCCGCCACCTTGAAAGAGGCGGTGGTGCGGCCCCTCCTCAAGAAACCATCCCTGGATCCAGCATTATTGTCGAATTATCGTCCGGTCACCAACCTCCGCTTTGTGGCGAAGGTTGTTGAGAGTGTAGTGGCACGTCAGCTCCCTCAGTACCTGGATGAAGCGGTATATATAGACCCCCTCCAATCGGGTTTCAGGCCCGGGCACAGCACGGAGACGGCGTTGGTCGCGTTGGTGGATGATCTTTGGAAGGCCCGAGACAGGGGTTGTTCCTCTGTCTTGGTCCTGTTAGATCTCTCAGCGGCTTTTGATACTGTCGACCACAGTATCTTATTGCGGCGGTTGGGAGGTTGGGAATGGGAGGCACATTTTATGGTGGTTCTCCTCCTTCCTCTCCGACCGCTCGCAATTTGTGTTGACAGAGGGGCAGAGGTCGACCCCGAGGCCCCTATTATGTGGGGTGCCCCAGGGGTCTGTGCTCTCGCCCCTGCTGTTCAACATTTATGTGAAGCCGCTGGGTGAGATCATCCGTGGTTTTGGGGTAGAGTTTCATCAGTACGCTGATGATACTCAGCTGTACCTCTCTACCCCGGGCCACCCCAACGAAGCCGTTGAAGTGATGACCCGCTGCCTGGAGGCCATGCGGAGTTGGATGGGTCTTAACCCGATCAAAACCGAGTGGCTGTGGTTTCCTGCGCCCAGATACAGCCAGCTTATTCCGTCGTTGGCCGTGGGGGGAGAAATTTTGCCCCCCATGGAAAGGGCTCGCAATCTGGGTGTCCTCCTGGACTTACGGCTGTCTTTAGAAGTTCACATTATGGCTGTCGCCAGGGGGGCCTTTTGTCAGATTCATCTGATTTACCAGTTGCGGCCCTTTCTGGATCTGGACGCACTTCGCACGGTCACTTCCACCCTCGTCATCTCCCGCTTGGATACTGCAATGCTCTCTACATGGGGCTCCCCTTGAAGTGTATCCGGAGGCTGCAGTTGGTCCAGAATGCAGCTGCGTGGGTGATATTGGGAGCTCCTCAGAGCTCCCATGTTACACCGCTCCTGCGTGTGCTGCATTGGCTTCCTGTGGCCTTCTGGATCCGATTCAAGGTGGTAGTGATCATCTTTAAAGCGCTCCACCTGGCTTGGGACCTGGGTACTTATGGGACCGCCTGCTGCCACCAACAGCCTCCCGCCGCCCAGTGCGCTCCCACAGGGTCGGCCTTCTCAGGGTTCCGCCGGCTGGGAGTTGCCAGTTGGCAGCCCCGAGGGTGCGGGCCTTCTCTGCGGGGGCTCCCTCCCTTTGGAATGACTTGCCCCTGGAGATACGGGCCATCACCGACATTCAAACCTTCCGGCGTGCAGTAAAGACCCTGTTTTTTCAACAGGCCGGCCTGGCCCAATAACGATTTGTGGGGTTTTAAATTTGGTATTTTTAAATTTTTATCAGTTTTCATACTTGTTAATTTTATATTCGGCCTCTAATTTAATCATTTTAAATTGTTTTTAACTTTATAACTTTATACTGTTTCTGTTTTAGCTGGCTGTACACTGCCCCGAGTCCCTTTTTTGGGAGAGGGGGCGGTATAAAAATCTAATAAACTAACTAACTAACGTTTTGCTTTTAATATGTTGTCTGTTCAGTTCCATTAGAAATACACAAAAATAATAATAATGTTTGACAGAATTGTATTAAGACTACTAAAATAAACAAGAAATAAAACAAAACTATATATATAAAAGTGAAATACCACTCATGCATCATCACAAAATCTCCAGAACCATAAAGCTTACAAACTTGAAATTTGGCACATATCTTCCTCTTGGCTTCTAGGTGTTCACTAGAACACCTAGTGAACGGATTTGTTTTTTTAAGAAAGGATTTTTCAAAATGACCCTCAGAGCATTAATATTTCATATATTATTATTAACATGCTCTGATGTTAAGGAGTTCTACTCCCCTTCCCCACCTGAAAAGAAATCTGTTCCAAATGCAAAACACAAGCAGAGGAAAGGAGTTTCCATTTCAGTTTTAGTTTCACAGCACCAAGCAGCTTTAGTACAGAATAGTTGAGCTAAGCCATGCCCAGGTTCCTTGCTGTCTCTTCCTTGCTTACACAGCAAATACTGTTTCAGTTTCCAAGCAGCCCTCAACTCTCTCACACACTGACAGGACGCTAGCCAGATGAATATGGATGGATGCTGGTAGGCAGAGGCAGGATTTTTTTCCTTATTTTTCTCCCCCAAAACTAAGGCCGATCACATGGTTTCATAGCGAAGCACAGATATCGAGCTAGTCCATGATATGCCAAAAATGAAAACTGTTTGCATTTTATTAAAAGGTTATTTAGGATAAGGCACATTTTATGTAACTAGTATCTAGTTAGATACTAGTTACATAAAATTACTGTTATTTTTTTTATTAATAAACCTGAAGGATAACCATGTTAGTGATGATGATGATGATTGAATTGGCCCAAAGAGGAAGAATAAGAACACCATTAAAGCTGCAAAGTTCTAAGGAAAAGAAATGGCACAAATCACTCATTAGCATTAGGTAGTCCTTAACTTACAACCATTTGTTTAGTGTTCATTTGAAGTTATAACAGCACTGAAAAAATGTGACTTACAACTGATCCTCAGACTTGGAAGTATCGCAGCATTTCCAGAGTCATGGATCAAAATTTAGGCACTTGCTATGTATTTACAATGATTACAGCACTTTGTGATTTATTTGGGGGAAAAGGTTGCAAAATTAAATATGCCTCATTGAACAACTGTCTTACTTAGCCATAGAAATTCTGGTCCTAACTGTGGTTGTATAGAAACCAGAAGATGACACCATTTCTATGGATGAAAATTAGCCTAGATAAAGCTAAAGCTGTCTGTTGCTATTGCCTCTATTACCTTAAAATGCCTAACACACAAGCAAATATCAGACTTAAGTATTTAAAAATTCCATATCGCATGATAACCTTGTTCTTTTCTGTTTAGCTGGAGAATAAGTGCAGGTGCAGCTTTAAAACATCCTTGGTTGTCCAACCAAACACTCCATTGCAAACTGGAAGCTAAGGTCTGTAGATCTGATCAAAGTTGCTTTTATCTCTTAATCTGTTTGCTTATTAATTAGCCTGATCATTTACACATTCGTCTTCTATTCATGCCTACTATTTGATGACCAGATTATTGCAGGGGATTAGGGATGAATGGGGGAAGCTATGGAAGATATTCCCTGTCAGGTCCCTACTAAGATAGTGTTATGATCTTTGTTATTATAATTCATTCTTATCCCATAAATTATAATTGTGAGCAATTTCTTGCAAAAGATGTTCATAGAGTACTTGCAAGTACATACAGGTATGTAACTTGAAATATGAATTCTGCCCTGGTCACGTGGTTAAAAAAAATGGTTAGTTATCTTGCCTGTAACAGAATAACAGAGTTGGAAGGGACCTTCAAGGTCTTCTAGTCCAACCCCCTGCATAAGCAGGAAACCTATACCATTTCAGACTTTTTATATACTTCTTAAACTTGCCTGTACTTCTCTAGACATGCCATTTGCAAGCAAATTCCTTGTCTAATTGATCACTTTTTTTGTTAAAGAGGAAGAACTGAGATAATTGTGCATGTGTAAAATCGTACATCCATCTGGTCTCCCTATCTCTTCCAGATGTTATCTGTGTAGTAAATAGACACAAATGTATCGATTTCTCACTATATAAAGGGAGCCCGTGCCTCAATAAATGCACCAATTCTGTTATATGATGTGCATTTTCTCAGCTTAGCTAAACCAATAAAGACACACTGACAATTGCTGTTTGAAATGTATTGTTATATGGCAGGTCTTATGATTTATTTTATCTTTCTTGCTCTTGTAGAAGAAGAAGAAATGTCTGTCTTAAGCACTTGTGGTTCAATAACATCTCTCAGAACTGAAAGGTTGGCATTAAGTTTATATGTATCTATGTATGTATTACTGGCAAGTGCCCATTTTGTGGCCACCATGTGGAGGTCATCTCAGATACTCCCACTGCCAGTTATTGCAGCATAGTAAATCGAAGCAATTTCTTCCTGCCTTCACAGTGGCCAAAAGAAACATTAGAACAATGTAATGAAGAGTTGCAAACTGAATCCACTGGCTGCAATTATCTAGCGTCATTTTCCCACGCTCCCACATGTGTGTACTGCCTTTCCGTAAATACCAAAAGGACACGGCATTAGATCATGCGTTCTCTTAACATTACTAAATGATTAGTGATGCTAAGGTTAGAGTTGGGCCTATGAATACGTATGTTTACGAACAAGACTCATGGAACGCAATGAGGCTTAGTTACAAGAAAAGGCACATATACCCTGCAAAAGGGTAGGGGTGAAATTTGTACCAAATATTGCCACAAGTTGAATTATATAATATATAAGCATATTTACAAATCTGTGGGACTTTTATGTGCATCATTTTGGTTTTTTTTTTTTTTGCATGCCTCTAACTACTTGTGGGTTGTGGGCTGGCCTGGAGATTGAAAAGCTACACTGTAATTTCAGGAAATCCTGCTTAGCAATTTGAGATCACAGTAGATAGGGCCCACCTATTTTCAGGAATACTATTGACATCCTAAAGTCTCAAATCTTACTGTTCAAGAAAAGTTTAAATTCTTTGGAATCTGTATTATTCAGACACGATCGCATTCTCCTTTTGTGTTACCTGGCAACACTGTATATTAAATAGTCTCTATAATTAGTAGCTGGGATTTTTTTTTTACTTTGAAAAAGTAAACTTATATAGTACTTGTAGTGTAAGTTTTAAAAATAGCCTTATCTCTATATATGTGATTGTGATAGAACCTCCCTCACAAAGACTATCCCCAGACTCATAGCTATAAAGCCAATCAGTCCATGTCTAAAACAATGAGCTTAAATTTGAATGACTTCCTATAATAACTTTTTCCCCTTTCTGTTACCAGAGATTCCATTCGTGCCTCTCCACTGCCAAGAAGCCTTGGGACCACAGGTCCCTGAATTCCCAGCTAGCATAGTTGATGGACCTCTGGCTGGAAGTTTAGGGAACTGCAGTTCCAGTACAGAGAAGAACAGCAGAGAGGCAAAATGCCTGTTTTTTAAAATAAATGTTTGATAAATTAATAACAAACAAAAAAATCCTTTTAAAATAACTCGGAACTAGTTCAAGGGTATAGTTCTGCATTTGCAAAGGTTGAGAATTCCTGCTTTATCACAAGCACTTGTTGTTTTTAAATACCTTGAATATTAACTATGAGACAGAAAAAAGGAGACAAGCCACTTTTCATCCAGAGGGCTAATTCTGAACAGGCCATGCGGTAATATGAATCCGCCCTGTGGAACTACAAATGTAATTGAATGGTTTGTCATTCAAGTATTTCGTTGCAAAGACGCCCTCTGCAGACTTTCAAGGCTTCACAGTGGGTTCCCGTAAGTTGTTTCTATGTCTAAGCCACCAAAACCACATTGTTCCTAACCACTTCAGACATGTATTGAGTCAAAATTGTGGGAAGAACCATGATTGCTTGATCCAGACAGGGATCAGACAAAGAATTTTTTATTTTTACCGGGCCTTGATCTTCGGTGCTGCTTGAATGGAACTAACTGAAATGAAGAAGAATCCATGGTTTATCTAAGTCATGCCAGGCACTCCAGCTGAAGCAGAAGGCAGTTGGCAGGACTTTCCTTCTTAGCTGTTGCTGCTGAGGATTGTTGTGTTATTGGGTTCCCCCCGCTTCCCTATTGCCTTCCTATTTGGACACTATGCCAGATTTTCTTTGGGGTGTGTGTGGGAATCATAGATCAAGGTTCTCTTAGAGAGAGCAGAGGTGATATTCAGCAGGTTCTGATCAGTTCTGGAGAACCGGTAGTAGAAATTTTGAGTAGTTCAGAATACCACCTCTGACTGGCCCCGCCCCCATCTATTCTCTGCTTCCCAAATCCCCGCTGATTAGCTGGGTCTTTTGTTGCCTTGCACAGGAGAATGGAGCTGGAAAGCAGGTTAGTGGGGTCGGGAGGGAATGGAGATTTTGCAGTATCCTTCCCCTACCATGCCCACCAAGCCACGTCCTCCAAGTCATGCCACACCCACCAAGCCACGCCCACAGAACCAGTAATAAATTTTTTTGAATCCCACCACTGAGACAGAGCCATCTTTGCAAATGCATATTGGGGCAGGAGGGCTTAGACAACAGTGTCTAACCACATAATGCTGTCTTGTGTAAATGCACCTTAGATTAGTGGAGTAGCTTATTTCAATCCTAATCCCAAACATGAATTACACCCGAAACAACTGTAAGAGTCATATAAAGGCATTTTCTTGTACTGGGGAAGAAAAGCCAAGTGACACCAGAGGTTAAAAGTATCTCCTGGGACAAGTAAAACATTGAGAAACTTCTTATTGTTGTTAACTGCTGAGTTCATGATGAATAGGCCAAAGCATATTACTCTGATTTAGTTAGATATAATCTAGTTTAGATTAGTTTGTAAAGAGTGCAAAAGAGATTTCAGATCACACACAGAAATACTGGAACAAAGAAACAATAGTAACTCACTTGCAAGTGTTTTAGGGGCGAAATGCAAAAACTAACAGTTCCTCAGATCTGATTCCAGCATTAGGCAGAAACACACAGGTCTGTCTTGGCAGGCAGAGAGCAAAATTAAACAGAAATGTTGTAATATAAGATGTACTCAATGTCTCCTTTGTTTTGCTTGGTGATGTTGACTGCTAATTCATTCATAGTTTTTAAAAGACCATCACAACAGTCTCAGAGGACATTTTAGAACTAGGCTTTCTTTGTAAAAGAATACGTAGGGTAAAATCGAATGCAGCTTTTTGGCTGATGAAGCTGCTGCCATCAAATGGAGTAAGGCAGAGGATTCGCACAATCCTTTCAGATTGGAATATTGATGGAGTTTGAGGAAAGTGATCGGCTTTTAGCAAAAGTGAATGTCTGGGTGCCTGTTAATGAAAAAAAAAAAATAACAAAAATATTTTGCCTCTTCTAAGTCTGAGAGGTTCTGTATGCAAGTTTGAATTCTGACCACTCAGATTCTAAACCAGGCAGTAGCCCCAGCACCCTGGAAATCTTCTCCTCCAGCATCTGTACAGATCAAGGATTACTTCTAGCAAGAATATGATGGCAGGGACACTGTAGATAGTCTGTATCCCTCACTCCATATTAATACTCAATTATACAAAGGAAAAATAACCGGTAGAAAAAAAATATCTGTGGAATCGTCTCCTTCTGGGAATCAGATGTGAAATAATACATCTGTTATCTTGCAGGAATACCTCCTGCATGCATTGCTAATGTTCTGCTTGCAAAGATGTTTTCAGTTAGTTAAACCAGGATAAAGATCACAATCAGCAGGCTTGTTCAGACCAAACACAACAATGTAGGCTTTAGCACATGTTCTTCCTCTTTGCCTGAAGAGCTTGTGCAGGATATTGTAAATTTCAAATACTCCCTCACTCAAAAGAAATCAAGTCAGGGCTTCATTTCACTTTGGGATAGCATGCAACAATATGAAAAAAAAAATATCCCTGAAATTATCTGTCAAACTGTGATCCAAACAGTTGTTGTTAGCCGGCAGCAGGTACAGATGGCTGAGGAGAACGATGAGTCAGATGAGGGGCCAGGACCATCAGGGAGTGGAGTGCTGCCCTTCAGGGATTGTGGGGGCTGGCAGCAGTGATGAGGAGGTTCCCAAGGAGCCTGTGCCAAGTGCCGTGAGCTGCAGGATGATTCGTAGAAGAGAACAGCTGGAGCAGCACAGGCAACTTGGGAGTAAGGATGCGACATAATGGCCCCTCCCTCCAGGGAATATAAGCCTGGTTTCAAAAAGTTCTTGCTTTTGCAGAAAGCAAAAACGTTAGAAGAAACCAGCATTGTGTGTAGAGATTCCGGCTTATCTGATGTCAAGGTTTTTCTGGTTGGACTAATTGGCTGCAAGCCATCTTTTATCTATAAAGTAGATTAAAGCTATTTGTAGATTAAAGCTGTGAAGGTTTGAGTTACTGAGTTGGTCTGAGATTTTCTTGCTGGTATCAGGGTTGGGTCAGAACAATAGTGATCCTTTTTAAATGGTGTCAGAGCAGCTTTTCCTGGACTGTGGCAATCAACATTGGAATTGACATTTTTTTTAATTAAAAAGAGGAAAGAAAATATCCCAGGAAGGAAAAAAAACCATACTAGTCTGCTTTACTCTTAAGCTAACTTGCAATGTACTCAGTGGGTTTCATACAAAAAGCAATCTCTCCTTGCTTTTTACAACGATACAATCCACCAAATGGATTGTTTGAGAATCAGGTTGGTGCTGTGATTAAGGCATCAGGGATCAGGAGAGATGATGAATTCTGGTCCCACCTTGTCACAAAGCCACTTGGGTGACTGTGGGCTAATTACTCTCTCTCAGCCCTAGGAAGGCAAATCACTTCTGAAAATCTTGCTCATAAAACTCCAAAGACTTGCCTAGGTAAGTCCTCCTGTGTTGACACCAGGAGTCAACACAGACTCAATAGCAAAGGAAAGAAAATTCTTATGAAATTTTTCATGAAAGATATTTTCATGTCTAACAGTTTAGACTTTGACAGGTCTTTCTTCCACAACTGAGGAGGCTCACAGATGTCACATAACATTTTCCACCAGCCCCAATATTTCATTCCCAATGCTCCACTTCCCATTTCCAAATAATGGGATTATGGTGTTTTCTTCAAAGCAGAAGTCTCCGGCCGTGAAGCAGAGAGCAATGATTCTCTTGGCTGGGAATTGCTGAGAAGCAGAGAGCAAGATAAGAAATTGAAATACCAGATTGAGTGTACAACAGTATTTCTGCTAAGTCTTAAACTAGTCTGCTGTTCTCAAACATGGTAGTGGGTGAAGTATAGTAGTAGATAGGTCACCTATCAGACCAATTAGATCTGTTCATGGAATGCCCAAAATATCAATGCATTACCTTACCCTGGTCTATAAGATACTTGGCTGGTCATAACAGTGATCATAGTAATGGCTGCTATCTTGCCTTTTTTTTTTAAGCACACACTGCAGACACCCTGTAAATATTCAACACTAAACTATGATTCAGCGTAATCTTTTGATGCAGCTTTGATGCTTTTGAAAGTATAATATTGTGGATTTAACCTGTGGCTTATTCTGTTTCTTTTGCAGGAGAAGCTGCTGTGTAATCACTGCTTTTGTGGCATTTGGAAACACAGATGAGTTGTTCTGAGGCTTCTCCTTCCTCTCTTACTACTCCCCGAGATGACTTGAGATTTTTTACTAAGTGGACCAACAACCACTTGAAGCTGCAGGATTTACATCCCACTAGTGCTGAGCTACTTTCTTCTTCCCCTGCTTTCTTTCAGTCTTCAGTGTCAACTGGTATTTCCAGGAAAGAATGCCATTTGAAGACAGCACTAATTTGTGCTTGAGATTGGTATCATTGCTTACAGTCAGCGGTGATATTTCTGGTGTTTCCAGAAGTTTCAGCTGTTGGAAGTATGGTGAGATGATCAGATTCCTGCTCAGCTCAGCAGCAGAGGTTGACTTTGATTTTGTGATGGCTGCTTTCAAAACTACTGCATTGAAAAACATGCTGTTAGAAAACAATGGGGTAAAATTATGTATAATGGTTCAGAGAAGGTGGTCTCTCTTTTCCCTGCAAACAGAGAATGACACTGCTATCGTCACGCATGAATGACATGATAAGATATTCCCTGGAATGTCTTCTCCACGCCTGCTGCTAACATATAGTAATATTCTAATATTGTTTAAAGTGGGAACTTTTGAAAAAGTTGCATCTGGCAAGGATGGGTCTTGAATGCAGGTTTTTTCTTTCATTGTGTTTGAATTTGCTAGCTTGTGAATCTTCTTCATTGTCTTTGAATGTTTCTATTTAAAATTGCCACAGGTAAAAACAAATGGATTCTCCTAGTTTCTGAAAGCCGGTGCAGTGAAGGGTTGGGAGTTTGCAAATGGGAGCTGTGAATAGGTAGAAATTCCCCTGGTGATCTTAGGCAACAAGTTGTCTCTCAGCTTTAGTTCCCTGGGGGTTTGCAAAGGGCCTTGTGGGGTGGGGTGGAGGAGTCGGGTGGAGAGAGGTGGGCAAAGGGAACTAAAGATGTCATATGCTTCCTGATATCATCATGCAAGTGAAGGAACATGATCTGTATACTTTATGAAATGATATCATGCTGCATATGACATCTTGTTGCATGTACTGGATGATGGGGTCAGCCCATCATCTCAACATTATTCTAGCTTACAAATCTAGGTGGCGCCTGCAAACAGCCTTGTGGGTCTCAACACAAGAAGCATTTTACAGACAAGAAATAATAGGCAAACACAATAAATTATACTAGAATTTTGCCAAATTGAGTGAAGAATTAGTGGCACAGAGATATAATTGTCAGTAGTTCTCTTATTTACAATTATTAGAAAGATTTCAAATAGACAAAAGAATTTATAGTTTTGGACATTGTAAGCCTGAGTCTGAAACAGAACTGCACCCAAATTAGTTTAGTAAAGCAATTGTTAAAACATATAAGTGTTTATTGACATTTGGAACAGAAGAAAAGAAATGAAAGAAATGATAAAAGTAGTCAAAAATGTTGAGTAAAATACACAGATGGAATAATGGGGAAATATGTTGCTGAATGGTTTGAAATTTACTTTATGTTATAATCTTAAAATGATTTTTTATAAAATGATGTACCATAAGTAAATGTACCGTTGAGATATTTATCTATTATCTATCTATATCTATCTATCCTTCAAATTTATGTGGGAAGCATGAACAAGACGGGACATTTTATCATGTTTAGTGGATGTGTTAAAAAGCTAGAAAATTCTGGATCCAAACTCATACATTGATTCAGCAGATTTTCAAGATTAATACACTATTGAAACCAGGGTTTTTTTGAGGGGGATTGATGGACAAAGGTTAGGGAATGTTGTTGTTGTACAGTAATTGAAATATATGGCATTATCCCAATGGAAGGATGGTTGATGAAGGTGATGGAACTTGCCAAGATGGCTAAATGGACTTCTTTGATCAGGCAGAATATCTATGTTTGTTGCTAACTGGAACCTTTATAATTTTTTTTTTGTGTAAAACAGATTTATGGATTGAATGATTAGACAGAATGGGTTACAGAAAGAAGTCAGTTATGTTGTAATCATACAGAAAGAGATAGATTGAACGTTGTACTTGTAACTGCTGTAAAGAAGATTGGAAGCTACTTTCTTTGTATGTTTTTTTCTTTCTTTTCTATTTTGTTTTACCTTTTTTCCCTTTCTTGAAGTTTAACTTTTTCTTCAATTTATTTCTTTTTCTGTTCTTTATCTTACTTTATATCAGTTTGTATTTATTTTCATTTTCCTTTTTAAAAAATCTTTAATAAAATATATTATTACCATAGCTATGTACATCTGGTCTACCAGCTTAGTTGTAAAGACAGCTGAAATAAGACACTACAAATTGTATGCTACAGATACATACATGCACACACATCTACATGTGGGTTTCTCTATAAACAAAGAATGCAGGTTAACAAACATACTAATAACGAAAAAAAGATCTTGTGTATAAACAAAGAAAAAAAACCCAAATGTTAAATAGATCTAACATTAAACATAAAATTATTTCTCCCCTCCCCCTCATTTTGATTCCCCTCTGTTTTGTATTTTATCTTTGGTGGTAAAAGAAAAATAAACATCATATAAGGAAAATCTCTATAAAATGTTCTATAGGTGGCATCTGCCCCCAACAAGATTAGCTAAAACGTTTAACAATATGTCCCTAAACTGTTGGAAATGCAAACAAACACCTGGCACATACTACCACATGTGGTGGACCTGTATAAAGACAAGGAAATTTTGGACACAAAATACGTGATTAGAAAAAAATTATCAAACAACGTATAGATTTTAAGCCAAAATTTGAAATGATGATCAACAACACAATAAATTTCCGCAAACTGACAAATTGACCTTTGGGTGGGTTTGCATACTGGTTGATTACAAATATGTTATTAATATGTTCAATGTATCCTAGTTCAGTTATTAAACAAGGTATAGGCTATATTATGGAGAAGTAGTAGAGGTTTGCAGATCTATTTTTAAAATAGCTGATTAGTATGTCACAATACTTGTTTAGGCTCTCTATGAATGAAATGATAGATTCCTTAGTACAAATTCTTGGAAATTCCAAAGTTAGGTCACATGATAAAGAGCAATATTTCCCAACCTTGACAAATTCCAGGTGTGTGGACTTCAAATCCCAGAATTGCACATCCAGCATGCCCATTGATGAGAATTGTCACATAATGCACCAGATGATAAAGAGGAAGTAAATATATGATATGAGTCAAAGGAATGTCTACCAAGAGATCCTGCAAATCCAATCCTTACCTGTGCAGTTAATAAATGGAGATCAACTTGTTAAAACTTGTATAGTGTATTGGGGTTTGTGACTGGCTGTGCACCGCCCTGAGTCCTTCGGGAGAAGGGCAGTATATAAGTATTAGAAATAAATAAAATAAATAAAAGCTCAAGGAGTGTTCATTTAAACAATTAAATAATATTAAGAAACGTTCGCTATTTCTACAATAAACCTACCTATCTCTACCCATTGTTTTTAATTATGTGTAGCTGATTAAGTCCAGGACTGCCTATAGGAAGAGAATTTTTAAAAAAGTCAGCATGATACACAACCATGAAATAAAAGCCTTCACCCCTTTTTTAACATGCATTGGGACTAATTTAATCAAAATGCATTGGGACTAATTTAATCCCAAATATCCAATTCCTTGTCAGGGCAGAAGTTCAAGAGACAGACTTACTCCCTACTTTTATCTGGCTTGCTCCATATACTCTCGTTACTTCATATAGTTTACTCTCTGCTTTCATCTGAATGAAAGAACTTTCTTACTGAAATCAAAAATTGCATGAAGCTATGATTAAAAATATTAAAATGTTAATTATTGAAAATATAATTAAAATATGTTATTCTGAGCTAGTCAAAGTGGTTCACATTCAGTAAAATTGAAAACCAATTAAAAGCAGTTCTTCTGTGGCTGGTTGTTAAGCATGGATATATAAATCTAATATTACATTCGTTTGAACCAGAGGTGGTATTCAGCAGGTTCTGACCAGTTCTGAAGAACCAGTAGTGGAAATTTTGAGTAGTTTGGAGAACCAGCAAATACCACCTCTGACTGGAGATTTTACAATATCTTTCCCCTGTCACGCCCACCAAGCCACGTGCACAGAACCAGTAGTAAAAAAAATTGAATCCCATTACTGCTTTGAACCCTTAATGTCTACTCAGAAGAACAGATAGTTCTTGTTTAGAGACTACCTCATTTAGTGACCATTCACATTTACAGTGGAGATGTAACCAACCCTCGCATTGACAATCTTTGCAGTTTTGTAAAGCAAAACATAGTTGAAATTAGATCATAAGAACAGTTGTGGTTTCCCTTAATGAAGTTAATGAAGTTCATACTCTTCAGATAAATGTTGTGTGATCCAAGGATCACTGAAAAGAAACCAAGAAGATGATGAGATCATGCCATTCCCCATTACTTCTGTCCTCCTCCATGTCTTATTCCTTCTTTATCAAAATCTTTATCATTTGCTTCCTTGAAAGAGAGCAAAAGCTGTCACTACTCTTTTCGTCTTCCTTTTATAGCGATTATCTGGATACATGCAGGCAGAGAATTGTGCATTGTGTAATTGTGTGATCAGAAGAAAAGGAAGGAAGAAGATGGCAGTGACCAACTTCAAGTTGCTGTAAATCAGGGGTGTCAAACTCAATTTCATTGAGGGCCATATCAGGATTGTGTTTGACCATGGGGGAAAGGGGGTGGCATGATGGGTGGGCATGACCAGCTCGACATCATTCGTGTTGGGGGCACCTGGAAAAGGGGAAACATTTCTCCTTTTGTTTTGCTAGCCTTCAACCGGGCCCCGTTTTTGGCCACAACAGCCTCCTGCAGTCCTCTGCCAGTGAAAATGGAACTCGGGAGGCACAGCCCCTCGAGCTCCATTTTCACTGGCAAAGGCACCATGGGCCAGCCCTTCTCTGTTTCCAGAGGGCCCCCCAGGCCAAATTTAAGCACTCTGCAGGCCAGATCCAGTCTGTGGGCCTCAAATTTGAAGCACCTTCTGTAAATGCATTGAAAGTTCATTTTGAAAAATAAATTCGCTAGGAAAAAAAATACTTATTTCCTTCCCAAAAGACAGAAAACAGCTGCCCATTTTGAAGATAGTACATGAACTAAGAATTGATGAAGATGAACAAGCAGTTCTGGGAATACTGGACTATGAAGGCCTTCTGAAGTTGAAAGCTGAATGTTAGACTGCCATTTGCTATCCAATTAAGATGAAAGCAGAGCCTTGTTTCAAGTGGGATGCAACTGTTACATACCTACAAAAGCGATTCTTTTAAAAGATCCCAAGCAGGATCAATGGAATACTTGTGTCTATAAATACAGCACATTTGGCTTTGACAATTCCCCTGAAGCGTGTCATAATCCTGCAAGCAATTCATTGGATTCCCACAATTGGATCTCATAGAATAACTAACTACATGCTTTTCAATAAATAGAATGCAGCTTGTACTGAAATGTTGTATGTACATAATACTTGCAATAGTTGCGGTTTCAAAATATTACTCTGAATAAGGATATTCTGTTTCAAGGCAAACTTTGAGTGCTAATATTTTAAGAGCTTGTTGAATAATACAGAATGCCAACTGCTACTTTAACAGCCTTCATATATTCTACACTTATGAACTTTGAATAGCATGTTTTAAAATTGTTTCTTTTTAAAGTAGTGTAATAGTTATTCCAGCATTTAAAAATATTTTATCACCCTTCCAGTGTCTGTTACCCTATACTTGCTTACTTATTTGCTCTGTTTGGGGATATTATATTTATATGTTCAAATACAGTATATGTTCATATATTTTAGAATTATGAATTAATGTGACAGAAGGCAAGACAGGCATTTTATAGGATGTAGTTATTGCGCTTAGCTTATATTTTCATGGCTGGATTAACATGACTGGAGCTATTATTTTCAGAAGTAGGGAACAGTACCTGATTGATATTTCTATTAATAAATTGAAGAAAAAATATCAGGATACAAAATTCAGAATTATATTTTGAGAACATTATATTTTGAGAAAAATGATTCCATTTGCATTGATCTGCATAAAGTGCTTTAAATGTTGATAGTAACTTCTACTTTCTGAGTTTGAGTATTTTTTCTTGTTTTTTTCTGTTTCAGTCTCATCACATGACTGTTCTTTTGAGAGTTTGATTCTTAAAACAAAAAAAGAGATATAACAGAATTATTCAAGGTTTATTAGAAAAATGGCTGCTGCCAACAGAATGAACTAAATGACTTTAATGGCTAGATAATATTGCAAACCAAGGAAAATTAAAGAGCAAGAAGCCAACAGTGCCATCAACTCACAAAAAAAGTGTTGTAAAACCTTTAATGTGTAGAGTGGCATAGTAGCCTAGAGATGAAGATACTTGCCTCCTACTCAGAAGGTTGAGAGTTCAATCCTAGATATTTTATTTATTTATTTTATTTATTTATTCCATTTATATACCGCCCTTCTCCCGAGGGACTCAGGGCGGTGAACAGCCCATCTAAAAACCCCACAAAGAATACAAAAGTTAAAAAATATTAAATTTCAATCGGCTGCTTGATAAAACTAACAAACCCCCCCCCCCCTTAAAACCCAATTTAGAATTAATAAAATGGAGACCAAATTAAAACCATAAGGTAGCAGTAGATGTTTCTCTATTAGGGCGCAAAGATAAAATATTTGCTGCAAACTCCATGTAAGTGTCAGGAAGTGTCAGGAAGTGCCAGCCAGTAAATGATCAGCACCATTCAATCAACTCAACTCCGAATGAAGGGATTAAAGGGTCATAAAAAGAAAAAAAATGTCTTTTTATATGTCATCCAGAAAAGGATGCTACATCTTTACACTTAATTTTCATTCACAACTACATATACTTGACTTAGTGTAAATGCATGAATTCACCCTAACAAGTGCATGAATATCTATATCAGAATACTTTGATCAGGGTGTCTCAAATTGAGTGCTATTATATATTTACACCCACTGATGATACCTACCAAGAATAATAAAAATATTATCCTGGAATGATCATATTTGTAATGAAGAAATCAAACCAGAGTTGCAAATTGAAATTATGTAGATTTAGTGCATACAATAGCATACACATACTGTAGATAAGATAAGAGTAGGGAAATTAAACATTCACATAAGATGTTTTGTAAATACACTTTCCAAGTTTATATACAGAGGTCATAAGCATCATAAACTACATGCTTTAATACGTTTTTTGTTTTCCATAATAATTTTTCTTAAAAGTAGTGAATGTCTTCAGTATACTTAGATCTGTGCAAATGTGCAGATGATTGTGCAATTTAAGCAATTTAAGTAGGATGCAATTTAAGTAGGATTTAAAATGAATATCATGTTTCTAAATTAACATGCCATCTTATTAAGATTGAAAACATAGCAATTATGAACACATATTATAATCTGGAATAAATTATTATTTTGATTACTCACAACTTTTGGATTGATGTGCTTTTGTGTTCCAATTTTCACCCTTCTGATTTTGGATGTTTAATTACCATCTTTAAATTTATTTACATCTCTTGAATGTTTAGTAATTGCTCACTATAACATACTGTAAGTAGTTGGTTCAAAATCATTTCAGACCAGCTACCAAAGGCTGCCACAACAGATGTGAACATCAAGTGTTACTGAATGTCAAACAGTTGCTTTTAATTGTGGTTTGTTGTTATATCTGAATTTGTTCCAGGTTAATTATTATGTGCTACATTATTCTGCCCACAAGGCACAATGACAGAACGGTAGAAAACAGAACTATAAGTGGAGCTAAATGATTCTTTGGGGATCCCCCAGGATATGAGTCTCTGCAGTTCACATTCCTGACCTGATGGAGTAGAGTGTAAGGAACCACACTCGAAAGATCTGAGGTGAAGCCTCTCATAAATGAGTTATTATGGACAGGGTAGATTCAGGTCTCAGGATTCTCTTTCAAGTTCAGGTGAGATGAATATGCAATAAGGCTCCTTAGGACTGTTTGCTGGTCTGATGAATTTCCCAGACTAGATGTAAGTACCAGATAGCTAGTTGTCTGTATTGACTCACCAACCTAGTAATATCTTCTGCTTCCAAGACATGCCTGCTCAATGATCGACAGGAAATTTGGCATTACACATCCTTCAGGTCTAGATTACAACCCAGCAGACAGTCCTGACTTAGCTCTGATAGTATGGTGTCTAAATTTTACACTGTAAGTCATGGGGAATGACTACTTTTCATCAAGAGACTATTTTGGCATTACTTTGGTGACAAATATAATCAACGGTCTAGTCTAGAACAGATTCAAAGCATTCAATCTAGTAGCTAAATTTGAGGTTGTCCTGGAATACACTAAAGTCTAATGAAAGGCTTACTGGGCAACTGAGAGTTCTGGCTTTGACTTCAGTTAAGAATAATCTTGCCAAAAGTGATGGAATTAATTATAGAAGAAAGAAGCGCTTGGAGTTTATTTAGTGACTCACTGTTTTTCACAGTTTCTTTGGCTGCGACAATCCCACCTCTCTGAATGGTGCTTCTGTTCTACTCATTTTGCAATATGTTTATTTGAAAAGATGGTAAGGGTGAATTTAGCAATAGAGGATCTGGCCTACAAATGATGTATTAATATAATAAATGTACAGACAAAATTTCAGGCCACTACAACTCAATCCACATAAAATTTAAAAGTCTCATTTATTTCAACCACATTAAGTTCAAATACTACAAGATATTGGCTTTGGGATCAGGTTAACCATATTTCAAATTTGATTGTGAGTATTTTACCAATTGAGCAAGTCAGAGAGCATTAGGATTTATGCTGTCTTTACTGGTAAAATGTTTGCTTCATTTGATGTAGACCTGGGACTTTTAGTGAAAAGTAATAAGGTAACTTAAAGTCTACTGAATGAACAATAATTTAAAATACATGGTTGGACTGGTAAGTTTCAAATACCAGATAGTTTATACTCCTCATGGAAGAGGTTCTCTACTCTTTTCCTTTGGAAATCCTTTTATTTTTCAAAGGCCCTCACAAGCAACCCCTTTTGGGGAGGTCAAGAGGAGTTACAGATATAGCTCCTCTTAACTTCCCCAAGATCAAGGTGTACAAGAGTTACAGATACCTCCTCCCCATCCCCCATGGTCTTGAACAGCTGAGGTGAGAATCCACTTTCAGCAAGCATATAAACTTGAGTTATTTAACCAAGGAACTAAAGGAAATCCCAAATTTGAAGCAGTCACTGACTAAGCCGCTCTGTAGATTATTGTGATCCATGGTTGCTACAGCAATGGTTCATTTCAGAGAATGGATCTGATAACATTTAGGTTATATTTATAGTTCATTTAACCTCCTAGATATTCCGAATAGCTTATCATCTCCGTTTCATTTTGTACTCACAAAAACCCTGTGAATTACAATAAACAGAGATGTAACTGGCTGAGACCACCTAGTCCAAATCAATCCAGTGAGCCTGATAGCAGACTGGAGATTTCAGCCTAACTGAAGATTTCAACCATTACATTATATTACAGTCTTAAATACTACCACGAAGCATATAGGAACAGCCAGGACTGTAGCTTGAAAATACATTTTATGATTGTTCCAGGTATAATCTCTGATATTTTCATATATGGCTGGGAGAGAATCATTTTCAGTCCCTGTTTGTTAGGGATGGAATCTATGACCAGCACTACTTTAAGGTAAGATACATAAATACATTTTTGTATACTGAAATTTTCCTGTAAAACTCATTAAAGTTGGTTAACATTGCCTATAAAACCTGGGCTCCCAAATAAATTTTTAGAGTAATAGTAAACTACATTGTAAGAAACCATGACTTTTTTATATACCCCCCATTTCTCAGACTATTTTAAACAAGCTACTGTCTGGTCATCAATACTGTGGGATTTGTGGATAGCAGTCAAAAGTGAAAAATGACCACAATTGCTGAAAGGCAATTATTTTAATTGGCCATGTCACTTTTCTAGGAAATATGGGTTAGCAACAAGTTGCTTGAGTTATTTTCCCATGTCTATCTATGGTTTAGAAAAAGAGAACCTTAAACCTGTGAGAATTCATCTAGTATATAATAGTGTCAGTTCAGATATAATATGAATAATCTTAGCAGTATTTTTAGATAATCTACACACATTTTTGAATCTTCTCTGCTTTACTGAGTACACACATGGTATCCAACCATCTTGGTTTTATTCAGAATTTAAACTCTATATTAGTGTAGTCACAATTCATTTAAAACACAGACAGACAGACAGACAGACAGACAGGAAGTGCTACCTTCCATAACACAATAGTACATATTTCAGCACTAATTGTAACCTACTACTCTAGTGCTGATTCTGCCAAATGTATGGATGTGTAAAAGTTATGTTGCTTACTTTTCCTGCTTCCATAGAAGAACGGGACAATCAGCCTGCCAGATGTCTCACTTAGAACCAGACATTTGATAGATGTACTGTAAACTGGCTTCATCATCTTCCATTTTGAAAACTAGTTACTGAAATACAGGTAGTCCTGGACTTACAACTATTTGATTAGTGACTATCCAAAGTTACATCAACACTTAAAAAGGTGACTAACGACTGGTTTTTGCACTTACAACTGTTACAATATCCCCACAGTCATGTGATCAAAATTTGGACGCTTGGCAACTGGTATGTATTTACGACAGTGGCAGTGTCCTGGGGTCACGTGATGATTGTTTGCAACCTCCCAAGCTGTTTTCCAACAAGCAAGTGCAATGGGGGAAGCTGAACAACAATCTGATTCACTTAACATCTGTAGTGATGCACTCACAATGTGGCAAAAAAAGGTTACAGCTCATTTAACCCCCACTTTGCTTAACAACAGAAATTCTCGTCCCTATTGTGTATGAGCCAGAGCTAACAAAACTTGCTCCCCTCTGATCTTCAGCCAATTTAATAATTACGGACTGAGGATGGCTTCCTATTTTTACACTCTAACCATTCCCAAGTATAGAAGAGCTTTCTCCCTAGCTCACTTTAATGTCTTGCCGTCAGCACTACTGGATGGGTGATTTAAGAGGCTCCCGATTAACGAGCGGCTATGCCCCTGTGACAAAGCTAAGGTTGAAACTGTGGAGCATGTCCTTTTATATTGTCCTATGTATAACGCAGGCAGATCTAAGTTACTGTCTCTCCTTGGAACAGACCCTTCTAGATCCAATGTTAGCAATTTGTTCTTGGGTTGTCTAGGGGTTGGTTCCTCATACATCACTTCGCAGGTTTCCAATTTTTTTTTTAAGAGCTGTAACCATCAGAGGAGAACGCTGTAATTCCCCTTAGTCAAGTTTTTGGTGATCAATTGTTCATGATTAATTTTCCCATGTTCTTCTTTTGTTGTACTTGTGTTTTGGTCTGTGATCGCAAATAAAGTAATATATATAACCACCACCTTGCTTAACAACAGAAATTCTCATCCCTATTGTGTATGTGTTTTGAAAATTAAATTTAGCTGGACTTGGAAAAAGAATAAAACAATTCAAAATAGGCAAAGTGAAAACGGGGGGGGGGGGGGGAATTCAGTTAATGGCAAATATTCTCATATTTTTATGCATGCTCTCAGAGCTGTAAAGATTAATGATTATGAAGTAGCATTTGAAAGCAAATTATACCACTATATAAACAACCTTGAATTTCTAAGCTTAATGAGAAATGAAATTTTGAATAGCTAGATGGGGAACTCGGTATAATGATTCAATCATTAAATCATTATACCGATTGAATCAATCATTCAATCATTCAATCATTATACCGATTGAATCAATCATTCAATCATTCAATCATTATACCGATTGAATGAACCGATTCATCAATCGGTATAATGATTCAGGATACAGTATTTTGCAGAAACTGAGAAATATACCTGAAGATGTGCTAAGCCTATAGTATCTGATGGCTTCCTCATAGTTTTTGCTTTACTTCTAAATAATGTGGTCAGGAAATGTACTGAATTTTCACAAAGTTATGGAGGCTGTAAAACAGTCATGCTTTGTATAATAGGGACAAGCAGAGAAATGCCAAAATGGCTTCATTCAATCAATCAGTCGGATAATATGTACAGAATTTGCATAAACTCAAACAGCAGAGATTTTATGATATGTTGATTCTTCTACACAAACAAGGTCAAGTGGAAGTCAACAGAGAATTGTGGATTAGGAGAATATAGTGGCATTTCTAAACATCATCTCTCTAAATATCCAGAAAAGTAGAGGAAGAAGAAAATGATTTGTCTGCAATCCAATATTCAAATAATTTAAGCCAAATTTCTTTGTGGAACTAATTTAGCTAAAAGCCAAGAAATCGGGTTTAGAATGTTTATAGAAAAGAAAGAGTAAGAATTGGTTGTTCTGGTCTTATATTTCACTGAACAGATTAAGTAAAATGAGTAAAAGATACATATTCCTCTGTTCTTTCTTTTTGAAGATTTGAGGAATTCATTTCAAAAGGTAAGAATGCTGATCAGCAGAAGCATGCATCCATATTTAGCAAGTGATTTTGAACTCTCTATAAAAGGAAGTCTTTACCTACCTTTAAAAAGATAGTCTCTTTGGAATCAGATTCAAATTCTGGGCACCATGTGGAAAAATCCATTCTGTTTTCCTGGGCAGTAGTATGAATGTGCGTTGTTTTTGCATACTTTCATGAGGTTCTGCAGTATAACCAACAATCCTAAAGTTACCTGGAATTTACCTATCTAATATAAATTAGAGCTGAGACTCTACTTAGTTTTTTCATACTGATCAGACAAAGTAGCTGTGGATCAATTGTGATGAAAGTCAAATATATAATCATGATTTAGAACACTGGCATCAAAATCGCCATATCATACCGTCATCATGTGATGCATTGCAATGTTTTTTCCCTTCGCAGAGCTGGGGTGGGCATGGCCTGCGCATGATGCATCTAGCTTGTGGGCCGCCAGTTTGATACCCATAATTTAGAATGATCTCCACAGTTTTTCTTTTGATGTATTTTTATATTTAAACATTACTGTTGTTCCTGGTGTTTGGTGATATAACACTGCCATTGTTATTTAGGGTAAAAAAGATCTGTTTCTAAGGATAGAATAGATTATTCTTTATTGGCTACCTGTGATTGGATACTCAAGGAATTTTCTCTGGTGCATACGTTCTCAGTGTACATATAGGAGAAGGTAATAGGAAAGATGAGAAGGATAATAGTAATACAGCCCTAATTCATGGATAAAAATCCTTAGGCATAAACTGTGCTGTGAGAATTAGGTGTTTAGCAGAATGATGTCATTAGGGGAAAAACTGTCATTTTGCCTAGTTGTTTTGACATACAATGCCCTATAGTGGCATCCTGAGTGGAGAAGTTGAAAGTGAGGTCTGTAGATATTTTCTCAGCCCTCTTTCTGGAGAACTATTGCTAAAGCTGCAGCTAACCATGGCAATGAAAAACAACAAATGAATCTTAAAATGACACTTAATTATGGTATTTTCAGCTCCCCTCAAAACTGCTTTTTTGAATACAAAAATGGTTTCCCTCCAAATCTTCTATAGACTTAAATACTTGTAAAGGAGCTTTTTTTAAAAAAAATGTGCAGTTGGCCAGTAGGGGTCAGTTTTGCTATATTTTATTTAGTGAAATATACTTGAAGATTTCTGAATAATTTTGAAAAGCTGGTTTTGAAAATGTACTTCTTATACGTTTTTAAGTTTGTTCTTAAGTTTCAGGAGACCAGATTCTTTTGTTAAAAACTAGATTAGGCAACATCTAATATATTACATCATATAATTTTATATGGAAATGTAAGCTGCTTTTGTTGCTTGATTGTAGGATGAAAACATTGATTGTAGGATGAAAACAAATTAATTTACAATAACAAAATTCCCAACGGAGTGCTGGTTTCAAGTTATGGCAATAACTCTACAGAATGCTAAGTTTTAAAAGATCGGTGTAAGTGGATCCTTTATATTTCAGTAATGACAACATTGGATCAAAATGATAAAAGAGATCAAGCTAAATAATCAGTAAAAATGATATATGCAAATATGTCAAGTTTGACATGGTTACAGTTTCAAACCAAATGACTGAATTTACACTGTTGCTAAGATCTGATTATGCTAAACAGTGTGTTGCCAACGAGTTCATTTTCCTCTGACTGACAGGGTACATACAGGAAAATGAAAATATGCTTTGTATTAGGATAGAGAAGAATGGAGAATATATTTTTGAGGTTGGGAAGTGCAGGTAAACAATAAAAACAATGCTAAATGAAGGCCATATGATTGTGACATTAGTAGAGCCAAATATCTTTGCCCAGCTTTTTGATAGTTTTGGAATTTCATTAAAAACAAATACATCACTTATTTTCCACCTAGTCCAACATAAGTAATAATATTGATTTTGTGAGGATTAAATGGAAAGAGTCTTCTACATGCCACTTTCGGTCCTTATGGTAATATGGAATAATTATATAACAGCAACAACTAGAAAAATTTTAAACATAAGAAACTACTGTATATAAAGACAGCACATGTAGAATAGCTTGATAGTGCTACATTTATAAACATTTTCTAGATCATCCCCTGTGTACGGCTTCAGAAATAATTTAGAAAAGTGGCTTTGTTGCTTGAAGGAATATTTTGCAGTTGATATGTGAACCAGAAAACATCATAACTGCTTTAAATGTGAGCTCCAAACTTCTTTGCAGGAGTGATGTTGATGCATTCTGCATCCTTACCAAGATACCTTTTACTTTCTTCTAAGTATTTGGAGATCACAGCATTTGTCATAAATAAAAATAATCATTGCGCTAAGTTATAAATTTAGTTAGTTAGCATTTGTTGTAGTTGTTCAGGTGCAACTTGTTTTTACCATTACCTAAGGTAAAGGTAAAGATTCCCCTCGCACATACGTACTAGTCATTCCACTCATCTCCGTTTCAAAGCCAAAGAGCCAGTTCTGTCCGAAGATATTTCCGTTGTCATGTGGCCAGTATGACTAAATGCCAAAGGCACACAGAACCTGTTACCTTCCCACCAAAGTGGCCCCTATTTTTCTACTTGCATTTTTACATGCTTTCAAACTGCTAGGTTGGCAGAAGCTGGGACAAGTAACAGGAGCTCATTCCATTATGCGACGCTAGGGATTCGAACTGCCCAACTGCCCAACTTTCTGATCGACAAGCTCAGTGTCTTAGCCACTGAGCCACCGTGTCCCACTACTATTACCTAAAGCTACTACTAAAAAGCACAATTTTATTACGGAAATATGAATACATTTCTATCTTTCTTAGTTTGGTGTAGTAAAGGCACCAGGCTAGAAAATAAGAAGTCCTACATGAAGCTAGCTGGGTGGCTTTGGGCCAGTTGTTTTGTCCCACCCCTAAGAATGCTGCAATGGCAAGCTGCTTCTGAAAATGTTGGCAAAAAAATCATAGCAACTTTGTCCAAGTGGTTGCCCAGAGTGAAAGCTGACATAACTATATATATTTCCTCCTTTTTTCTTGGCTTCTGTTACCTAGCAATTGATTGTACAGTCCATAGTCTCAGATTCATTTAGTGGAAAATAGTAAACATTTGTAAGAAGCCACTCAAAACTATGATTGAACAAGTGGATTTGTTTTTGGTATATAAGGAAGTAAATGATTGTTGATTGGTAATATTAATTTTAGGAGCTTAGGAGCAATATAAACAGATTTTTGCCAAATTTATGTTATAAAGTGATACAGCATATAAAAACCTCACTCACATGGTATCATTTTGAAGCTTTTATTATATGATTGTAGGTGATGATGATTTTTTTTCCTGAAGCCCTTTTTATGGTGGTTATTCTCTATTATTTCCTGATATTTGTTCATTTTAAATGGCACATAAAACAGTTATGGTAAAATAAACAGGGCTGTGCTTGGAAAAACAACAAATCAAGAAATAAATATCAGAAAGAGGGGAAAAAATGGTTTTACAATAAGTAAAACTTCAGTTTTCAAGACCCATAAAAATAATCAAAATGATAACAAGCAAAGAAACAGAAGAAGAAGCTGCAGATAGCATTTCTTATCCAGAAAATATATATTTCTGAGTCTTGGTTTTCCCCTTCATTTTTCCCCTCTACTTTGATCCATTAGAAGGAAAAACCAATAATTTAGTTGCACTGCTGACAGTGATTTCCAATTTAAGTTTTATACTGTTGTTTTTCTTAACCAGGCAAAAATGAAAGGATGCTATAGAATTCAGCAGTTTATTGTTCCACTTGAGAAAAAAAAAAACCAGACACTTTTTAAAAAATCCTGTCAATATATTTATAATAATTGTCTGAATCAGCAACTTCCATGGGCATAGAGTCAAAACAAGCAAGATGGCAGTGTCAAAAGTGCATACACCAGCATCTCATTCATCTAAAAGGATGCATTTTGATCTCCAGCTTATCTGTTTTGACTCCGTTTCGCACACATACACTGCCCCATTCTCCCTGGACATCACTAGTCTGAATAAAGTATAATTTTCTATTATGTAAAGCAAAGTATTTTCATATGTAAAGAAATCTATATATATATAAAAGCGAAATACCACTCATGCGTCACCACAAAATCTCCAGAAACGTAAAGCCTACAAACTTGAAATTTGGCACATATGTTCCTCTTGACTTTTAGGTGCTCACTAAGAAAGGATTTTTCAAAATAACCATCAGAGCATTAGTATTTCATATATTATTATTAACCCGCTCTGA
This sequence comes from Bungarus multicinctus, assembly GCA_023653725.1. Lineage (NCBI taxonomy): Eukaryota > Metazoa > Chordata > Lepidosauria > Squamata > Elapidae > Bungarus > Bungarus multicinctus. The sequence continues at coordinate 24,266,606 of CM042846.1, forward strand.
TGCTAAAGAGTTCTACTCCCCCTCCCTACCTGAAAAGAAATGTTGTGTTTCCAATGCAAAACACAAGCAGAAAGGAGTTTCAGTTTCAGTTTCACAGAGAACCAAGCAGCTTTAGTACAGAACAGTTGAATTAAGCCACGCCCAGGCTCTTTGCTGTCTCCTTCTTGCTCACACACCAAATACTGTTTCAGTTTCCAAATAGCCCTCAACTTTCTCACACACTGACAGAGGAAAGCTAGCCAGAGGAATACCGATGGATGCTGGTAGGCAGAGGCAGAATTTTGTTCCTTATTTCCCTCCCCCAATACTAAGGCTGATCATATAGTTTTGTAGCAAAGCACGGGTATTCGAGCGAGTATATTTATATGTATGTGGGTGTGGGGTATATTGCATTATATTAAGTATCAAAATATTTTAAACCTTCTAAACAATGTTAGAAATTAAACATTGCATAGATTATAGTTTTCTCCAGAAATTAATATGGGGAAAATGTTTTTTTTCCACTGCTTTCACTGTTTTCCATTAAGTAAAATGAGGAACATGATATAAAATGTTACATTTCTAGTCAGCTCCCTTGGCGTATGTATGTATGTATGTATGTATGTATCAGAGGTGGTATTCAGCAGATTCTGACCAGTTCTGGAGAACCGGTAGTGGAAATTTTGAGTAGTTCAGAGAACCAGCAAATATCACCTCTGACTGGAGATTTTCCCCTGCTACGCCCACCAAGCCACGCCCACAGAACCGGTAGTAAAAAAAATTGAATCCCACCACTGGTATGTATGTATGTATGTATGTATGTATGTATACACACACACACACACACACACACACGTGTGTGTGTGTGTGTGTGTGTGCATAGTCCTTACCTACCAAAGCTAAGGACTATCCTTAGCTATTTTGTATCTTGTCATAAGATACGGCTTCTATACAATTCAAATTCTCCTCTGAAGAATCTTACTTCTTGATTTAATGATAGTGAAACACATTATATGGGCTAATCCATCACATTCAAAAGTGGCACAAAGAAATAAAAATAAATATTTCTTCTGATTCAATTCTTTCATGGAATATTTCAAAATCAAGGTTCCTGCCACTAAAGTTGATGTTCTATTACCAGAGTTCAGCAAGTTTAAAAAATAATGAAACACGGGTTAGGAAGATAATGAAGAATTACAAGTGAAAAATTAAGTTTGTGCATAATGATTGTATAACACTTCATGTTAAAGTACAAAGAGCAAGAAAAAAGGAGCTCATGAATGCTTAGAAAAATAAATATACAGAAGAATGTCTATTAGGAAATGGCAACAAGGAGGTAAAATTAAATTACTGTTAACTCAAACAGTTGATAATTGAAGCAACTGTTCAGTCAGATTAGTATGAACACATCTGTTGCAATTTAAAAAATAAGTAGGATAAGCTGATCCTGAGAAAAAAGTTTTGTTGAAAACCCATGAAGTGAATTTTTTGAGAACTTTCAATTAACTAATAAAGTTTATTCATTTATAAGAATTTGTGTACTGCTCAACATTGTTATTATTATTGTAGAATTAGAATTAGTTCAAGAGTTGCCTTATAGGGAAGATGGACAGCATAAAAATTTGTAAATAAAAAAAAAATAAGATGACCCAATTGGTACTCTTCCAGTTCTGTAATTTATAATTCTAAGATATCATGAGTTGACTTAAAATGAGCATTCTTTTAATGAAATCTATTTTTATTCTGGACTCCTTGTGTTCTGAGCTTCGTTGCTGCAGATGTTTCTTATCTGGGTATAGCCCACTGAAGAAGTGGTCTAGTCTTTTCGTTTCCTTAACTTTTTTTATTGTTTTGAATAATGTGTAAATGTTGCTATGTGTGCTTGTTGATGGCTGACTTGTCTAAGTATCTAACTTGCAGGAATTCCCTAGGGGTTTTGAATTTAGCTTGGTCTAAGATGCTCAGTTTCTCAGTTGAAATTATGGTTAAGTCTGTCCATTTGCTGTGAAATTAAGCACTTCTGACTGCTACTTGGTGTACATGGATGCTTTCTGATACTTTTCTGCATGTCTGTCTTACACATAAGCTGATATGGCCTTACACTGTAAATTGTAGACGGCTCCTGATTTTTCTTCTTGGTACTAAGCACTAAGGAATTTACAATTCAGTTCTGAACTATATTTTTCCCTATTGGTCTATTTTCTGTTTGGGTTGTATTGTTTTATAGTTTTGTTATCTTATTAGCTGAATATTTTATTGGGTTTTATGCTGCCTTGATTCTAAACTGCTTAAGAAAATCCTGTCTGGATTAAAACATCTTGGCCGCAGCATGCAAGGAGTTTGGACTCCAAACTAGCATATCTTCCCATTGAACAATCCCCAGCTGCTATTCCCTATCACTTTTCTGTTCCAAGAAAACAAAAGCCAATAACTTTCCTTCCCATAAGTAGGTCTCTTTGGTCATACAGACTTCTAAATATATGTGTGCTATATGAGAGCCAGTATGATATAGAGATCAATGTGCTTAAGAAATGAGGAGAGTGAGTTTCTAGTCCTTCCTTAAGCACTGAAGGCAGTTGGGTGATTTTGGGCTAGTAACATTCTTAACCTTAGACTGGAAAGTCAAAAACATCTAGTGATATACTAATCCTTGTTGGCTATAGATTTTGGTCATAACATTGTATATGGAATGTACACACTTAAATGGAATGTATCTACATACGCTATATTAAAAAATTAAAGCATCAAAATGCCTATATATATTCTGATATAATAAGCAGATTTAAAATGAAAATGCATTCCCAATTTATTGACAGGAAAGCCATAACAGCACAATAATCCCAATAGTTACCTTGTAAATAGAAAGTTGCTGATTGAAAGCCAGCACATTAAAAAAAGCTATTATTCTTTCCCTTGGCCAGCTACTTTTCTCTAGACACTCTTTAAAGGTAAGTCCAATGATGCATAGCTTCAACATTTCCTCCCTCACTTGAGGTAGAAGGATTTCACCCTCAATTCCCCAATAGCCCATAAATTATTCTTCTATTATGGTATTCTGGTCAAGGAGCTTTAAAAGATATCAGAGGTTATGCTAAACACTGATTTAGTTAAGAGGGCATTCTGGCTTCTATAAAGTAGCCAATAAATTGATGGAGTCAGCCTGCTGCAAACTGAAGCACTCTGTTTGAAATGGACAGAAATCTCTAACCATTATATTAGAATTAGAAGAACTTTATTGTCATTGTACAAGTACAATGAAACTGTGGATGCACCCTAGCAACTGTCTGCAATACAGTGAAACCAAAGCACTTAAAAATAAAAATAAGAAAAATAGAGTACCCAGTCTCCATTTGCAATTTGAGAGTGCAATAGCTACGAATATACACAAAATATACATCTAATATAATGGATAAGGGAGGTAAGATAGATGACTGTACCTGGAAGTCACTTGGATAGGGAAGTAGGGGTTTAGCAGAGGACAAGGTATTCTATTTCTATCCTCCAAAAACTATTTCTAGCCTATTCTGGTGAACCTAGAGACTGTGAAGAGGCAAACAAAAATGTGTTATTGCAGGAAGTGAATAACTTCAAGAAAGGGAAATTAATACTGACCAATCAGTCCCAAGGAAGACTTTATCATATGCCCTCCCAGCAATTCTTTCATCTGTTTTTTAAATGTAAGATTGATTCACAGAAAGAACTTTGTCTTTTACAAACCTGAGTAAAACTGACAAAAAAAGAGAGCAGGATTCAAAATAACCAGCCTTTTTGTCTCTTAATCCTTCCAAATCCAGTTAATATTCACATAAAATAGAATTGGACTCTCGTGGATATTATTTTAAGGGATAATCGATGAGGTTGGAAATATTGTTTTTAATATTGTTTGTGTATTATTGTAAACCTCGAGTTCTGTGTATTATTTATTGTGGTTTCAGTAGTATTTATAGTGTTGACTAGATATTAAAAACACTAATAATTTAAATAATTTAAACCTTAAAAGATTAAGGAAAAAAAGAAAGTTTATGTCAATATCAACCAATATGTCTAAAATGTTAATGTTTATACTCATAAAGTTGCTTACATTTTATATTTAAAATGAATGTAGCATTGATTACATTTGTCAAAACAAAATAATTGTATATTATATAATAAATATTTCTATTTTAAGCCGAATACTTCATATTAAGGTCTCCATTGTATTATTACTTAATTTTTGTATGCATATAGAAAAATGAGAAGAAACATCAAACAAAATAGGTAAATAAAAGGCTATTTGATTTCTAATTTCCTCCTTTTTCTACCTCTATGAAATGTTTTCATAAGAGTGAGATTTTTACTCCATCCCAACTTCACGACATAATACAAAATACTGTATAAATTTTATGTTGATAAAACTTCAAACCATGAAGAGAAATAAAACACCTATGTTTTACACCCTAAAGTGCTTGCAATTTAAAAGTCTATAAGTATATAAAATATATAAATTACAAATTAGTTTTAAAATAGCTATCTTAGATAACCCAAGAGTTCAACATACCAGCCATAAGATCTGTTAGTTTAGATTTCCGCTCTTATCAACTTGAGCCAAACATTCAACAACAAGAATTGTGGGAGTTGTAATCTAAAGTTTCTGTAACATACTGCAAAGCAATTTCTTTACATTTTCAAAATCCTTATTAATATCAATATCCAATCTGAAATGAAACAACAATATGAACAGGCTATGTAAACATACACAAAAATTGTGCACTGTGCTTTCGGGGTGAAAATCCTTCCAGAGCCTTGTAATGATTACTTGCAATGCTATTAGCTGGGTGAATTCTGAATATGAAATGGAATGAGCTCTTTTTTCCCCCTCCAACTTGTTTATTTATATAATGGGAACAAAATTGTACAGTGAAATCTACACCAAGAATTTGAATTTCCTGGGGAAAAAAACTGTATAAAGAATGTGTTATTAGTGATAGAGAGAATAACAACTTTCTACATGAATTTCAGAGAGAAAATGGATGAGTAAAATGAGTGACATTTTTAGTTTCTGCAACTGAGTGATTTTGGAAATAGTAACAGTTGATGCCAAAAGTCATAATTGCTTTCTGAAATACCCTCTTATACAACCCTTTGAGATAAACACAGGGTTATGCCTTTTTTGTTGGTCAAATAAAGGACATTAGATTTAGGACACAGGTTTTCTGCTGATGGATTTATCAAATATGCAGAAGAACAAACTCCAGAGACTCTGCAAGAATGATGACATATATAAGCAACCCAAAGTAATTGAGCAATGTTATAAGATCACAGGTATGCTTAACCAACCAATAACAATAACTTATTATAGTACATACTATTTTACCTCTATGATCATGGGGAACAAAATAAAACATATTCTTCCAAAAAATATTCATTTTTGCTACTGCTTGTAATTAACTGTCTTGCAAGGCTATTCTTACAATGAAAACTATATCCCTTCCAATTATTTGTAGAGTTACACAGAAAGCCAGAGTCAGGGTCTTCTTTGTGTGATAATAACCTTTGCACTTACATTTCCTGATCTGATTTTCAACCACTGACCACCAAGATTGTTTTGCATTTTTATTCTCCAGGGTATCACTTATTCTGCCCAATATTGTGGTCATTTGTGAATATGAAAAACATTCCTTGACCTTGTTGTTCAAGTCAGTAATAAAAACGTTGAGGAGTGTGAGAGCTAAGAGTAACCTCTGAGTCATTCCACTTGATGCCTCCCTCTCCTCATGTCACATGATCTACTTTCTAACACAGTCCAAGGTTCACATAGGTGGTCCTTCTCCAATATGTTCTGCAAAGCCATACAGTTTCATTTGGAACTGCTTTACCTGTTCAATAAAGCCCATTAGACCCAGTTTTTATTTTCCCTTAATTACAGATTTAAACTAAATTTACAAATAATAAGCAAGCTCAAAATAAACACTTGTTTTTAACCATTTTTCTATTTCAAAATCAATATAAAAAGAAAGCATCACTTACAAGACGTTAGTGAGATGAAATTGCTAATGGATGTTCTGTGAATATTCTGTGCTCTGCTTCAGTCCTTTGTACAACTTAGCCCAACTATCCTGAAATGTAGCATCATTGGTTTACCTTTATATTTATTCTTCATTCCTGTTAGGGTAGAAGAAGGATGGATGATAGAAGAAGGATGTCCAGAAGAAGGATGGATTTTTCCAATTTAAACCAGTTACACAGAATCATTTCAACAATTTAAACTGGTTACATAATTACATACATCGATTTAACAAGAGTGATCATAGTCATAGTTAGCTTTATCATAGCAAAGTCATATTGAATTATTTCACTTTTAAAACCTGGTTTGTATTTTAGAGTGCTTGCATTGAAGATTAAAGTCTCACTCTTGAGCCCCACTACACCATCTATATATTCATTTTGAAAAAATACTGCTCAAATTTTAATCTCACTCCACATTTCAAATGAGTAATATTATATAATGTATTATGCAAATATCTGTTAATTTGTAAATTCAGTCTTTAGTCTGTTTTACAGAATAAATACTTTAAGAGCTATGAGTATTTGGGTAGTAGCCAGCTAGTGGAGCCTAAAGTTGAGTTTGTTTTGCTGCAAATTTGCAAGATCAGACTTTCTTCCACTTCATGAGAGAGAAGAGAAAGTGTGCTAAAATTTAAACAAAGTGATGGGACTTTTGTATCACTCCCACTGGTCTGCAAATGTTACATGCAAATGTTACTCTTAGAAACAGAATCTACTCCTCTTTGTTTCAAGTCAGGATAAAAGAAAATGTTTCCTTCATTTTAATTCATAACCGGGTTAAGCAATATCACCACTGTTTGAGATACAATACCGAATGTGAAAACATGCCGTGGGTTTCTTTAAAAAAGTCCTTTCCACCACAGAGCATGCCCCATGTTCCACCAATCATAATAAGCATCCACCAAGGAACAAGGCCAGTAGAGACAGGGGTTGTTCATTGTGGAATCTATGCCAGGATATATTTATTTGCTTAGGTATTCCCACATGTAATAAACTTGACATCTTCGGTATAACTTGAAGAATGATGGTTTTATCCCAGCAGTATTTTTATGCTAACTTATTAAATTGTGGCTTTGTGGAATTAAGCAGAACAAAGGTGTAATTCTGAATTAATTCAATATTAATTGTTTTTATCCTGCGGGGCATCCCTGATAGTATTTTTTCTTTAAAGGAAACCTAAAGATCTGTTAACAATATGGAAATAAAGCAAATAAGTCACTTGAGCAAGAACAAGCTTGGGAAGGTTTCTTCTGAGGCCTAGGCCTTGAGGAGGTTTTGGCTTGAGACCTGTCTGAGGGCTGTATAAAATATCCACCCCCATGTCTAATTTAATTCTTACCTAACTACCCAAGTTCCCTTTGGACCATAACATACTATAAAGGCTGTGGGGAAGGGGGAAATGGAGAAGCGTTTGCTTCCAAACCAGCAATGCCCTCTAGAAAACTATTTCATTTTACTGGTAGCGGTTAAATACACAGTCCACAATCGAAGGTGCAGTATCAGCAGAAATGAGGAACTTGGCTCTTTCCTTTCAGCTGCGTTGGTCTAATCTACAACATATTCTTGAATATAAAGCTTGCTCTGTCTACCCTGGGTGCTTTCATTAAGAGGTCTGACTCTTCAATACACCCGAGTGGAGGGCCAAGGTGCTAATTAGGGAACTCAGAGCTGCCTCTACAGATTTGGCTTCCCTTTCCCTCCTGCTATTTCAGCTAGATGGGGATTATTTCTTCATATACCTTTAATAACGCACAACTAAAAAAATCTGCTAGCTAAATATGCAAGCTACAGGCAAAAAAATGGCTTTGCTTTTAAAACACATGCGCACACATTGATGATGATCTTCAGTTTTGAAAAACGTTAATTGCATTTGTAGAATTGGGAAAGATATTTTTAAAAAATCAGAACAAAAGCTTTTTATATATGCTATACATAAGAAAGTTGCTGCTAGCCTAACATGGGAATCAAACCTATACTTTGACCCCAGATGTGGGGAAGGGAGATTCACATAATGGAAACATACCTGTAAGTAAACTACTGCTTCATCTGGGGATGTTGGTCGTTTGAAATTGGAGTCTCCAGTGGAATTTCAATTGGAAGGTTTAAAAATAGCAATAGTACTTAGACTTATATACTGTTTCATAGTGCTTTACAGCCCTCTCTAAGCGGTGTACAGTCGGCATATTGTCCCCAACAATCTGGGTTCTCATTTTAGCAACCTTGGAAAAGTGGGAAGGCTGAAACAACCTTGAGCCAGTCAGGATTAAACTCCTGGCAGTGAGCAGTGACTTAGCAGTGATTTAGCCTGTTTATTAGTCTACAACTCTCCCCAAATGCCCAATCCCAACACAACTGGAAGACACCATGGAGAAATTGCTGTAGAGTTTAATAAACCAGTGTAATCCCAAAATGTAAGAATTACTTTATCAGGTATTCTCCCAATTCCTAGGAATGGACAAAACTGCCAAATGGAGCTGATATTCTTTCAATAATCACTATATAATCTGCATATATGAAGCAAGCCTAATTTAAAACTAAAACCATTCAGACCTCCCAAATTGTAAGTTAAATAGGCCTTTATTTTACAATGGTCACTTGGGAACAAGCAATATGAAAAGCAAATCAACATTTTGCAGCTGGATGTGAGAGAGAATTCCAGCATTTGTTCACCCTTCCTGTACTGTATAGATACTGATAGGACTGGAAGCTAAATCTTACTAATATTCTGGTAACACAATATGTCCTCCAGCAATTAAGGTCAGTGATCTAGTTTATGGATATAACACAATCCATATGGTGTGTGTGTGCTGTGCGCGCGCAGTATATATCCTGCAATAAGACATCAATTGTTTAAAGTGGCATAATAATGTGTCCTAACAAAGGGCAATCAAAATACCATATTAAAACTACTAATAGAAATGTGCCATTAGAATAAGATTAATTATTTTGACATGATTTTAGATAAACATGATCAGTCGAAGGAATTCTAGTAGCTTCACTCTCTCATTCAGAAACAGCAAAGTATCAGTTACTCTTTCATAAAAGAATAGTTGGAAATTATCTTTTTCAGTAGTCACACATTTATGGAACTCCCACTTCTCAAAAAGAGAATAAAAATCCATTTCATTGAGCTTCCTTTCATTTATTCTATTTCATTCAAAATGAGTTTTCAATTGTAGTGGTAGATTTGTACAAATACAAGTTACTGGCCAAATTAGGGCTATTATATCTGGATTGCAAAAATCCAGCTGACCACTAGATAACAGCAAATTCTAATTCTGTGATATCATCTCACTGTCTTCTAGATTTCTGCAACTGGGATATAGTAACTCTACTGCGAATGGACAAGATATATTGCTTTAGGTCAGGGGTGTCAAACTCACATCATCATGTCATTGTCACATAATATATCGGGACTTTTTCCCCCTTTGTTAAACTGGGAGTGGGCATGGCCAACACATGACACATCCAACCCACTGGCCATAAGTTTGACACCCCTGCTTTAGATGGGTCTCTTTATTGTAATGTGGAATTGCATTTCCTTGTTCTCATGATGGTATTCTGTGCTTTATATAAACACAAACCTATATTAAATAAGCAGGTGTAGTGTTAGCATATTCTCATCATAACTAAAATGTTGCTTTTTAACATTTATATAATACTGTTTTTATTGATTAGATTTTATTTATTCCTCTTTCGTACAAGAATTTACAGCAAGCGCTCCATTCTTCTATTTTTCCCAACAGCAACAATTCTGACTTTTGGCCATTTACTCAAAGAGTAATTGGCCCGAAGTCACCTAGTAAGCTTCTGTAACTGAGTGGGAGTCTAGAACCTAGAGTTCCCCACACCTAGTCCACCGCTTTAACCTCTGCACAAGGAACAAAGTTCACTTCTAGCCATTGTTGTAGGCCAGAAAACATTCAGATTTACCATGAGCCAAAATCTAACTGATACATTATCTTTCTCCCTCTCTCCCTCCCATTTCTCTTTTATCTACCTATCTACCTATCTCTCTCACTCTATCTATCTATCTATCTATCTCTATCATCTAACTATATCCTGAACCTCCCTTCATGGGACAATTGAAATAGAATAGAGTAGAGTAGAGTAGAGTAGAGTAGAGTAGAGTAGAGTAGAGTAGAGTAGAGTAGAGTGTAGAGTAGAGTAGAGTAGAGTAGAGTAGAGTAGAGTAGAGTAGAGTAGAGTAGAGTAGAGTAGAGTAGAGTAGAGTAGAGTAGAGTAGAGTAGAGTAGAATAGAATTCTTTATTGGCCAAGTATGATTGGACCCACAAGGAATTTGTCTTTGGTGCATAAGCTCTCAGTGTACATAAAAGCTATAAGTGATAAATCATGATCATAGTCATCATAAAAATACATTCATCATAAATCATAAGATACAACACTTAGTGGTAGCCAAAGGATACTAATTAAGCAATCAACGTAAATCATACTAGGAAACTAAATAAAACAATATAAATTGTAAAGATACAAGCAACAAAGTTATAGTCATAAGTAGAAAAGGAGATGGATAATAGGAAGGATGAGAAGAATAATAGTAATAATAATAGTAATAATAATTTACTAATTCAGCCTTAGTAAATAGTTTGACAGTATTGTGGGAATTAGTTGTTTAGCAGAGTGATGGAAGGGGGGGGATAAACTATCCTTGGCCTTCTGTAATCTTACAGGGATTCCAAATAAAAGTTAATTCATGAAAAGAGGCTCACCTGCTTGACTTTTTTCTTTGCACAGAATATTGAAACCACAAAAATGAAGGTCATTACAGCCGATTTTCTCATTCGGTCACATTCCCTGTGGGGAGATTGCATCTGACACTAACTCTGAGAAAGTGGTTCTTTGTATCTAAAATCTGTGTGGTTCTTTTCAAACGTAAGCCTAACCATAATATATCTGAAATAGATGGGATTAGCCCCTTTTCCCTTCCTTTCCTGTGTGCCTTCCACGAGCTACATAAAAGCAAAACTCAGAGCTTTAGAGCTGAAAATAGCTGAAGTGACGCAGATTTCACCCAAGATGAAAGCCTGGCTTCCAGAAGGCTAATTAAAAGCAACTGAGACACCAGCATTTGATACAGCATTTACTCACCTGAAAAAATAAATGGAGAACTGTAGCGCGGCTTTAGCGGGAAAGAGGCTGGAGGGGTTTTGTTCGGGTCACAGGAAGGCCTAGTGCTACAAGGAGACAGCCTCAGCCTGTTCCTCAGAGTCAGGGGGAGGTCAGTCACGGGGTGGCAGAGTACAGCTGTTGCTGATCCACATATGGTGCAGGCTGGCTACAAGGTGACCACCGTTTCTAAAGGTATTGGGGCAACCAGGCATACAAGACTTTCCCTGTTCTTTCCATCCCAATGGAATGGGGAAAAAGAAATTGGACACAACAGGATCAAATGGTGGGGCTGGTAAGAAATTGACTGGAAAAAAGACCACATTTTACAGCGAGACAAACCCAGGGGGAGATTGATTTCCCTCCCCGCTCCTCCCAAAAAGTTATCTTGGTACATTCTTACAGGCAAGAACATCTATAGGGAGGAGAGGAGGCAGTTGTGGGCTGCAACCATTTAATAACCGGTTCTGTGACTGTGCACACACATCTAATGCAGGCTTCACATGCATGTGCAGTATTCAAAAAATGCAAAGCTGAACCTCTACAGGGCAGCCCTGGTAAGTAGAACAGCTGAGGCACGCAAAATCTACTGTGTGAATCAGCTGAACTGAAAAAGGCAGAAATATAGAACAGGATACAAACTCAAGGTTAATCGCACCAAACTTGATTGCAGGAAATACAACTTCAGCAACAGAGTGGTCAATGTCTGGAATACTCTACCTGACTCTGTGGTTTCTTCCCCAAACCCCAAAAATTTTAACCTTAGACTGTCTACTATTGACCTCACCCCTTTCCTAAGAGGTCTGTAGGGGGCGTGCATAAGCGCACCAACGTGCCTACCGTCCCTGTCCTATTGTTTCTCTTTTATTTTTCTTATATGTATCCATGTATTCATAACTATGTTTTTACTTATACCTATTATCTTGTAAGCAATTGACAAAAATAAATAAATAAATAAAATAAATAAAGGATAGGATGGGTGGGGTTAGGGTTAGGGCTAGGGCCAGTCAGAACTACCAGTTCATTAAAACTGGTCTGAATTGGCACCAGCCCATCACTGAGAGGAGGGTCAAAAAAAGTCAACATGATGGCCACGATCATTGTCCTTCCTAATTTCCCACTGCTTCAGTAACATCCCAAGATAGACATTGGAAAGGTTATTCTCCCATTGGACAAGTTTCAGGTTGAGAGGTATGGGAGGAGAGTGATGCAATGAAAATGATGCCACTGTAGCCACCTCACCATCTCCAACAATTATGTTTAAAAACACCACTGGGAGAAATTCAAAATAAATTACACATCAAGAAAAAGAGAAGCACTTTCTTAGGAGGAGAAAACATGGGAGACATCAATGATGTTTTCTCTACACAGGGCTGTCCTTATGCTGAAGTATCTCTTCCCCCATTTCTCATCTCTTCAGCTGGTTAATTGAAGAGAAATGCCTAAATTCAGATTATACTGGCATCTGTGTTTAATTCTCCTAGCACTCCTTGGAATGCCTTTCAAAACGAGGCATTTTGTAAAATTGTGGCATTGCATTGGGCTTAGCATACTCCAATCTTACTTAGAATAATAGATTGTTTTTAAAAAAATTTGCTGTTCTTGTTTGCAATGTCACACTTCAAGCTTAGAATGGCTCATTTAATCTTATGCAGCTACTTTACTTTTTTTATTATTATAAGCAGAAAAAAGTACCTTTAGTTTATGGAACAGTGCAACAAAAATTAAAAGTTATTGACAAGTAAAATGCACTGCATCAGAAAAGGAAAACAACCTTTTAAAATTTTTAAATCTATCACTATATAATGACTGTAGGGTTAGAGTAGCGGATGATGTTGTTTCACATCCACTCAAAAAGTCTTAACAGGAGATTTCATAAATAGCCTCAAGAGATTTGGGGGATATTGTTGTCTGCCAGATAGGAAGTAGAAATGGAGCAAAACAAGTGATGAATGACAGGAAAAGAGGAGGGAAGTGTATGACAAAGCAGAGCAGGGTGAAAAACTTAAACATGTGCAACCATGTGAGAAAGATCACATAGAATACAACCAATGTGGTTTGGTCACCACGCCACAGAGGAAATGTGTATTGTACTTTTTAGATTTCCTGGAAAGGCACATTAACATCCTGAACTGGATCAACCAGAATTTTGTATCAACCAGAAATAAATATTTATTGTGTTTATAAATGTATTGATAAATAAATATGTATTTACCATTCCTATGGGTGGTATGTGTCTTCCTCAATCCTGGGCTCTCTATCAGCGCTCTGGGAGTTTGAGGATTCTGCACTGTATCCTAGCTGTTCCTAGCACTGTGCTCTTCTGGACAAAGAAGAGCAGACATGGGAGGAAATCAAGGCATGGCAAGACAAGATCATGCATTGGATAAACCCTCGAAGATAGCTGAGGTGGCTGTCATTAGGAATCCTATCAGTGGCTGGAAACAGCTGGACTTAAACGGAACACTGGAGCACTGATCATAGCAGCCCAAGAACAGACACTATGCACCAGATCTATAGAAGGAGGAGCCTATCACATTAGATAGGACCTAAGGTGTAGACTGTGCGGAAAGTCACAGCCCCACAACTACCGTAGGATCACTTAGATCTTTACTTTCCACATCTTCTCTAGTTCCTCTTTCAAGCCCTGGTACTTTTCCAGCTTCTCATATTCCTTCTTCCTGATGTTGCTGTCACTTGGCACCACTACATCTATCATTTATTTATTTTTTATTTATTTATTTTATTTATTTTGTCAAACAATTATTAGATAACAGGTATAAGTATAAACATGGTTATAAATACATGAAATGGATATGAATAAGAAAAAAAAGAAACAATAGGACAGGGACGGTAGGCACGTTTTGGTGAGTTTATGTACGTCCCCTACAGACCTCTTAGGAAAGGGGTGAGGTCAATAGTAGATAGTCTAATGTTGAAGATTTTGGGGTTGGGGGAAGAAACCACAGAGTCAGGCAGAGTATTCCAGACATTGACTACTCTGTTGCTGAAGTTGTATTTCCTGCAATCAAGTTTGGTGCGGTTTATCTTTAGTTTATATCTATTTTGTGCTCTTGTATTGTTCTGGTTAAAGCTGAAGTGTATTTCATTCTTCAGTATTCATTGATAGGTAGGACATTGCAATATATAATTTTATGTACTATACTTAGATCAAACCGAAGGCGGCCTAGTTCTAGGTTGTCTAGGTCTAAAATTTCAAGTCTGGTGGCATAAGATATTCTGCTATGAGTAGAGGAGTGGAGGACTCTTCTCGTAAAATATTTCTGGATCTGCTCAATTGTATTAGTATCAGATATGTAATGCAGATTCCAGACTGATGAGCTGTATTCAAGTATTGGTCTAGCAAATATTTTATATGCTCTAGTTAGTAGAGTGATATTAACGGAGAAAAAGCTACGCAGAATTAGGTTAACAACTCTTAATGCCTTTTTGGCTATGTAGTTACAGTGGCCTCTAGCACTTAGATCATTTGAGATGAGTACTCCAAGGTTCTTGATAAAGTTTGTGTCATCAACAAAGTCTTGACTATTCAGCTTGTATTTTAGTTTTTGATTTTTTTTTGCCAATATGCAAGACAGAGCATTTACTTGTTGAGATCTGAAGTTGCCATTTGTTTGACCATTCTGACACATAGTCAAGGTCTTTTTAAAGGGTAGCAGCATTGTCAAAGAACATCAATTTATCATCATTACTGCCTTCTGGTCCTTGTGTATTATCATGATATCTGGTTGAATGGCCAGTACCTGCCTGTCCATTTGGATCTGGAAGTCAACCAGGGTGTTAGCTTTGATTTCTCCATAACTTCTATGGAATCTCCCAACTGAATTTGGAGGGTATAGCTCATACACTGTGCAAATGTCCTCATACACAATGCCAGCTACTTGGCATACATTCAGTGTATGCTATTGTTGACTGCACCTTACACCCTACCACTATATATTGGACTGCCACTGAGATCTTTTCTGCACAGTCTAAATTCTTATTATTTTCAATGTTGCAACACAATTGGAAATATATGTACAAAGACTTAGAAAAAAAATGCCAGAGAAAGAATTGTACATACAAATGCATTAATTGGGAGAAAAATCGTAAGATTTGTCCACCATATGCTGGAAAATTTTAATGCTTCCTTTCATCTCTCCAATCCCAAATAGCATTCCCCTAACTGAAAAAGTTGTTGAAAATGAGTAGGTTAAAATATAATGCAATTTCTTGTTTTGGCTCATAACACACCACATATACCTGTGGTTAAAAAGAAGAAAGTATAGATAATTTATGTGGCAATACTAGGTGATAGTAGAGTAGAAGACAAAGAATTATTAAATAGCAAAATTGAACATCAAAATTGAAAGAGTATGGGATAAATTGGCCATGGGGTACCAGTGGTTATCATGCAGTGGGTATCATTCCAAAAACATATTGAATGGCATTTAGAAAATCTGTGCATCTTTGCAAATTTCCATCTGTCAATTGCAAATGCCACCCTGCTTGGATCTGCATATATACTACACTGAGACATTGTGGTACTCAATTGAAGGGCAACACCAACTAAAGACTTGACTGCTGTGACTTCACTTTGTTGCAAAGATAATAATAAGAACACCTCAACTTTCTTGTATGAGATAGAACTTCTAGTAGTAGTCATGTAAGAGATACAGCACTTCCACAAAGAAACAATAAACAATAAATTCCAATTTAGAACTATGTAATATGAAGCCATAATAATCTAAGTCACCCTAAGGAGATATAATATTTTTATAGTTCATATAAACTATGCATCTCCATCTGTGGAAACAGGGTACATGCCTATCTTATGAAACCTTCTCCATATATAAAATCTGCTCTTGGACTATCTTAGGAGAAATATACTAGAAATTATGTTAAGATCATTGTGTACACACACTTTTTCATACCCCACAGGTGGGCAATCAAAGAAAATGGTAGACTCTTGCCAAATAGGCTACCATAGTGGCTTTGCTCAGGCAAAGAACATCAATTTATCAGGTTACTTACTCTCACTGATATCACTCCATTCACTCAATTGTGCCCTTCCCAAACACACTGAATATCATTTGTGAAGCACAAGAAAAGACAAAGAATCTGTGAAACTCTCTATAAAGTACTTCAAAGCCACCAAATTCAAAATTTTACCCTGAAGTAGTCCCACTTCATTTATGAACCTAAAGCAACCAAGTTATTTGAACAAGAATTTGTTGAATGGAAGCAGTGTTTCAAAGCTTTGCATATCCTTAACTCTTATGGAAGAAAGCTGCATACTGCAAAATGAATGTAACACTGCTTTTTATCCAAAGCTCAAACCAACGAAGGGAAAAGAGATGGGAAGTACCAAAAGTATCAAAACCTTTAAATAAGTATTCAATATTTTTGACATTAAATCTTGTAGGACAAATACTCAATGTATCAGTAATAAAAATGACAAATTGTACTTGCATAATTCTCTTCTTACCACTGTTCTTTTAAAAGAAAACCAAAACAAAATAGGATAATATAGGATATATATATATATATATATATGATATGTATGAAATTAAAACACAGACTTTTCATTACCCAAGCACCCTAAAGTTTAATACTGTAATGAGGCGTAATAGTATATTTATAACTAGGAAAAAAAGAACAGGGTTTCCAATTCATTGAAAAGCAATAAATAAGAGACTGAGAAAGTCTGCAGCTTACAAACCTGTCAAAAAAAAGAAACCCCATGAATTCTGAGCAGGGAAAGCAATGCAGTTGCGGAGTTTTCTGCACTTTAATCTTGCACTCAGTATTGGTTTAAGACATCTTGGAAGAAATTCCATTTTTGTAGAGATGGGGCTGTCTAGAATTTGACAATAGCGAACAACTGGTCTTTGTACACCCTACTTTGATAAAGCTGAATTAAGGTCAGAAAACGAACGATAATTGCATAAATGGAGTGTTCTGTATGTATAATGGAATCATTCTTCCCACCTCCATATTTATCCACACTTGTTGTGGTCCCATAAAGCATGCCCCAAAGTAGGACAGAAATTTCCATTAGCACTAACATGGACTGCAACTTTGAAACAGAAAAGATTTTAATCAATATTTTAATAGTTGGGTGGAGGATTAAGCTGGCCTCACGACTCCCTGCAAGTCTGATTGAATTCACATTTTTTTATTTGCATCCTAATTGTGTTTCACAGAATATCGTATTTACTTGGACTTTAAAAAAATCACTTTTGATCATCTCTGATTATTTTATTTGAAAGAGGCAAGAGGGAAGAGAAAGGAAAGGAACATTTAATTTCTTGACAGAGACTTAGATAAGACATTGAGATAAGAACGAGCCTATGCTACATTTAAAAATGATATAATTGTTGCTAAAATTAGTTTTCTAGGAGAATGGGGAGATCCTGAAAGGTACCAATGAAATGTATAACTTGTTTCAGAAGGCGAGAATATGTTAGTCACAATTTTATTGATTGAAGCTGACGTGATACCGATGCTACAGAGGGTTCAAATTTAACTATCGTGCAAAACCAGCCTTTTTGGCAGTTGCAAACTGGCCAGCTGGGAACTTTCCAAGGATAACAGTATGTCTGCATTGCCTGAATGTAATGTATTTATGCCATTGCTGATGGAGAAGCAGCCAAGCCCTAATGCTCTTGATCTTGGCTGGACTGTGAGGTCATTCCCTCTCCTCCAGCGTTGAGCTCTCTGCCAAAATCACCCTTCCCTTGACAGAGGTCATCTCTACCTGTCTATCACAGCCGTGGATCACCCCCTTCCCCAAATGACAGAGGAGATTTGCTATAGGAAAGCCTTGACCCTCTGCCAAACTTATAAATGCTATGCTGTAATCATCAGGGTCCTTTGAACAGCCCACATTTGCCAGCCAGGACCAAATTCTGACATCTGTATTCCAAAAAGCCTGAAAACAGCCTCCATTTAGAACAGGGGTCTTCAAACTTGGCAAGTTTAAGACTTGAGGACTTGAGGATGTTAGCTCAGGAATTCTGGGAGTTGAAGTCCACAAGTCTTAAACTTGCCAAGTTTGAAGACCCTTTATTTAGAATACTCTACCTGACTCTGTGGTTTATTCCCCAAACCCCAAAAACTTTAACCTTAGACTGTCTACTATTGACCTCACCCCTTTCCTAAGAGGCCTGTAGGGGGCGTGCATAAGCGCACCATCGTGCCTACTGTCCCTGTCCTATTCTTTCTTTTATTTTTCTTATATGTATCCATTTCATGTATTCATAACTATGTTTATACTTATACCTATTATCTTGTAAGCGATTGACAAATAATAGATAGATAGATAGATAGATAGATAGATAGATAGATAGATAGATAGATAGATAAATAAATATGTGTTTTCAGCTGCGACGGCCTCCAGCAACCCTCTGCCAGCAAAAACGGAGTCAGCCACATGTGATCCTCCATTTTAGCTGGCAGAGGCACCACGGGCCAGTCCTTCACTGTTTCCAGGGCGACCCCTTGGGGCAGATCTAAGCACCCTGCAGGTCAGATCTGGCCTCCGGGCCTTGAGTTTGACACCCCTGACCTAGCCAATATTGAATTTGCAACTTTATAGATTAAAAAAAAACTTTTGGTGTTTCCCTCATACCAAACTCAATATGTGTACCGGTAATCCTTGACTTACAACAGTTCATTTCATGTCCATTCAAAGTTACAACATGACTTATGACCATTTTTCACACTTACAACCTTTGCAGCATCCTCATGGTCAGGTGATTTACATGTCAATGCTTGGCAACTGGTTCATTTTTATGATGGTCGCAGTGTCCCAGAGTCATGTGGTCCCCTTTTGCGACCTTCTGACAAGTGAAGTCAATGGGGAAGCCAGATTCATTTAACAACCGTGTTACTAATTTAATGACTGCACTGATTCACTTAACAAATGTGGCATGAAAAGTCGTAAAATGGCGAAACTCACTTAACAAATTTCTCATCCAGCAACATAAATTCTGGACTCAGTTGTGGTCACAAGTCAAGGACTACCTGGATTCACTATTGCTAGCCAGCTTTATTAGCAATCCCGTTTTCTTAACTCTCCAGATGGCACAAATAATGAAAGACAGCAGCTGAGATATTTGGCTGACATTCATCCTCAGGTTCAGCTCTCCGAAATGAAGATTTTAGATTGAATGTATTCAGAATTTTCAATTTTGTTTTGATTCTTCCCAGCAAATGAACCAAAAGGGAGTTGAATAGAATAGAATAGAATAGAATAGAATAGAATAGAATAGAATAGAATAGAATAGAATAGAATTCTTTATTGGCCAAGTGTGATTGGACACACAAGGAATTTGTCTTGGTGCAAATACTCTCAGTATGTATAAAAGAAAAGATACATTCATCAAGAGTCGAGAATCATAAGATATGGATAGTCATAGGGTACAATAAGCAATCAAATCATACTAGGAAACAGTCAATATAAATCGTAAGGATACAAGCGACAAAGTTATAGTCATACAGTCACAAGTGGGAGGGGATGGGTGATAAGGAATAATGAGAAGATTAACAGTAATAGTAGTGCAAACTTTGTACTTACTCTTTTGGACAGTATTGAGGGAATTATTTGTTTAGCAGAGTGATGGCTTTCGGGGAAAACCTATCCTTGTGTCTAGTTGTTCTGGTGTGCAGTGCTTCACACCAGTCGTTTTGAGGGAAGGATTTGAAACAGTTTATGTCCAGGATATGAGGGGTCTGTAAATATTTTCACAGCCCTCTTTTTGACTCGTGAAGTATACAAGTCCTCGATGGAAGGCAGGTTGGTAGTAATCATTTTTTTTCTGAAGTCCAAAAAAATGGCATTTTTTAAAAATGTCCACACATGTGTCATAAATGATTGCAGACATGGCACCATCCTGTAACGGTGTTATGACAACTGACATAAGTGATCAGACAAAATAATGACCTACGTAAGTTGCAACATTTATGTGCTAATGATATCATCCATTCCTCCTGCCTTCCACCACCATCTTGCTCATAGAAGACTACCACACAAAGGCACTTAAATATCTAGGAAATTCATAACTGGGAAACCTAGAATGATGAGAACTGGAAGAACGAAAACCTTGTAAATGATCTGGGTGGATAAAAATATTCCAGAATTCCAATTAGTAATGGAAGAAAAATGTAAAGCATCTCTCAGTTTCAGCTTCTAATTTCTTCCTTTCCAGCTTGTTGAACATGAACAAGGGTGGGAAAGGTAGCAGATGCTACTGCTAGCATAATTTACAATAACTTGTATCCAAAATGGCAGGAATGTTTGTGACAAAGCAAACATTAAAAAAAAACAGTCTTTTCAAATTTCTACAACCGTTATTGGGGCTTTATTCCTCTACGCAACATTTTTTCCTCTACTGACATAAATAGGACTACTTCTTATCTTATTGAAAAGCACCTTTAGTATATGAGTAGTGTATTCATTAAATTCAGAGTTCTTCAGCCAATTAATGTGAAGTGAGCGCTCCAGATGTGCCTTATATCTTCTCTTTTGATAGTATTTTTTTTAAGTTTTCAAATAAACTTTATTTATAAGAATTAAAAGCATACAAGTTTAAAAAATACAAAAACAATAGTGTGTAAATAACACATTCCTCTTTACATTTGTTATCGAATTTGATAAATCCTAACAATCAATACTAACTGATACTTATCGCATTTTCATTTACTATCACATCTTAATCACTAAATAACTCACAATACTCTACCAATTTTCTTGTTGGTTTATAACTATTATTTAATTGATAATACATTCATATTATTTAAATAATGAATAAAAGATATAGTAGATATATAATGATAATAAAGTAAGAGAAAAGAGGATTTAAAACCTTTGTTATTCTTATACATTTCATATAGTCAGCTGAATATAATTTGTTTCTTGCGTTCATTTACATGTTTTTCCCTTACCAGTTATACCATTTATCCCATATTCTGGAGTACTCTGTATTCTCCTTCCCATTGATTTTGAGTGTGAGCCTCTCCAATTGGGCACACTCATACATTTTTTGAATAGCAACATGTATCGGTGGTATGTTTGGTTTCTTCCAGTATTGTGCTAATGAAATCAGTGCCGCTGTTAATAAGTGGATGGTCAGATAACTTACTTTAGAGGTATAATCCCCTTTAATCATTTTCTCTTTTGATAGTATTCTAGTCTAGCCTTTGACAGACTGATGCCTTCTAGACCAGTGATTGCCAACCAATGGGCCAGAGACCACTGGTGGTCCATGAGAAAATTTTGATGATTCTCAAAGAAATGTCACTCCCAAAGCAACCCCCAAAGCAATTAATCCAGGCTGAGGGAACACAAGGCTGCACCGCCCACATGGCCCACGGGAACACAAGGCTTGTGCAGCTTGCATTGTGAACAACACAAGGTAGTGAGGGGAGAGGGGGAAAGGGTGGATGGGGGAACTCACCCCACTCTCCCCACATGCCTCACCTAGCCACCGGGTTGCTTCTTTCCACTTCTTTCTTCTTCTACTTTTGGCTGCACACAAGGAAAGCAGCAAAAATATTTCTTCTCTGCCCCAAACTCCACCAGAAATGAATCTTTGGGACCCTGCAAGGCATCCTGCTCTAAGAGGCTGCGCCACTGTAACAAGTCTCACAAAGACTCGTTTCGGGCGGAGTTTGGGGGAGAGAAAGAAAGACTTCCGCTGCTTCTGCTGTTTTCCTTGCATGAAGCCAAAAGTCTCTCTCTCTCTCCCTCTCCCCCTGAGAACGGAGCTGGAGGGTATCCTGCGATCCCAAATAAAGAATGGTCGATCGGTAGGAAAACGGGATGGGAAATTTTCCTGCAGACTTTTTTTGGGATTTTCCCAGGTCCCTGGTCTGCAGGAGTTTGGTGGTCCCTGAGGTCCAAAAGGTTGGCGACCACTGTTCTAGACATATTCATAGACCACTTCCATGTTCCTTAGCAGACATCTGGCAATCCCGATTATGATAAACATGGGATGGAAAGAATCCCACCGATTGCTTTTTAAGAGTAAGCATTTCCCAGTTCAATTTTACAACTAATTTTTTGGATACATGCAGTACTTACTTGCTTGCCTTACTGCATTTCTATCCACTTTTGGGGAGAAAAGCTCAATGTGACACACATGGACATGGATCTTCTTTGCATATCAGCAGCTCTGTGTGGAGGGCTGGGAGATACTGTCTGCCCCTGAAATGACTTGTGAGAACTGTGAGGGCTTGAATATCATCTACCAAACGCACCACATAAATTATTAGAAAATGTAGTCCCATGCTTGCTTTTCCTTAGCACAAAATCATAGGAGCATCTCTTTAAAAAAAAAAAATCCCTTGTGCATTCTCATGGACACTTTTCCTTCCGTGGCATAGAATATAAATGCACTGAATCAATTAAAAGGGAGAAAAGCCAACATTCATAAAGTTTCAAGGAGTCCTATGGGGAAGTCTTTAAACAGTTTTTAAAACAGATGTTAATATTAATGTATTAATGTTAAATATAATCCACTGAACTAAAATGTGCCAACCAAGCAGGCCCTGCTGTGTCAGCCTGGCTACATGCCATTAAGAAAGTATGCTAAGTTCTGTATAATTCCTCCTCAATGTTGGAAAAGCCATTTAGGAATAATATTGCTCCAAAAGTGACACTTGCAAGTATAACACTTGTTTATGACTCATTTTTCCATTTTGCTTTGTGCTCCCTGTTTGCTTGGGCCTCCCTTTGTTCTTTTACTAAAGAAACTGATCTGCAGAGAACGAGGGTAAACTACTCAAAGTCTGGAGCCTTTTGCAAGCGGAAGCTTTCCAAAAACCTGCTGCAAGCATTTCTCTTGCTGTTTAGCTTGGAATGATTGAAAGCTTCAGCCAACTGGCAAAAGGTTATATATTTGGTTTTTTTTTTTAAAGGCAGCTGAGAGCAAAAACAGAAAAACATTTCAAAGTTTTAAAAATTATATGCAAGGGAAACAATTTTAAGGCAGTCGTTTTTATACTGATGAAGAACATACTGTCACTGGCATATAGAATAACAAAGTTGGAAGGGAACTTATAGGTCATCTAATCCAACCCCCACCCAAGCAGGAGACCCTACACCATTTCTGACACATGGCAGCCCATTCTCTTCTTGAAAGCTTCCAATGATGAAGCTCTCACAACTTCCGAAGGCAAGCTGTTCCATTGGTTAATTGTTCTCACTGTCAGAAAATTTCTCCTTATTTCTAGGTTGAATCTATCCTTGATCAGCTTCCACCCATTATTCCTTGTCTAGCCTTCAGGTGCTTTAGAAAATAGCTTGACCCCTTGTTCTCTGCAGCAGCCCCTCAAATATTGGAGCACTGCTATCATGTCTCCCCTGGTCCTTTCTTCACTAGACTAGCCATGCCCGGTTCCTGCAACCCTTCATCATACTGCATGTTTTAGCCTCCAGTCTCCTAATCATCTTTGCTGTTCTTCTCTGCATTCTTTCTAGGGTTTCAACTTTCAACATCTTTTTATAGTGTGGTGACCAAAACTCTAGATGTGGTCTTACTAAGGTTTTATAGAGTGGTATTAGTACCTCATGTGATCTTGATTGAATCCCTCTGTTAATGCAACTTAGGATTGTATTGGCTTTTTTGGCTGCTGCTGCACACTGTTGACACATATTTAATTGGTTGTCCACTAAGACTCCAATATCCTTCTCAGAGTTACTGCTATTACGTCTGGTTTCACCCAGTCTATATGTGTACTTTTGGTTTTTCTTGACTAAGTATAAGACTTTACTTTTCTCTACATTGAATTTCAATTTGTTAGTTTAGGTCCTGAGTTCTAGTCTGTCAGGATCCATCTGGATCTTGATCCACACTATCCATACACTGGATTTTTGTCCTGATAATCCATATACAATTAGTCCTTGTTTAACAACCACAACTGGGACAACCATCCCAGTCATTAAATGAAGTGGTCACTAAGGGAAATTGCAACAATGCTTACAATTTTAGTTCAGCTTTGCTTTATTTTACAAATCTGCAAATGTTTTAAAGGTGAGAATTGCTTGCAAAGTTTCTTTTTCATCACCATTGTAACTGCAAACAGTTGCAAAATGAGGACTACATAGTAAAGTTTGTTAGGCTGAAAAAAAAAGTTATCAGGAGGATGGTTCATATTAATATAACTTTAATTTTACAATCATGTTTCCCATAACCAGGCAGATATATAACATAGGGAATTATGCTACATTTCCTTATGTTTTTGGTTTGCAATATCTTGAGAGGATTTTACACAATTTCTAAAAAAAGATGTAGCAATCTAGTGTCATTTTTTAAAAAATAAAAAACATTAGTTGCTACCAATTTACTGTGGACTTAAAATTCAGGAGTTGAAATACAAAATCATTTAGTTTGAACTGCATTTGATTTGTCAAAAATTGCTGAGATCAACAGGAATGTTATTGTGATTTTAGCTCAATTGTAGTCTCTCTCTCTGTGTGTGTATGTGTGTGTGTGTGTCTCCTTGGCTTAAATTCGAGCATTTGAGATTTATCAATTCATTAAGAATTATGAATTTTTCAATTAATGGAAACATGGTAAACGAATGAATTATATTCTGAAAGGAAAAACTAAAACCTAACTGAGCAATGAGGGTTTTTTTTCAACAAAAGAACAAGGAAGACTGCTTTAAAAAATGCAATTAGTAATTTTAGAATTGTTCTGTTTTAATATATAATTTCCAAGGACTCCCCTGTCCCCTTTTCATCCTTTTAAAATGATTAATTTCGATTTTCTGCTACATTGCTAATACTTCTTATTCTTCTTTAGTTCTTTCTTTACCACTTGGGTATCAAGGGTTGCTAATTGCTAATATTCTTGCATTTATATACCTTTTCTGTTACTTAATGTGATTTATTAACAAAAATGCAGTATTTGAACAGGTTTTAAAATCTATTAGAAATTTCAAACTTTGTTAAGATATTTATTTGTATAATCCTGTCATCTCACATGCAGCTTGTATTTACATGACTTCTCTATCCAGTATATTCCAGTTGTGGGTAAATTTTCATAAACGATGAATTAAAATTACTATGTACTTATGTTCCTTGGAAACCTAAGAGCAGCTAACCTGGATCTTTTACTACAATATTCAGTCCAGTCCTTGATTTAATTACAACAATGCTACAGGCATTGTTGGATGATCCACAGTTCCTAAATAATGAAAAAAGGTGAGATAAATTTGAAGCAAAAACACTTTAAAAATTAATCTATTCATATCATAAGATTTTAATATGGCTTTTTCATTTTACTCTATTTTTCCATTCTGTTTTTTAGTTTGAAACTATTTACTAAAGCATGTTTAGAAAATTAAAAAAAAACAAGTAAAAACAGCAAACAACAAACTAGAATTAAAAATACAGTTCCCCAATGTAAGCCATTTGTGAGAAACAAATTGAAAACATTCAAAGAAATAACAGCATTATACAAACCCTGATTAAATGAACAATGCTTCCACTGCTTGTCTAATGACAAACAGATTAGGGCAACAGGGATATTCCACAATAGATACCCAAAAGAAATGGCTTCCCTAATAGATTTTTCCTGTGTAGAGAATTCCACAATGCTGTGTATTATATATCTATTGATGGGTGCTCGAAGTATTTACAGGAATCCAGAAGATTCATACAAGGAAGGGGTTAATGCATCTGGGCCTAGGTTACAAGAGTTTGAAACTCTATTTCGGTCAAGCCCAAAGAACCAGCAATGACACATGGAGTTACTTCTGAATAATTTCTTTATTATTGTCTGTTTATACACAGAAATCTTGCCAAATCAAAGCAATCATCTACATAGCTATTAGATATACTCTGTGAATTGCTATGGAGAGTCCATCTTTACCCTCTTCCTGAATGCTGCTTGGCCCTGCCCCATCTATTCGCTGCCTCCCAAGTCCCAGCTGATCAGAGTCCCAGCAGATTGGCTGCGTCTTCTTTTGTTGCCCTGCACAGGAGAACAAAGCTGGAATGCAGGTTAGTTGGGTGGGGAGGGAATGGGGATTTTACAGTATCCTTTCCCTGCCATGCCCACCAAGCCATGCGCACTCACCAAGCCACACCACACCCACCAAGCCACGCCCACAGAACTGATAGTAAAAAAAATTGAATACCGCCACTGCTTTCATGCATACTACAATAAGGATATAGGAGCTGTATTTTATTAAAGTAGTGATCTTCTATTACAGCAATAGTACTTAGACTTATATACTGCTTCATGGTGCTTTACAGACCTCTCTAAGCGTATTGCGCCCAACAATCTGGGTCCTCATTTTACTGACCCCATAAGAATGGGAGGCTGAGTCAAGCTTGAGCTGATCAGTATCGAACTATTGGCAGTTGGCATAATTAGCTTGCACTTCTGCATTCTAATCAGTGTGCCACCATGGCTCGATGTCAAATCCATGTCACTCTAACCAAACTTATAAGCTTTTATACGTATTTGATATGACATTCAAAATATCCAGTTAGAATTTTATCAAACATCCTTCCTGGGAATTCTCAGATAAGTTATTCTACAATAACAGACAAGGCACACCGAAGAAAAGCAGAAAATTGCATTTAACCCTTCCCCAGCACAAAAACAGAAAACTGAATTCCACAGGAGAAAACCCTTGGAAAGATATTTCTCCCTACCTATTGGGGAGGAAAGAGTAATAGTAAGAAGAGAACTCAAACTACAGTTATCTTAGATATAAATTTCCCAGAATTTGCTCTCAGTGGAATAGGTATTGCTTGTTTAGCTTGTTGCCAGTGGTAGGATTCAGCCAGTTCTCACCAATTTGGGAGAACTGATTGTTAACTTTCTGAATAGTTTGATGAACTGGTTGTTGGAAGAAATCATTAGGGCAAAGAACTGGTTGTTAAATTATTTGAATCCCACCACTGCTTGTTGCCCTTAATGACACCATAAATTAGCTACCTTGAGATGGCTACCACATTCTGCTATTTTAACTGGAAGCAGATCTCTGCATTGTTTCAGATAGGATCATGTTCTCTTGAAGACACCAAAGACAGAATCTGGGATCTTCTGTACACAATGTATGTGTTCTATTTCTCTGCTACTCAGTCATTGCTATAAATCTTGAATTTAATCCAAGAACTTCTGAAGGAACACCTATTAGATGAAATATAATATTGGATACGGTATTGGATTCTATACTTTATAGTAAACTTGCTTTACAGGGATTTGTAGAACAAGTAGAATCTCTCTCTGTCTTTATCAAAAATCAAGGCAGTGCAGATTTTTTGATTTGTTGAAAGGAGAAATAGATGGATTTAAAAAACAAAAGATCCCATGCAGTTCCAACTGAAAGAGATCATGGAGATTTCCTTACCCACCCTCTGAGCACACAACCAACTTTTACATGTGTTTGCACATAAAAATAAAACTGTTTGCAAATACCCAAAAAGGAGAAAGCCAAACAAAAATAACAATACATGATTAAATATAACTGCTTGTAAAATAAAGTACACCATTAATAAACATACTATAAGTAACGTAATGAATGATTAAATATAATTGCTTGAAAAATAAGTGCACCATACTTGCATATAGCAACTATTCTCCTTACACATAAAAGTACACCATATAGATACACACCCATTCCCTCCTTTCCCTTCCATTCAGTCTAGCAGAAAGAGTGAGGGGGAAGAAACAGGTAGAGTAAGGGTAGAGGAATG
Source organism: Bungarus multicinctus (assembly GCA_023653725.1). NCBI lineage: Eukaryota > Metazoa > Chordata > Lepidosauria > Squamata > Elapidae > Bungarus > Bungarus multicinctus. Next base: position 24,294,478 of record CM042846.1, read on the forward strand.
AGTGATGGTACTGGGGGTGGTGGTGGAGAAAGAACAACTGGGTTGAAATGAGGCAAAGAGAAGAGACAGGGAAGAAAAGTTTGTTTCAGTGTTATACAAAGAATTAAATAACTGGGATAGCAGTCCTTCCCAAGGGTTTGGAGCAACAAAAATTTGTACCTCCTGCCAATTCTTTTTCCTTTTTACATTCCAGTGTTTATCAGCCAATGCAATAAAAAATACACTCCCATTCACACAGTGTTTTTTTTTATTGGGAATTGGGGAAAATCATTTCCCAATCAGGTAAACACAGTAGTTAAACATGGCGCTGGCTGTATTTGGTCCTTCATTGGACTGTTTTGAGATCCTACGATTGGATTTATTTTATTTTTCGGTCTGTCTGTCTGTCTGTCTGCTTCAAAACGGAGGATTCAGAGACTACCTCTAACTTTTTCTTGTGTGTAAAGGATACCACTTTAGGGAACAACAAAGTTGCTTCTCTAATAGCTTCAGTCATATGGTTCCAAGGAATAAGGGGCAAGAAGCAGAATTTCTCAGGGAGCAGCAGCTGATCTGAAGGTTAAGGACCTTAATTTTTGCACCACCATCCCAATTATGGAGACACGGAGATAAACTGCCAATCCTAGATCAGCGCATCCTTTGTACATAGAAAGAATAATATTTGCTATTTTTCAGTCTACAGAGAAAAGTTCATAATTCCTAAACAAGTCAGCACTTGCTAAATTCCTTAACTTTTTGCAGATACTCAACAGGAAAATACTGTCATGCCCCTGGTGGAGACTGACTCTGAGGGAGAGGAGGAACAGCCAACAGGGAGTGCAAGTGTGGCTCCAGAAGTTGTGGAGGAGGCTGGGGAAGGGCAAAGGCCAGCTGGGCAGTCAGAGGAGGACCCAGGCCCATTCCCTATTCATCCTAGGGCACGCAGGGAGGAGAGGATAAGGGAGAGACGTGATCTACTCATGAAGAGAGGTCCTTGATCCTCTTCATGGGCTGCAGCTGTGACAACTGGATAAGAGGATGGACATGCGTATGGGCAAGTGCTGAAAATAAAGCGTGGAAATATCTCTAGTTTATTGTTCCTCTCTGTGTTTGGCATCCTTCCCAGTGTATGTTCTGATATCTGTGGACATCTTCCAGCTGTTATCTTGCCTGGTTTGTGTTGTTTTTTACTCTTTATCTTTTAAACGGCATTTTCTCCTTCTTGTAATTGCTTGTATGGGAGTTTTTGTCTCCAGTCAAGGATATTTGGAGCTTGGAAGCAAAGTGAAGGAATAAAAGGGGCTTCACCTGTTTTTTGTGACTGTATTTATTTTGTATCCCACCCTGGGTCATCGCAAATACTATCCATGTTTACACTAATGAAAATCTGAAATTTATCCCAAGAAGAGTCTTCATAGGCTTGTTAGGGATAGGCAGCCAGGGACCGTCATATTCAGTGGTGGGATTCAAGAAATTTTACTACCGGTTCTGTGGGCATGGCTTGGTGAGCGTGGCAGGGGAAGGATACTGTAAAATCTCCAGTCAGAGGTGATATTTGATGGTTCTCTGAACTACTCAAAATTTCCACTACCAGTTCTCCAAAACTGGTCAGAACCTGCTGAATGCCACCTCTGGTCATATTCCTATACAACTTCATAAATCCCTGGAAAAAGTAATGCTATAGGGTTTTTTCTCTCTGTCAGATTCTCAGTGTTAATCCAGTGTTAATTGAGAGATTCTGATAGAAGGAAAAGACTACTGTTTTCATTATTTCTAAAAGAGCAAGCAGTTGCTGTGCAACTATAATAACTTACAGGGCCCAAAAGAAGATAGTTCATAAAGAGTTCACTCCTTTTAAAAATACATCTGAATATATGCAGAGAAATATCTGATTGCACTAATGACTTTTATTGCTTTTAACATGTACTCACTTACCCAACCAGGTGAAACTGATTTATAGCAGCTTTTTATGAGCCAAAAGTCCAAGCGAGCAAAGTAAGGGGACTTGGGGGGGGGGCTTGTTTTTATTTTTGAGGTCCTCATGTGATGAAGGGCTCCAGCTTCTCCTGGTTCTCATCCCGGTGGAAATTTGTGAGAAAATTCAATTTGAATGAATTGAGGGAGTCTCTTTTTTCTTCCTCAGCTCTGAGGCAAGCTCATGGCCACCTGAATCAAAACCAGATGTCCTTATCAGGCCTAAAGATAACAAATTGCAGATTGAGATCCTGTCAATGGCAGACCACCAGCACACGGGGTTACAAAACTCACTCAACGCGTGAAATTCTAGTCCGATGCATATTAATGCTCAGCAGATCTTGAGCCTGCTCTCTTCTCATTTGGGATGGGGTGCGTCAATTCTGCAAAACATTCCTGCATTCTAAACCGGTCATTTGAGATTGTTTAAGTGAAAACCAAAGGCTCCTTTGCTCCCAAATTTCCCCCCCACCTCCCCTGGGCTGACAAAGACTGGTCTTTTCAAGTCTTGGTTTAGCAATGGATGGCTTGTTTTGGCAAAGGCAGCAGGTGCCTTCCCAAGCTCCAAGAACTGGAGTGTCAGCAGAGATTCAAGGACCTGGGTGGCCAACTTCGCACTTGCATTTCCCCCTGTGTCAGCTGATATACCTGCCACCCACACAGTGAAAGATTCTAGCTAGTTTAGAAACTTTCAAAGGACCTGACCTTTTACTCCTCCTTCATCTGCCCTGCCAACCCATTCCTCCAATTTCTTTGGAACAGCTTGGGCATATGAAGAATGTCTGCCTTTTTATAAACAATAAGACAGAGAACATTTACAAACTTGGGCCATGTAACACTAGTCTAAGCTGATTATTAAAATTCAGTCAGGTAAACAAAGATGCCTCAAATCCCTAGCGTTCTCGTCTTGGCCTTAGTCATAGAAAAGGTTAGGAAGGAATTACTGGATTTTTTTAAAAAAGAAAATATTATTTGGTGCTTCGAAGTAACTGATGTATATAATTGCAAAATAGAAATCCATGCTGTCTAAACTTTTCATCTTTTCTTTTGGTGATTCTGGGGACAAATTAACTTTACATCAGATTTTTAGGGATGTCTTGGGAATCAAAACCTTTATTAAATTAAGAATGACATTTTTGAACATGCAGATGTCGAATGAAACAATATGCAGAACAATTGAAAAGTAGAAGTGAGGATAACTACAGTACATTAAATCAGAGGTTTAACATTATGTAGCTGAACTATTAGAAATAACATGCTCTTCTTAGTTTTTCAGGAGCTTCCTATGGGTTTTGATATCATTCAGGGGCTTTCCATGGATTTTGATATCATTATTCTTATTCTTCCAAACTATAACGGAACAAAAAGGCAGTATCCAGCAATGAGACTAAGCAGAAATGATGCTAATGAAGAGAAGCTTACAAGGAAGCATCAAAATGTTGCTTTTTGATTCAATGCCAGTTCTGGGATTTCAACAAGATTCCACCTCATCTCTCAAACCACTCAGCTTTTCTAGTGAATTAGGGTTACATAACATCAGCTCATGAATGCTGTAACTAATTTTTCTTTTAGTTTCCAGGGAAATTGTATTTGAAATCAGGAAGAACTGGACACTGAGGCTAACTAAGTAATACTTTGTTATGACAACATTGTGGCTTGCATATTTGGTGGAATTACTGCCAGACAGAAAGTATCTTGCATTTTTTGATGAAAGTTGATGAAAGAAAATTTGCTTGAAAATTCCTTTCAAAAGAAAAAAGACTGAGATAGTCTCATGGATTGACTATGTGTAATATGTCTGCATTTATCTAGACACTACCCTTGATGTTAGCCAAGTTATAAAATACCAAAGAGAAATATTTTTAATTTTTTTTTATTTATTTGTCAATTGCTTACAAGATAATAGGTATAAGTAAAAACATAGTTATGAATACATGGATACGTATAAGAAAAAAAAAAAGAAACAATAGGACAGGGACAGTAGGCACGTTGGTGCGCTTATGCATGCCCCCCACAAACCTCTTAGGAAAGGGGTGAGGTCAATAGTAGACAGTCTAAGATTAAAGTTTTTGGGGTTTGGGGAAGAAATGACAGAGTCAGGTAGAGTATTCCAGACATTGACCACCCTGTTGCTGAAGTTGTATTTCCTGCAATCAAGTTTGGTGCGGTTTATCTTTAGTTTGTATCTATTGTTTGCTCTTGTGTTGTTATGGTTGAAGCTAAAGTATTCATTGACAGGTAGGACACTGCAATGTATGATTTTATATACTATACTTAGATATGTGAGAATATCTTGTCTTTCACTGAAATAATTTGTCTAGGTTATCTGTTTATCTGCTCTAACTTGGAAAAAATTGAAAAGACAGAAGATGCAACCAGGATTTATTGGGGGGGTACATGAAATCACTACCAAAACATAAAATAAAAAATCTTGGTACAGGGATATTTCTTTTGTTACATCTGTTTTACAATATACATAATATTTAATACAACAAAATAGGCAGGAACCACATAGTTCATTTGGTATCACAATCAGACAACTTCTACAGCAGGGGTGTCAAACTCGATTTCATTGAGGGACGCATCAGATTGTGCTTGACCTTGAAGGGCCAGGGTGGGTATGTGGCCGGGGAGGGGGATGCATGGCCAGCTCAATATCACTTGTCGAGGCTCCGTTTTTGGCGGTGATGGCCTCCTGCAGCCCTCAGCCACCACAAATGAAGCTTGGCGAGGCTGGCAGAGGGCTGCAGGAGACTGTTGCAGCCAAAAACGGAGCCTGGGATGGCCGCGCGCAGCCCTCCAAAGCTCTGTTTTTGCTGGCAAAGGCACCGTGGGCCAGTCCTTTGCTATTTCCAGAGCTGACCCATGGGCCAGATCTAAGCACTAAGGTCTAGAGTTTGACACCCCTGTTCTAGGGGATACAGATCAAGACATCTAAGGGTCACAATATTTTTTTAATAGAGTGCTTGCAATGACAACAAGAAGAAGAAATTATAATTATGTCTTTAAGAACTTGTCTAATTTCAATTGTTTGTTTTTTTTTAAATACTGAAAGACAAATGTACAAAATTTCTAGAATGATTGGATAGACACAAAACTTCTGGTTGGATATAAAGGTGGCACCTCTTGACGGAAGAATTATTTCCACGCAAGAGACTATTAGTAGATACACAACTAAAACACAACCTTACCAAAGCAATAAGTGCAAATTTTATATCACTAGCTCTGGCTACAAAGCTACTGTTAGTCATTATTGGGAAATAGCCAAAGAAAGCTCATGTTTAATGCATTGTAAAGAGATGTTTATCAGGTTCAAATTCTTTTATTACAGTTATAATTTAGCAAACCTATAAGCCAGCCAAACCTCTCTTTGGAACCCATTTCTTAAAGACACAGGGTCATTCTTTGAGATTAAGCTGAAGTAAAATTAATCTGACATAAAATGCCCCTTTGCGGTATTCGGGGTGGGTGGGTGGAAGAAACCCTTAATAACTGCAGATAAAAAATAAAATGTGTGCTAAATATAAATGGACCATGATAGGCCATGACAAGTACTCTATTGAAGAAGAAATTATATTTATGTCATTAAGAACTTTCCTAATTTCAATTGTTTTTGTAAAAATAGCATAAAAAGCATAAGAATATTATATTTGTGTTCCTCAGGACTTGCCACTAATGATAGCCTTAAAAAGCTTTTGGGCGAAGTAAGCCAAATTGTTGGCCTCATTTGGGTTCACGTCAGGAAATCAAACATGAAGAAGGGTGCAATAAAGCACAGAAGAGAATAAACAAGAAATACGGACCTGCATGGATCCAACAAGATATCTGAAAATAAGCATAGCCTCTTGGATGGTAGAACTGCTATAGTTAATAGGAAATACGGCACTTTCCCCATTTGGACTTAAGGAATTATAGAAAAGAGAAACCACTTAGTATGTGAAGTGCTATGTAGTTTTTTGTTTATTTATTTGTTTGTTTTTCATGTCCTAAGCAGATTTTGGTGGATTTACCTTGATTATAGAAGTTGGAAGACTAAACCAATCTTTATAATTCTTCTTTCCTCTTATACACAGAGACATCCTTCGAACTGTAGTTTTCTCAAACATAAGGTCCAGTTTGATCCAGTTCTGTGGGTCTTTTCTTAAGAGATTATTTTCCAGGACTTTCTTCAATATGAAAGACTGTAATAGAGAACATGTGTGGGGGACATTCCTTCCTACATATTGAGGTTTAACCAAAAAAAAAAAGCCCACTTTGGGACGTATGTATTTTTCCAACGATCCCTTATCTTCAACAAAGTTAAAGTTTTACTAGAATCCCATTGAGTCTCTATTGCATTTCTACAGTAAATCTCTACCCTCATCCTGAATTCTTTCCCAACACATAAACCTTCAAAAGAAATCAATACTGAAGGAACCACTTCTTAAGTGTGTGGGTATCGTTCAACAAAGGGCAGGCCAAAATTATTCCTCAAATCCCATGGCTGGCAAAGATCATGATAAAGAGGGGGGAACCAACCTTAGGGCTTTGGAAACATGAATGCAAGCCTCTAAACTATAGGAAAGTGAAAACTGCCTTCTAAATAACAAATAGCTGTTTTCCAAAGAAGCTGTGTTATAGTGAATGTTATTTTTACTGGGAATCATAGAGGTGTCAGATAATGAGCACTAGCCCCATCATTTCCAGTAATGTCTTATTCCTGAGCCAAAGTCTCCAGTCAGATTTGATATCATATCTGCCTCTAGAAGGTTGCAAACATCTTTTTTTTTTAAAAAAAGAAGAAGATTATCTGAGGATGTTTATTTATGAATATTAAAATGACTTCTACAATGTAAAGCCATCTATAGATATTAACTAACCGTTTATCCAGTGGTGGGATTCAATTTGTTTTACTACCAGTTCTGTGGTAGGCGTGGGTGTGACAGGGGAAGGAGACTGTAAAATCTCCAGTCAGAGGTAGTATTTGCCGATTCTTCAAACTACTCAAAATTTCCGCTACCAGTTCTCCAGAACTGGTCAGAACCTGCTGAATACCTCCTCTGGCTTTATCCAAGATTAAAACACACACACACACAAGTAAAACAATTATAGATGTCTTAATTTAAAGATAATCCTCGACTTAAGCAGCTGTTACTGTGAGTTTTGCCCCATTTTATGACCTTTCTTGCCACTGTTGTTAAGTAAATCACTGAGTTGTAAAGTTAGTAACCCTGTTGTTAAGTGACTCTGGCTTTTCCCGTCGACTTTACTTGTCAGAAGTTCACAAAAGATGATCATAAATACATGCCAGCTATCAAGTATCCAAATTCTGATCACATGACCACAGAAATGCTGAAACATTCGTAAGTGTAAAAAATTGTCATAAGTCACTCTTCAGTGCCATTGTAGCTTTGAACTGTCACTTAACTAAGACTTGTAACTTGAGGACTACCTGTAACTCTTTCTTTACTGGTCTACCTTGTGCTGTGTTTTTCATTTATCAGATTGCATACTGTAAGGTCCTTTTCTAATGAGTTCTTTCCCCTTTTCTCTCCAATTTCCTTCCACTCTCCTTTCTACATTTCTCTTAAGCCTCACAATTATTCCACTTTTGATCATTATTTCCTTTTCTCTTTCCTTTCGATGACAGAAGATGTTGCTGTCAATTCTTCCTTAGCTTTCTGGCTTATTCCATTGGATAGTCTCCATGTTTTTAACAGTTGCTTAGCAATGGTTCTGCTATGAAATGGTGGTGATGGGTAGACCCTGGAGGAAGAGTAAAAAATGGTAACTATTGCTTCTTTCTATTTTTTTTCCTCATAATTCTAAAAAATAGTAGCAGTGTGGGACTTAATACAACTATAGCTATGCCTACTTAATTTGTGGGAAGATCATAATAAATAATCAGCTGAGGAGTTAATTTAGTCCGCATTTGAATTCAAATGTAATTCAATGTTTTAAAATCAATGCAGAAACTGAAATATAACTATTTTTGAGTGTTGCAGATACCCATATTTTACAGTGCAGATAGCCAATAATAAGGAAAAATATCTTGGACAAGAATCTGTACGAAACTACAAATAATCTTGGAAACAATGTGTTATATTGCAGAAGAAAGTTTGGAATAAAGTGTGTTTTAAGCCAAATGCACATTTGGAGAAATGTGAATGAAAATATATAGCACACATTAATGCTAAAACGTTTTTTAAAGAAGTCATCCCACCTCAAATACATAGAAGATATCCGTTCCTGAAACAAGATGCAGTTCAGAAAGATATGAATAAGTCTATTCTTGAGGTGTGTATTAGAATGCACATATTTTCCCAAAATACTACATTGTTATTTTTTTATTCACTTCAAGGGGCTCCATTCTTCAAATTTATTCTCACAACAACTAGAATCTATCAGGAAACATTCTGGAACAAAGACAGAATCTTTCCAGATCTGCCCATGGACTTTCTGGAGCCGTATCAACTTTCGTGCTGTGACCAGAACAATATTTTCATCTCTATTAAAGAATCATGTCAACTGAAGGCAAGTTGATGTCATACAGAAATTTTGCCATGCAGAAACTCAGAAGCTCAAGCCAGCATAACCAACAGCAAGAAAACTTCAAAACACCGGAAGATTGACTAGTCCTTTTCTTATAAGAATGAATTGCAGTGAAGGGATCCACAGACATAGAAACTTCCACATCTGAATTATTGCTATGCAAAAACTGGTTAATGTGTGAGAAATTTTTCAACAATTATTTAAGGGCAGAGGTTTTTCTTAGCGGTGACAATAGTACTGCTACTGAAAAAACTAGTGGGAGGAAATATTGCAAGTAGTTCTCCTGTTTAACTGAAATGTGGGAAAGCAGGGAGCTAATAGATTGGTGAGGAGATGAGTGAAAAACACACATCCCTTGGGTCCTACATAACTCTCCATTGAAAGCAAAATTACTTTCATTGAGCTGGATAAGAACTGACTGAAAAAATGCAGAATAATTTCTCTGTCTTTTCTGTGTGCTAATAGAAATACCACCCATATTTTCTTATAATGCATGTGCAGATTTATTGAGAGTCCAACTGTTTTATAAAGAGAGTACACCCAAAAAAATATTGTTGTTGCTTCCAACAATAACAGTGGGAAATACACAGGGATTCCAATCCATCCCTTTAAATTAGCATTTTAATTCCCTTAGCTGCAATGAATACTACACTTAGGACTAAAATAAGAATTGCTGTATGAAAGGAAAATAATACACCCCACATTAATTGTGCTTGGTTGCTCTTAACTTTAATGGGAAAGTAAAACATATCTGCTTATCCTCCCTCCCTTTCTATATAAGTTTCCTGAGTTCAGAATTATTTCCAGAAGCAGGTTGAAAAGATGGATATCAGGTAATATAGGGGGCTGAGATTCTCAATAATGTTACTGCTTCCATCATACTGTAGCTGCCTTGTACTTTGTCTCCTTTATATAGTGTCATCAGAAGTGATCTAAGGCCTGTAAGAAGAATTGGATTTTTTTTTTTCAAGCAAGATTAAACTGCAGTTACAACTTAAACATGGATGAACGAATAACTGAAATGAATGTTCTGATTCAGACCTCTCTGAGCACTGCATTGGTCTGGGATAAGTCTGCTGTTAACAATAGTTTTTTGCCATCTTTTCACATATCCAGGCATCCCTGTAGACATCAAAACATAAATCGTTTGTATCTCAGTGGTGGGTTTCAAATTTTTTTACTACCGGTTCTGTGGGCGTGGCTTGGTGGGTGTGGCAGGGGAAGGATACTGTAAAATCTCCAGTCAGAGGTGGGATTTCCCGGTTCTCCGGGCTACTTAAAATTTTCGCTGTCGGTTCTCCAGAACTGGTCAGAACCTGCTGAATACCACCTCTGTTGTACCTGCTTCATTGATATCACATTGACAGTATGTGTCAATTTAGATTCTGAACTAGTTTTCACGGGAGAAGGAAGGGTAGTTGGTATCAAGTGGCAAAGGGAGGGGAGTCTTTTAAGAAAAGCAAAAAGACTGTGGGAAATAGAGCCTTTAAAAACAAAGACTTGGAAATGAAGAAATGTCTGGCAGCTACAATGGCTGATTTGGACATGGTTCTAGCAACTGTGCAAGATGCAAAGCTGGTTTCAGTCCAGAGAAGGAGTGGCCAATGATCCTAACATGTTCAGCTGTGTTGATATTGTAGAATCAATATGTTTGGAAGCGCATGGAGCATTTGAGAACAATGCTGAAGAGAAGAATGCTGAAGAGGGAAAATGTAAGCCAGGAGCCATTGAAATAACAGTCCACTTGCTTATTCATTGTCAATCTTGCAAAGATCTGGTACATCAACTTATGCAATACACAGATAATAGTGATTCTTTTTACCTTAACTATATTTTAGATAATTAGAGTGGCGTTCTCTTCTATTAATGCTGCCAAGTTCTATTCAATAGTACAAGATTCAGCAGGAACTCTGGGTGTGCAGCTCTGGGGACTTGGAACTCTGGATAAGCAACTCACAAAGTGTGATAATATATGGGCATACTGTGTCATGCCTGAACCTGCATGCAGCACTGCAGTTTCTAAATGCTCAGGGGCAAGCCACATACAGTACATTGGAACACCTTAATTTAACCAAGAGGTGACTAAGGTTTGCATGACTGTGAGCAGAGACTCCTGAACCAGAAATGGCCATGATTGGCAAATAAGATAGCATTGCACAAAGTCCCTTCTGTCATAGCTGCCATCAGTTCTTTGAGCAGGAGCCATAAGTCCAAGAGGGTCCCAAATTGTCCACCAACTTCATCTGTCTGAAGGGCATCTGCAATTTATCCAGAATCTAGAATCTCAGATGGGGAGACCACAGTCACTCAGTATTGCTAGGAATAAGATGAAATCTTTTCTTCCCCATCCAAAATTTCCCAAGACATTGAGACAGTATCACCTGGACAGCAGAGATGTGTGTCTCAGTATCAACAGCATATCAGTGTTAAGTATGAGTAGCAGAGAGCAGAATTCAGAGGCACCTTGAAAACAGAAGTCTAAAACTGAACCTCATTTCTCCTCATCACTAATTAGAATTAACCTCAAAGAAAGAAAGAGAACCACTGTAAAACAATGTCTCCTACTCCCTAAGCTTGTTTAGAAGTTTGCCATAAATGATGTTATTAAAAGCCACTGAGAGATCTAGAAGATCCAAGAAGAACACCACCCAGAGGTGGTATTCAGCAGGTTTGACCAGTTCTGGAGAACTGGTAATGGAAATTTTGAATAGTTCAGAGAACTAGCCAATACCACCTCTGACTAGCCCTAGCCCCATCTATTCTCTGCCTCCCGAATCCCAGCTGATCGGCTGGGTCTTCTTTTGTTGCCCTGCACAGGAGAACGGAGTTGGAAAGCAGGTTAGTAGGGTGGTGAGGAAATGGGATTTTGCAGTATCCTTCCCCCAGGAGTGGGATGGGAATGGAGATTTTACAGTATCCCTCTCCTGCTACGCCCACCAAGCCTTGCCCACCTGTAGTAAAAATGTTTGAATCCCACCACTGACACCAGCCTAACCTGAGACCACCAAAACTCCTCAACCAATGCAGCCAAAGTGTACTCAGACATATAACCTGGTTCGAAAAACCATCTGACAAGGCTCAGAATAATCTACATCCACCAGGGTCATCTAGGGAAGTAAGCCTACCATCTTCTCTTTAAAAGGAAAGGCTGGGGATTGGAGGTAGTCATCCTTTATTATTGGATCTAGTGATGGCTTTTTAAGAAGAGGGGTAATCATTGCTTCATTCAAAGCCCCAGAATCATCCCTCCCTCACAAAGCAACTGATAGGAAACACTGAGCATGCCATTTTTTTCTTATGGAAAAAGTATCTGATCTGCATTTTAAAAAAAGGTCAAGAAATTGGGCTTGGGATAACAATCAGAAATTAAAAAAATATCTACAACCCAAAAAAAATAGCTTTGAATAACTCTAGGCCATCCTAAAAGCAGGAACCAATTTTTCATGGATTTACTTCAATTCTAAGGCATCCAAAAGTCAGTCTATGCAAATTCCCAGGAGATCAGCCAACCAGCCAAAGCATTCGCAGTTTCCACAACAGATATACATTTCATCTACATACTCTGATTTATAACGTTTTTAAGCTACTGCATTTAAACATAATATTGGCAGAGAAGAAAACCGCATTCAAATAAGGACAAATTTCAGGAGCATTAATGTAGAACCTGATTCCTTAAGTACCTATTCCATTAGTTTAAGGATGCAAGTTACATAAATAAGATGCTGATGAAACATTATTGTATTTGTGGTGACTGCCATGGTGATGCATTTTAAACACTTTTTGTGCTAATAGAAAGTTATAGTTGTATTACATTTCTCCCTTCTCCCCTATTTGTTTTCAGTTTTCTGTACATAATTTGCATTATTGAGAATTGGGGCATTTCTCTATTTGCACTTAATGTTATTTGGTAACTTTTTTTTTGTTTTGTCTCCATGTTGTTGTGTTAATCTTGTGTATATCCAAGAATGACTTAAGTTTAAACGGTCCTCCATAGTGGTTTTCCCTTAAACTGAAATGTTTACAATGAGCTTCAGAGGGTATGAAATCTATTAAATCTTGTATCTCACTAACTTGGAAAGAATTTGAATGATACCAATGATGCAGGGAAGGATGAAAATTGGCAATGGGGACAGCCCATTTCATGCTCATAATTTTCTTCTAATTGAAACATGGATGGGTATTGCTTCTCTGCAATGTCAAATATTAGCCAAGTATTTGACAGGTTTAATGTAAGTAAACTAGAGGAAATGTTAATTATCAGTTATAAAAATTTAGTCTAGAGCATGGGTGTCAAACTCACAGTGTCACATTGCCGTCATGTGACGTATCATGATGTTTTTCCCCTTTGCGGAGTTGGGGTAGACGTGGCCTGCATGTGACGCATCCGGCCTGCAGGCCGCCAATTTGACACACACACCCTGTCTAGAGGTTAGTTTTTGTTTTGCTGTTTAGCAGTTCCAAAATGTGAGAGATACATGAAATGGTCAAATGCTGGGCCATTTCAATTTTAGAGTAAGCTTCACTACTTTTGCAAGTTAACTAAACATTGTTGGAGTTCCCGTCCCACCATATCTGAAGAGCATCAAGTTCAAGTATCAGTTCAGTATCTTTGCAACCATTTTCAGTTTTAAGCAAAGGTGGGATTCAAATTTTTTAACAATCAGTTCTGTGGCTGTAGCTTAGTTGGTGGGCAGAGTTTGGTGGGTCATATGAATGGGTGGGTGTGGCCAACTTGACATCATTCACATAGAGGGGCGCTTCTTCTCGCCTGGCTTCTTGTGGCTGTGGGGATGCTTCAACAGTTGTAAGTGTGAAAAACAGTCATAAGTCACTTTTTTCAGTGCCATTGTAACTTAGAATGGTCACAAAATGAACTGTTGTAAGTCAAGGATTACCTGTACAAAAATACAAAAAGCTTCTTTGCTTGCAAAAAGCTGCCCTAAATACCAATCATTAGATTAAAATTACCTGCAAACTGGAGTTACAAATCAGGCAAGATGTCAGAGCACCTTGAGGAATTAAAAGAGTTAAAATGCAATGGTAACTATCAGCAGCCAACTCTTGCTCATAAATGAAACCCTTTAGCAGAGAGGTCATTTAAGCTCTCCAAAAAGAGCACACACAGGAGAAGCAGTCCTTAGATCCATTTGCATCACTTAAAGATACCAGCTGGTCTCACTCACCTCACAAGATATCTTAAGGAAATCATCCAGATTTAAGGAAAGATCACATGCCCTGAAGAAAGGCAGTAAAAAAAATCAGTGCCAAGCTTGCATCCTGCTTCTTGGAAGTATACCGCAAAAGGACAGTGCCAGATACCACTAAAGCAGTGAAGGAAGACCCGCTCCCCAAATAGAAAAAGAAACTATGAGGTAGGAAAAAATTAAAACACAATACAAATAATTAAATCACAACAGTAGCTGTTGCTTGTTAAACCAATTACCAGAACAAATAGACATAGGAACTAGCCAGATTTCTCAACCCAGTTTCTTTTCAGGAACAGAGATTAACCTTTTTCCTTCCAAACAAAGCTGAATAAGGAAAATTATTCAATCAATAAACAGGATTAAACATCACCAAGGACAGAATTAAACTTCACCAAAAACCAGTTTTATGCCAAAATTCATAAAGAGTATGTAAACTCATTTTTGAAAGTCAATCTTTCTAGCTAGCCAAGAAGCCTTGCTGAATGTCACTCATCTTGGTTCCTTGTCATTAAAAGCTTCTTTCTGGCAGCTCTGCTTTGTTATTCAATTATTTCTTCAAAGTACTGATCGTTGCATGAGGCTGAAAGTATTTCCAGGGGAGTATTTTCTCCCAACAGTAGTGTAAAAAGCTTAAAACAACCCTTCCCCTTTAAGAAAGTACCAGCAATGAAAAAAAAAATCTCCATCAGAGACAGTAAGTCTAGGCACACTGCCAAGAATGTAATAAGGGTGGGAAAAAGCAAAAGATTTCTTCCAACAACCGGTTCTCTGAACTGCTTAGAAAGTTAATAACAGGTTCTAGAAAATAGGTGAGAACCGGTAGAATCCCACCTCTGGCCTTAAGTATTCTATTGTAACTTATATGTTTTACTAGAAAAGAGGTCCAACATCTTCCATTCACCGGATACTTATCCATGTTCATTTCTTGACTGTAGCCTTTTGTGCCCAATGCACAAATGACTGCAGAAAACCAACTCATGCCCATGCCTTAACAAGGAAACAGCAAAAATGTTGGGCTTGGAGTATCAAAAATTCAGAAAATGCCTAACTTGACTCTTGTTTTGTAACTTTACAAAACAAAAGAGAAACAATTCTTTATGTAATCATATATTTTTAAAAACAATGGTCCAATCATAATCATCAGACCATCACCATCTGTTCTCCAAGTCTCTAAGAATCACACAAGAATGAAGCATGCTTTCAAGAATGTTGATGAGTGCTGGCATGCAGGGGTGGGATTCTACCAGTTTGCACGTATTCGCTAGAACCAGTTATTAATATTCTTAGTAGTTTGGACAACCGGTTGCTAGAATAAATTACTGGCCTAATCCTGTAAGGAAGGCAGGAAGGAAACATTCTGGTGTTGCTTACAGAAACTGCCTCTCCGTTAACCTTTATTTCATTCTTGGCAAGACTAGACTTCCTGTCTCGGGAACGTCTCTGGAGTTTTTTTCCTCCTTTGCTGGTACTTTGCTTGTGTGGAGTGACCATTCAAAGTTACAATGGCACTGAAAAAAGTGACTTATGACCATTTTTCACACTTACGACTGTTGCAGCATCCCCACAGTCATGAGAGGCCAGGCAAAGAGATGCATGCCTCGATGTGAGTGATACTGAGTTGGCCACGCCCAGCCAATAAAATGACCACCAAGCCACACCCACCAACTAAGCCACGCCCACAGAACTGGTTGTTAAAAAAAATTGAATCCCACCTCTGCTGGCATGTCACTCAAAATATTGTGCATGTCATCTTGGACACACATGCCATAGATTCGCCATCACTGTCTTAAAAAGTGGTACAATGCTGTTTGAAATTGTTTTCTCTATTCTTTGATCAGTTAAGATTCCAAGATACAGAACTTTTGGCTTGCTGCCTTTCATCCAGTCAATCTTAATTTTAAATAATTCCCTAATGAAATGAATTGGGCTGTGTGTCATCAGCATATTGAGACATCAAGCTGTTTCCCAAGATTTCATCAAATAACCATTAAATAGCATATTGATGAATAAGTTGGATGAATTCTTGGAGCATTCCTCCAACCGAGGCCACAGAAAGAAGCACCAATATCTCAGTGTTGTTTTCAAAAATCTGTTATTGCAGAAGCATCAAACCACTCCAGAATGTCTCATCTCAGCAGGATGGCCCAGGAAATGTCAAGATTAATAACATCAACTATCCCTAAGAGGTTTAAAAGAACTAATAATGATTCCTCTTTTCTCGTTCCCACAAGTTAGGCAGATGAGGACCCAAAAAAGAAGCTGGAAGCCTAGACCGAAGAGGTTCTACTTATTATAAAGTGATGTTTATGTGTATGTATTCAGGGGTGGGATTCTACCAATTCTCACCTGTTCACTAGAACCGGTTGTTAACATTCTAAGCAGTTCGGAGAACCGGTTGTTAGAAGAAACTACTGGCCTAATCCTATAAAGAAGGCAGGAAGGAAACATTCTGGTGTTGCTTACAGAAACTGCCTCTCCGTTAACCCTTATTACATTCTTGGCAGGACTAGATTTCCTGTCTCAGGAACGTCTCTGGAGTTTTTTTCCCCTCCTTTGCTGGTACTTTGCTTGTGTGGAATGACCATTCAAAGTTACAATGGCACTGAAAAAAGTGACTTATGACCATTTTTCACACTTACGACTGTTGCAGCATCCCCACAATCATGAGAGGCCAGGCGAGGAGATGCAATGTGAGTGATATTGAGTAGGCCACACCCAGCCAGTCATGACCACCAAGCCATGTGCACCCAGTCACATGACCACCAAGCTACGCCCACAGAACCGGTTGTTAAAATTTTTGAATCCCACCCCTGCATGTATTATAATATTTCTCAGAAGAACTGGGAAAATTTGATCAAAGTAGCCGATACTGAAAAAGGCATAGATAATGAATCTGGTTTTAAAGTTTAGTGACACTACTGAATTAAATTTCATTCTTCTTTCCCCAAAGTTATCCAAACTTTCCCATCAATTTGATTAAGCTCAAACCTTGAAGCTATATAAGACGTCATTAATATACAGTGAATTCTTACAGATACAGTGTTTTTTTTTTGCAATTGCTCTGATAATGTGTAAGCTACAGGAAAGAGAAAAGTAATGCTGTAATCTTTTTATCTTCAAGTTTATCATTCCTTTAAATCAGGGATGTCAAACTCGCGACGACACATTGTGACGGATCACAACTTTTTCCCCCTTTGCTAAACCGGGGGTGGGCGTGGCATGACGCATCTGGCTCATGGGCCGCGAGTTTGACACCCCCTGCTTTAAATGCAAGAAAAGTTATACGGCATCAGTATGTACTGTGAAAACACCTGCTTAACAACTACTACTGGATCAATTGTGTATCCTAGATTTTTATATTAGCTCACTCATAGTTTGTGTATGTCTGCATTTGGTATTACTTTTGTATTACTCATGCAACATTTTTTAAGTGAGTTGTCTTTGGGGTCTAAATATCACGATGGCAGATTTTTGGCAGAAAATGCTAAGAGATAAGGGAAAGAATGTTCAGGAAATTAAAATCTTGTACCCTGCAGTTACCATTAGGGACTTTTCAGATGATGCATCATCCACCATTGCTTGATCTCCCTCTCTCCCACACATTTTTTGACCTAATTTTATACACACACGCACATATTTTAGAAAGATGACATGTAAAGCAATCCAGGGTAGATTTTTATACAAAGGCATGCGTTGTTTGAGAAAATTTCCTTCTCTGTTTTATTGCTAACTTGCCAATTACATTTGAAATTGAAGATGAGTATATTATACTTTAAGTAATCAGGGAATTTCTTTACATTAAAAATCCATTTTGACTAGAATTCATAATAATGTAGGGATAATAAAGTATATTTGAGACTTAATTCTAACTTTGAGCAGACAATCAGTAACCATAGTTCCATGAAATTCCTGCTGTGATTGAAATGCTGTAATGAAGTTTGCATGGTAATTTTTTGTAACCAAAAGTGAGAGGATTATATAAGATTAAGTATCTGTGATTTATGGTATCACAAAACCTAACGTTTTATTACTTTAGTTTGAAGATGTAGTTAATAGATCTCATTATATATTTACTTAACTTAAAGGTGAAGATCTCTCTCTAGAGATTCAATAAATAATTGCCTGGGTAATTATTACTGGGGCAAATATATTAAGAATACTGCCATTCCTTTCCATAAACCATCCTGTTTTAACCCACTCTATTATAATTTTTATAGTTCTAATATTAATATCAGATGTAGTTTTACTTGTAGATTTTAGTAAGATAAGAATTTCATATGTTATATTCACTAGATTGTTTGGTGAAAGAAATGAAAGCATTTCTTTGTTGCTTCTTCACCTTTCAATATATCTTAAAATCAAGATTGTTTACAACAAAGCTTCGATACTTGAAATTTGTTAACATATGGGGGAGATGTACTTTTTCAGAAAATTGCATTGAGTTTCAGTTTCAGCCAACACGAACATAAAAAATAGATGGTTTTAAACAATGTAAAAAATGTTGGATTTTAGGTGCTTTGGTAGCTGGAGGTCATTTTGGCTTCCCTTGAGAAAGCTTCAACTTCTTGGCTACAAAAATCCCCTTGAAACCATTATATTGAATGTGAACCCACCAAATTCTTTCCTAATTCCAATATCACTCCCATGTATAATTTCAAAGACACATAACTAGCATTGTGCCAGCTATTTTTTATGGATAAATTTGATTTGCACAATATCTTTCTTTAAAGCTTTCAAATTAAAGATGTCTCAAAATCAAAATGAAAAGATGGAAAAGATGGTAGGGAAGGGAGCCCCTCAAGCCCGAAATGGTCTCCTTATTTTAAACTGGTCATGGGTAAGTCAACTCTACTGTGGTGACAGTCCTTGCAAAAGCTCCTTGTCTTTGTACATACATGTTAATGCTGAGATGTCAACACAATTCCTTTGAGAGAATGAATTGCACCTAACCCTACAAGTGGACTTGGGTAGCTTCTAAAAGCATTCCTCCAGATGGTTCACTTTACTCCATTTGTTAGCCATTCCACTTTTTAATGAAAAGTGGCACAAAATCAATGGTCTCAGGGAAGGATGGCCAACAATGTTTTATAGGCAGCATTATAATTAAGTAAAGTGGCAATGGCTGCACACCGGAAGACTTGAAAGAGCAGGTTAGAGATAAATTGTCATAAAGAAAGATCTATCTATATGGTTGCTTGGTCAAAAATGACTTGATACTACATAATGAGTTATGATTAAGATGATTTTGTTCTCCTGTTTTTATAGCCTTTAAGGCTTCCTTTTCTTAATCACATCTTTAACGTGTCTTATCTAATGATCTTGTGTTGCTGCAGCCTAAAGAATACCTATTTTCTGTAAAGTAGAGCTGTCAAACTCGCAGCTCATGGGCCGGATGCGTCATGTGCTAGCCACACCCAGTTTACTGAAGGGGAAAACGTCATGATATATCATGTGACGATGCCGTGACAATTGTTCTATAGAATGGCCCCTGTTCTTCTTTTCCTGAGAAATTACATAACTTTTCACAAAGTCTGGTCCAACCATTTGTAAAATACAGCTTTACATTAAAGCGAATGTCTCATCTTTATGATTTTCAGGGGAAAAATCTTAAAATTGTGAGGATTGGAACTCCAAAAGGCTTAAAAATAAAAGTTCTCATTGGACAGGATGTTTGAATTTCATGTGTTCTGATTTCCCAACCCTTCCATTCTTGCTAGTGGTTTTATTTTTCTCCCAGGCCCATTACTTTGAATTTGAATCCCACCCCTTTATTATTGTTTTACACCAATCAACGTTTGCCAAAAATCAAAGTTTTGCAAACTTCAAACCAAACTCTTAGACTATATAAGATCAAACTATTAGGCTTTGATATGATAATGCTACCATTTAACAAACGCTGTTTGCTCATTGGGAGTTAAAGCAGCAGATTGAAAGTCATTGCTGACTATATGAGTATCCATATGCCACCATAAGAATAATTCCTTTGAAAGATACAATCACAATTGAATCACAGCACATTCTGTCTTTGTCACAAAATCAGTAAATGATAATAAGCTCCCAAGAATTTCTAGGTTATTTCTTTACCCTTATAGCCCTACATTCCAACCAAACTATGTAAAAACTTCATTTCTAATGAGAGCTCCCATTACCACATACCTATCAGAAACACTCCAATCACTCCTATGATTGAAGTCATAAATGTGGCACAAAATGTAAGAATTAGACACAGCCTGGCAAAGTCCTCTTGGATTCCTAGAATAAACTTGTGGGAACTGAATTTGAGTGTCTGAAAATCATAACATAGCTTTTTTTCTTTTTAAACCCATGACAATTTAAAGAAAAGCAGTCATTCCATATTAAGCAGAGGGCTGTTTATCCAGGGTTCTATGAACTATACTTCCACATCCATTTTTCCCCTGTAAACAATAGAACACAATATTATTTATTTAACTGCAGGGCCAGCCACAGCTTTGTAAAATGTCTGTAATTACTGAGTTTAAAAAAGGGGAGGGAAGTTGCTGTAGTTATCTTGCTTGCATAAAAATCCATCTGAATTTGCTGAGAAGCCAAATAAAACACAGTTGGCTAATGGGTTTGCCTCAAACATAAAATCCCTTAACAGCTCCAAGTTTATTAGTGCCCATTTGCTGAACAAACCTTGGCAGGAAGGCTGATTTTCCATTGGCATGAAGAGACTTTAAAGAGGCTATTTGGCAGGTTCAACTTTTCAGCAAACTTGAATCTAATTCGAAGGCTTTACTAATCTCTGGGACTGGATAGATCTTTGCTGTAAGTTCAGCAGCTTCACCAATGGAGCAGAAGAAGATATTGGAAGAGACAGATGAGAGGGAAGACTGGGGGAAAATCAGTTTCTAGGCTCAGTACAGGGATTAGAGATGGGCAGAGGCCTCCCCAATCTATTTTAGAACTAGGCCATTCAAATCAGATTAAATTGGAGGACGGCTGCTTGACGCCAATCTAATTTAAAATGAGCCCCTTCCTGAATTGGCAGCATCTTTCATCACATGTCCAATGAGATTCTCAGGAGCATGATACATTTCTAGAATAACCTTTCCTGCTGCCTAGATGTGTGAAGACTGCAATTTCCAGAATTTTCAGGTAACAAAACTATAGCAAATTTGAAAGAGGGGCTAATGCAGAGATTTTTTTATTTATTTATGTATTTTGCTCTTTAATTCTTTGGAATTAGTCATACCCTTCATTATCTTTATAAATTTATCAAAAGTAAGGAAGGCATCGTGGAATCCCCTCAGGAGACATTAAGCCTCAAGCTGGCATCTCTGTGGTGTCCAGCCAGGTATAGTTAGTTAGGAATTGGGAGCTGTCCCCTTAAGGGAATACATCATGGTAAATGTAGTTAAGGTATTCTGGGAAATGTAGTTCATGTCATGTGGCCACATCTGTAATCCTGATTGGTCACTGAATTGACCCTTGGTGGGTTGGGGGAGGTTTCTTCACTCTTCCTCAGACTCTAGCTTTGTGCTAGCGTCTTTCTTCCTTTGGCTCTACCACTATGGGATGAAATAGGGGAAAGATTACTATCATTTTACACTATGATTTCAACTATGCAAAGAATTGGACATTAGATGCATCTTGACATAACTGTGAGTTACCTTGAGGATACCTAATATAATCCAATAAAAGAAACTTTGCATGGAAGAATTTGTAGAGTTATCTGTCTGTCTTTATATTCAACAATCGAATCAAAGGACAGAAGAATCTTGATGCTAAGATTATGCAGTTGTATCCAAATGTATTGGGTGCATTTTGATAGAAAACCCTGTTTTTGTACAATGACAGCCATTTTGTTCTTTATAAAAATCACAGAATGTGTGGTTGTGTCCAGTTCTAAAATTGGCCAGTTCCCATGAACCTTCTCCATAGTTTTCCTTAATTTGAATGATATTGTGAAAGACACTATTTCAAATAAGTAGATCCCAAGCCATTTATAGTTTTACAGAATAGTGATTTTACTTTAACCTGGGCAAGTAGCTCACAAACTGTCAACAGGTACTTTAGGTACCAGAATTACTTGATATTAGCCTACTTAAATCTGACAATTACATTCAGCTTCGAGATGATGTTCAAGGTTGGCCTCTATAGAACGTATTGCAATAATCCAATCATAACATTATTACCACATGGATCATTGAAATCCAGGAAGGAAAGTAGTTGGCATACAACATTTTCAAAGTGGTGAGTATAATTCTCTAAAGAGACATTAGCTATTTTCTGAAACTACTGAACTAATGCCTGTCTCCTAGGGTTTACCAGTATCAATAGACAATAATGCTGGCTGGGGAATTCTGGGAGGTCTTACATTTGCCAAGGTTGAGAAACACTGCTCTAAATAAATGACAATAGGGTTTAACTTTATTTTGTCAGGTTCTTGTCCACTTCTTCAGCCCTCCACCTCAAATTTTCAACTCATTTGCAAATTTTGAGATTTTTTTTAAAAATCTCATGTATATTAATTATGGTGTCTGGTTTGAAGCAGATTAAGATTCCTAGCCACAAAATAATTTGCTAATTTTTTATAGTAAACTATGGAGTAGTCTTGCTGAGGGTCTGTATGGACTAGCCCTCAATGGTTTACATATCGTCCACAAAAGTTCTTGGGTGATTGATTGATTGATTGATTGATTAATTGATTGATTGGTACATTGTGGATGTTAAAAGGATGAAGAAATAACCTCCACCCCTTTTTTTGCCATCAGAGTATTATAAGCAATATTATGGTACCTCACCTTGGATATTTAAACTGCAAGGTCTAGCCATCTAAACTTTGCTTCTTTGTCTGACGTCTCCAAACATTATGTAGATTCCAGGCTTCCTGAAATTGCTTAAGAGCCATAGTATCAATGGCCTTTCTAATTAAATTATTTGGTAGGAAAATAAGAGTTTCAGCCAAATTGCCAGCCCAATCTTCTGAAAAATTCTCCAGAATAATCTTAAATATCTGGATTTTATGTGTGGACCATCTTAATTTGTTCCAATACTTAGTATTTCCTTATGTTATTTATCTGCAGAACTCTAGACTGGACAATTTCCCTATATGACTTGAAGAGTTAGTGTCTGTCACTGCGTTTATTTTGGGTTTGTCTGGTGAGTTACCACAGAAGTTTCCAGAATAAGCCGGACTGGTTATCAAGTTATCCTAATAATAAGATATGAGTGTCTTGTGATGTATGGTTTACTGCGTATGTGTGCAGGGGAGGAATTTTACTTCTACTTCACTTTCATTATACTTTCATTATGTTCTTTCTCTTTTGCTTGCTTCTATTTGTACAGCTTTTTCTTTTGTTTCTAGTTATTTGTAAATAAAGTATGCTGGCAACAGAAAAACACGATTCATTTCCTCTAATTTATAAAGCTGAATTTTTTCGCTTTGACAGTGTCATTCTTAATGAATGGTCAGTCCAATGAGATAATACACATCCACCAATCACAAGAGCCTTAATCCCAAATCTAAATCAACAGGGTGAGTGCAACATATATTAGCCCCGTGAGGTTCTGAGACAGCCCCAAAATTGTCTATAAAGTCCCAAGTTATACAAGTGGCCACTTCAACATGTATAAAACTACTCTTAAGATTGCTCCATCCCTCAGCAGAGAAATTAGTATTTAAACAAGGTTCCTACTCTGTCCCTCCAACCAAGCATCAGAAGCAAATCCTTACCAGCAACTCCCAGACCAAGAGGCTCCAGCCACAGAATTTCTCCTAACACGAACATTAATCACTGTTAGGCAAAGTAATTTTTAAGAATGCAAACTTGTAAAATAGGGAGCTGGGATAGAGAACCCATTTGAAGAATCCCATCTAGATAGCAAAACAAGAAAAATTACAGACTGTCTCTAAATGGATGATGGGTTGTGTTAATCTTAGTGAGTCATATGTTTTGGAGACAAGTTACATTATCGTTTGAGCAGGAAGACGGCCTGTATTTTCCTATTGTGTTTCTGATAGCCAACTTCAAATCTTTGCCAAATCACAGAGAACTGTGAAGGAAGCTTCATAGGAAACCACAAAATAAAAATTGTATGGCCTCAAAGATACATGGTTAAACCACCACTATTATGCCATTGACGAGGGTAAGGAAAAACAACCACTCTGTGATCATAGAGTTAGACTCCTCTGGAGCCCTCAAGGAAGACAGCAGATCTTTATATTATCTTCTGAAGTTAGAAACCCCACATATATTTCGTTTATTTAAAGTATTTATGCCTGGCCCCTGCCCACTACCCAAAAGATTACAATCTGTTAAAAAAAAAGTTAAAACAGTAAAACTGAATAACATGGATAATTTCACATGAACAATAATATTAATAGTAACAGTGAGTAACAGAAAGTCACAGGACTTATCCCTTGCCGAGATAATTAGCTAGGCTATGCGAAAGCCTATAATTTTTTACCTTGTTACGCATTAAGGATCACATATATCTCAGTCTAATTATAGGAGGATTTTGGCAACAGAAAGTCAAAGAGCATGCTGACACAATAAAATATGGTCTTAAAAGTATCTAATACTTCATGGCTACTTAACACATTCCAAGTAAGAGTAATTGATTCAGTTCTTTTTAATCCTAGGGGAACTTCATGTTATCCTTATGCCACTGAGTCCACTAACAACTCCCCAAAATCAAATCTTCAAACTAATCTCTATTGCTTCACTTCCACGGGCCTCAAAATATGAAGAATAAAACTATAATGGTGAAATCTTTGTGGAGATTCAGCCTTTAAATGAAAAAATCTTTGTTGTAGTTTCAGTTATACTGTACCTGAGCAAGTATTAAACAGATCACTTCCCATATTCAGCCAATATTCATAGTTCAACAATTCAAAGAACATTTTGACAGATCTGGAATTAGCTCCAAGACCCTCTTTCATTCTTAATGTCTTAAAGATGAATCTATGATTCATGAGCTTCCCTCTCATTTTTTGTTCTCCAATGCAGCCATTAAAAGTATTCTCTTTCCTTTAATCAATAAGCAATATTTAGCATGAATGTTATTTCTGAAATGTGGTTAATTCTAACTGTTGTGAGTCAGTGTACATCAACTGCATGAAAGAATAAAGAATGAGGATTTGTGAATCTGAAATTTATTGTACCTCTTTCAGCCCTTCAAAGTAGATCAGTCTAGGAACCCATGCCATGAAGATCAGTATTACTTCTATTGTAAAGAGATTGTAACAAAGATTTGCAACTCTGAATGCACTTCTTCCCTTTTATCTTTGTGTGAATTAGGGTGAGCTTTCTGAGAGTATATTCATGTTATATTCTTGGCCTAAATTCAGGCCTCTTTTATATATGGCTGGAAACTAATCAAGGAGAGAATCAACCCAGAAATAAGAAGAAATTTCCTGGAAGAACAATTAATCAGTGAAACAGCTTATCTTCAGGAGTTGTGGGTGTCCATCACTGGAGGTTTTTAAAAAGAGATTGAACAGCTGTTTATCTGAAATTCTATAGGATCTCCTGCTTGAGCATGGAGTTAGACTAGAAGACCTCCAAGATCCCTTCCAATTCTGTTATTCTGTTAAAAGACAATAGGAATTAACTATTGCCCTGGTAGCAGCTCTTCCTGCTGTCTTACAAGGCCATTCCCTCTGCATTCTACCCTTCCATATACACATTTAATGTGATGTTAATACAACCAAGTATAACCACTGTTGTTTTTTCCAAGTTATTAACAAATGTAGATTTTCCCATGACCTACATGCTGTTCCTCATCTCTTCTCTTTCAGTAACACTTTCAGGACTGCCTTTTGTTCTCTTCTTGATTAACTGTGGCTTGTCACATTGTACAAACTGATTAATTTTGACCAATCACTTTAGAAAAACTTTCAACCCTGTGGCTGAAACTCTGCTTGTCCATAAATCTATTATAAACGATCCCTTTGCACTCATCAGTTTAATGGGTGGGTGTATCAGATGTTGAGTGAGAAAAAAAATACACTACAGAATAATTGAGCTCTGCAGCAACCCTCCATCAATGAAAATGAACAGAAAATCATACAGGATTAACCTGCAGGCTTCTCGCAAGTATGTCAGGAGATTGTTCTCTCCATTACAGGACCCCAATTCCTCTTGCATAACTGCTTTAGGATTATCTCAAGATTGAGACGGTGAGGAGGAGAAGAAAATAAGTCTCCTTATATATGTATGTGCACCACACCATGATGAACATAACTCAGAAGATGTTATCCCCTCCAGGAATTGGGTCCTGTTAATGAACACTGAATAATCTTAATATTGATTAACTTGTCTCTCAATAGCTCTCCTGGATCCCAGGCAAATCCAGGTCCATTTGCTATCTGATTTTTGTATTTGGAGGTGCCAAGGATGGGACCGCATGCAAAAAATAGTCTCCTTGTGAAACTGCAGCCTCTTCCTTTGTTCTGTTTGTGGGTCTGAATTCACGCTTCTCTTCTAATAAATGTAAAATCTATTTTCATGTAGCTAATATAGTACTACATCCATGAATACTTTTTATCCCTCTTGCAACCAGCCCAACTGCATACATTTAACCCTATTGTCTCAAATGACTCAAGTGTAAACCTTGTATGTTATTTCACATTTTCCAGCTGTTTCCTTCTTCACTACACTACATAGAGATTAATTGTAGGTACATAAACATCCATGGGCATTAAATCAAATCTAAAAGCCATTTATGGAAGGGAAAGGGAAAAGAAGAGAAGAGAAGAGAAGAGAAGAGAAGAGAAGAGAAGAGAAGAGAGGAGAGGAGAGGAGAGGAGAGGAGAGGAGAGGAGAGGAGAGGAGAGGAGAGGAGAGGAGAGGAGAGGAGGAAAGGAAACACTTTTTTCCCAATAAGCTTTTTACCATATTTAAATCTCTAAATGAGTTGTTTTAGCTTCAGTAAAATGACATGAAAGAATGGAGAATCAAGCTACTGCTACTACTGTCATATTTCTGGAAAATGGGCAAGCAGAGCAAATAATCTCATGCATTATCATCACTTGTTCTATTTGTGAGTTTGGAGGGGAGGGGAAAGCAACATTTTTCCAAAGGTTGTCTGTGTTCTAGCTTTCTCAGCATCAAGAGAATGCCAACCTCTTGACTATAGATCTCCAATTCAGCTACTATGGATATGTTAAGCTTCCCTTCAGATTCGACTTTGGAGATCAGAGTCACTAAAGAAGAGACGAGACTTTTGACACAGTAGGGTGCCATCAACTGGCTCTTTTTCCTGGTAGAGTGTCATTCTTTTTTCAATTCGCAATCAAAGATCGCTTTTGCCTATGTCCATCCAGCAGCAAAAGAGCAGGCCTTGCCAAGACAAGCAGTTCAAAAGTATGAATATTAACAGTAAGCAGTAACTGTGGCGTGAAGCATTCTCAGGCAAAATCCAGACATCGCAGATACTGCTTGGAATATCTAGGATGTCCTGCATTCCTTTGCAGTGAAAAATGGGCTGCGCCACAGCAGTATGGGAGACAGCAGCCAAGGAAAGGACACGAGCTTTGCAAAGCTAGCCATCAAGTTTCTAACTATGGCTGATTGAGGGCAAACTGGAATGTGCATAAAAATGACTTCTGACGCCAACCACTGTTATGCATAGAATGCATTTCTTTTTTTAAAATTCCACACTATTAATAGAATACTTTCCTTTTTTGAAAAAAAAATCATACCTAGGAGCTTTTAAAGCATTTTATCTGAGAATCTATCCATAACATTTTAGTATGGTTATTACACGAGCCATTGAAATACGCTTGTGTTTGTTGGTATGCTGAAACTTTGCATTAAGAGGAAGATAACTTATATTTTTCTGGCCGCTTGTTGACATAAAGATTTGCTTTATTCTTGGTCCCATTGCTAAAACTATGAAACTTAAGAAAAATATTGAAATGGAAATTCATGTAACTAGCTGAGTAGCACAATGATTTAATACTTTAAGAACTGCTGCAGAGAAAGCAAAAGGATTCCTTGCTATAGCATTCTAACAATCAGATCAATAAGGACTACAATTAGCTCACAGAGCCTGTTTATTAAATTATGAAAATGTGATGGGAAGGAAGGAAGGAAGAAAGAAAAGGAATGAATGAATGTGTTTAACAGATTAACAGAGTTGGAAGGGACCTTATAGGTCATCTAATCCAACCCCCTGACCAAGCAGGAGACCCTACATCCATTTCTGACAAATGGCAGTCCAATCTCTTCTTGAAAGTCTCAAGTGATGAAGCTCCCACAACTTCCGAAGAAGGAAGGAAGGAAGGAAGGAAGGAAGAGAAGAAAAGACCTAGAGACCTTTGTCTCTCTGTTCCCTGCTTGTCTTTACCTCCTACTCTGACAAATAATCAACTGAACTGTGGCAGCTCTACCTTTTTCTCACCAAAAACATTTCATATTGTATCTCCAACAAAAGAGTAATAGAATAAATTAAAACTGTAATCAAGCATACAGACAGACGACTTGTTGGGTGTGAATTGAAGTCAAATGGCACAGCTCTCCCCTAAACTTTTGCCTCTCACTCTCACTATAGCAGAGTTTAATTTAGCACCGCTCACTCACTAGCCTTGGGAAACTCCAAACGTTGAGGGTATCTTCAAAGGAGCAACATCCTTTTTCAGAGACATCATCATCCATGGTCTGCCTTTAATGATGGGCTGCTGTGAAATAGTTCTGGATGGCAACCAGTCAATCCACCCCCTCTGCAAAGCTTCCAGCAACAAGACTTGTTCAATCTGACCATCTTTTCTCTTCAAAATCCGTGAAAACTGCCATGGAAGCAAGGAAGAAGAGGGGGAGAAGAAACAGCTGGAAGTTTCACTAAGAGACATGTCACACTCCTGCCCTTATAGTTCAGTCTGTGGTACAAGCTGACTAGCTGTGTGAGGCTGTATCATTCTGCTCTTTCTGATGCTCTCATAATTTTATTATTATAACGATAGAATATAAATATTATAATATATTATAAATGTTAATAAAAACAAACCATGTTTTATCCATCATCTATCATCTTATACAAATTAAACCTAACAAATTTGATTTTTTTTTCTTAAAGAGCTTTATTGATTGCATCTATGAGAGAGAAATGATTGCAAGCATGTCTGTTTACCCTTCATATGGCTGTCATTTGTCATTTGCTTTTGATACCATCAGCATCTGTAAAATCTTTTATGAAAGGGCTTTATAAACAACAAATCATTCAGAATTTGAACTTTGCCTAGAATTTTGCCTAGAACTTTGCCTGAACTTTGATCAGTCAGCCAATACAAATTTCTGATACCCAATTGTTGACTTATAGCAAATACAATTGATTAAAAAAGAAAGTAGGTTTGTATTAAAACAACTGACATCACCTCTAACTGGCTACTTTTTACATTGACTTTGTACTTTGCTACTGAATGCTTTGATTATTTGTACAGTATTTGAAACCTGAATCCGTAGTAACTCAAAAGACAGATAATTAGATAATTGATTCCCCAGCTACCATTTCCCCATTTTAAATTGGTTCTGGATTGTAGACCGGTGCTGTAATTTTTTTAAAAAAACTTCCATATTGAAAGAACATAAAACAAAATAAAGATAAGCAAGTTTATAAGTCTACATCAGGGGTGTCAAACTCTGTATCATTGAGGGCCATGTCAGGGTTGTTTCTGACCTCGGGGGAGCTGAATGGGTGTGGCTGGGGTGAGCATGGCTAGTGTGGGCATGGCCAACTTGACATCCTGTAGCCCTCTGCCAGGGAAAAGGGAGTGGCCCTCCTAGGCTCTGTTTTTGCTGGCAGAGGGCTGCAGGATAAGTTTCTCCAAAAATTTGCAACAAGAACTCAGAAGGGCAATGTTGGTGGGATCCAATGTATGATACTGTCAAGACTTTTGGCAAATTCTGGCCATTTGGCTTTATGAAAATTCCACCTGAGTCTAGGTGTGAAGTGAATTAGGGGAATCTGAATTTCTGAATTCAGGATGATGTTGACTATGAGAAAATTTGTCCAGAACTTTCCTGGTTATTGGCTGCTGAAGGCCCAGATACAGGCAATTACATACATACACCTACAGAAAGGGTGCTCGGTTTTGACCTTCTTCGCCAGCGTTGGTCAACTCTGAACAGGACCTGTACCCAACATGGTGTCTGCCAGGACTCATTGTTTAAATGGGATCTGGTCTCTATCCCTCAGTGTAACTGTGGTGCTCCTCGACAAAATATCCATCATATCCAGTATCCAGGCTTGGGACCTGGATACTTACGGGACCGCCTGCTGCCACCAACAACCTCCCGCTGCCCAGTACGCTCCCACAGGGTCGCCCTACTTGGGGTACCGCCGCTCGATCGCTGGCGGCTGGCGGCCCCGAGATTACGTGCTTTCTCTGTGGGAGCCCCCTCCCTTTGGAATTGTCTCCCCCCGGAGATACGAGCCATGTCAGACATCCTAACCTTCCGGCGCGCAGTTAAGACCTTACTGTTTAAACAGGCCGGTCTGGCCAAATAAGGGTCTTTGGGGTTTTTAAATTTTAATGAGGGTTCTTATTCTTAGCTAATGAGACCTAATCATATATTTATTTAATTTTGATTTTAAATTCTGTTTTATCTGTATTATTTTATATGTTTAGTGTGTACACCGCCCCGAGTCCCTTTTTGGGAGAGGAAGCAGTATAGAAATACGAAATAAATAAATAAATAAATAAATAAATAAATAAATAAATAAATAAATAAATAAATAAATAAATAAATAAATGAATAAATGAATAAATAAATAAATAAATAATATTGTAATCTGAATGTCATCAAGAGCTTATACCAGCCCCATGTCTGATTTTTTCAACATACACTACCCTGTCCTTGAATGGCTGGGTGGACTGGATATTAACATATGAACTAATGTAAGTCCATGTATTTGCCATATGCTAAATAAAATAAAATAACTTGGAAGAATTTTCAAAGTAAGCCAGAAGTTATCAAGCACTGTTAGTCCCAAATTAAATAGTATACTTACAAATCATGTCTCGTGTCAGAATTATTATTTTTTCTATTCAATTATATCTAATTCTTGGAGACTGCCTGGACATGTTCTTACAGTTTTCTTGGCAATGTTTTTCAGAAGTGGTTTGTCATTGCCTCCTTTCTAGGGCTAAGAGAAAATGACTAGTCCACGGTCATCCATCTGGCTTTGTATCTAAGTTGGGGCTAGATCTTATATTTCTCAGTTTCTAGTCCGATACCTTAATCACTACACCATATTGGCTGTTTTAAGTTAGAATAGAGCTTATTTTTTATTTTATTTTTTGTTTTTGCTAGCCATCAGTTTAACACAATCATCTTCCTACACACTAAACAGATCAAGCTTCATAAATTTCAGACAGCTAGGATCAGGGTATTTGGGAAGCTGGTGTAAGTGAATATCTTTTAAATTTGGGTGGGGAGAGTTGGTTAATTTAATTAAATTGATAGGCAAATCTATTGTTCTGAAACAATGAATGCAGTAAAATTTTGAATACATTTATATAAAGACTTCAAACACAGTCAAAGATGGTTTGGAAAATCCTACACTGACATCTATGATTCTATAACTGGTGATAGGGTTGTTGAGAGTTGTAGAGCATACAAGCTGAATAATTTGTTAATTCTTATTAAATATGTAAAGTTTGTGATTAAAAAAAGCAAGGATTTGCTCTTATTGTTCTCATCCACTTTTCAATGAACAATTTCTATGATACTGACATACATAATACAGAAATGAGTGGGGAAGTAATTTGAAGGTTTTTTTTAAGAAAGATAAAGATTTTTCCCTCTTATTTTATTTTCAGGGGAAGTGCATATTTATTTCAAAACTACACCATTGTGGAGAGGGCCATTGGCTATGAGACAAGCAAAAACTAAGATAATAAGTGAAAATAGAGCATTAATCTAGTACATATGTTACCAGCAATGTGTGAAGAGATGGTATTGTATAGAATGCTTAGGAAATCTATAGAATGTGTGAATTTTTTAGGCAAAGTATGAAAAGTCTGTTTCATTTTAATATGCTTTATACTTTGTCCAGGCATTGTACAGTATATAATGGCATTATGTTGGATGACAAGAACTATTTGGGCGAATTATGAAAAGAGAGTCATGAAAAAGATTAAGGTTACAGTTAGGGTTAGTTAGGTTAAGGATACGATTATTGAAAAGACATATATGAAAGTGAAAGAAGAAAAGTACAGGACTTTCTTACTGAAAAGAAAAGAGGAAAAGACCAGTACGGACCTACTCATTGTCATAAGGAAAACTAGAATGGCATTTTTAGCATGAGTATTTTATAGTTTGCCAGTTTCCCTTTTGGCATTTTATAAAATGTCTAAAAAATGCGTGAAACATTGTTTCATACTTTGTCCATTTTTGGCATTCTATAAATTTCCTAGGCATTCTATAAAATGCCTAATTTCACACATTTACAGTAACACATTCAGCCCATATATCCCATTTTCTGAGCGCTGGGGGAATTACAGGAAACGAGAAGTTTCTCAGGTTGTTTCTTTTTTGGTTTATGCTTGGTTTTTAAAAAAATACAGCTTGGAGAGAGATGGAGATACATATAGTATGTAGACACTCTAAAATTCACCGCTTTCCTCCCCTTAAATTTCTAATGGGACAAACAGAACTTTTATATCTGTGCAAAAAAAATTCACAACTTGGCCACAAATAGAATTGGGAATAATTTCAAGGCTTATTTGCAATGTATTAGGCTTATCAAATGAATAGTTTTTCATTTGGGAGTTTTTCACATGGGAATATGGTTATGAAATCAGGGTGGTCCACTTTGGTATTGACTTTCCATATCCATGACCCCAGGCAATAAATACCAATGTACTGCAGGGTTGTTTCTCAGCAACCAATTTTTAAAAAATTGACATCTGGACAATTTATGAGACATTTAGCAAGATTACTGAAAAATCCTGACCATCTATCTATAAAAGTCAACTGTCAAAAAGTGGAATCATTGAAAAGATGTATATTTCTTAAAAACTTATCTTGCATATTATGAAAATAGATGGGGTTCTCCTTCATCGTTTTGATTTGATTTCATACAGTGACAATGGTTGATCAAAAGAACACCAAATTTAACAAATAGATAGAAACAGAAGAAAGTGTTGTGGGCAATCTCTTCCTCTCTTCCATCAAGACTAAAGTATGTTCGGGAAATCTTCAGAAGTTACCTACTCTGGCTTGTCCCCAACACAGCAATAGCAATAGCATTTAGACTTACAATATATACGACTCCATAGTGTTTTACAGCACTCTTTGGGTAGTTTATAGTGGCAACATAACATATTGCCCTCAACAATCTGTGTTTTCATTTCACCAACCTTGGAAGGAGGGAAGGTTGAGTCAACCTTTATTATTTATTTATTTATTTCATAATTTTATATACTGCCCTTCTCCCGAAGGACTCAGGGCGGTGAACAGCCAACTAAAATACATACAAAACACAGATATAAATACGATTAAAAAAGAATTAAATTATAGGCTGCCCAAATAAAAATCTAAAAACCCCGATTAAAATAAATTAAAACTTTCGTACCCCAACCAAGCAAATCTAAAACCCCTTATTTAAAATCCCATTTGAATCAGCTCAAGCCGGCCTGCTCAAAGAGCCAGGTCTTCAGGTCACGTCTGAACGCCCTCAGGTCAGTGGTTGTTCGTAGCCCCGAGGGCAGCCCGTTCCAAAGGGCGGGTGCCCCCACAGAGAAGGCGCTATTCCTCGGGGTCACCAGGCGGCACATAGAAGGCATCGGGACCCAGAGGAGACCCTCTCTGTGGGAGCGCACCAGTCGGTGGGAGACTACTGGCAGAATGCGGTCTTGTAAGTATCCTGGTCCGATGCCATGGAGCACTTTAAAGACCAAAACCAATACTTTAAAGCGAACCCGGAAGGCCACCAGCAACCAATGCAGCTCACGCAGGAGGGACGTCACATGGGAGTATCTCGACGCCCCCATAACCAACCTTGACTCAATCAGGATCAAACTGCTGGCTGTAGGCAGAGCCAGCCTGCAATATTGCATTCTAATCAGTGTGCCATAATGGCTCTTTTATTTCACTGGAAGAACTAAGAAACTGGTGCAATTTTCTAAGTTGAAATAAGGAAAATGGTGGCTATCTATTTTTTAGTGTTAGTTCTTTGCAGCCATATTGATCATTGAATTAAGATTTGTAAAAGCAACTGCTACACTCTCGATGGCAGTTAAATTGGCAATTCCTAAACCTAGTGAATTAGACTGAAACAAAAGTGCTAATGTAGAGACAGACGTAAGTATTTTGCTGTTTGGAGTGTCCCAGGCTGGGAAAACATACATAAAGGAAATGCTTATCAGGTTGGCAAGTGATGTAAAAATATGAACTTTGTGTGTGATATTTGCTCTGAAGGTAATGTAGTAAAATTAATAGAGACAAATGCAAAGTTCTTAACACAGGGAAATCAAGTTAAATGTATAAGTACAAATCAGAGACTGTACTTGAAAAGTAGGTGGTGGGATGAACAGAGACAACGCAGAACAACATGCAGCAAGTAACTTTATTTAAAAATAAAGGGTTGCCACAGCTACCGCGAGCTAACAGGGTGGCTGCCTGACAGGCAACAGCTGATGCCATTTGACAGCTCCCTTTTATAGTCAGTTGTCAAATGGCATCAGCCAATAGGAGCGGTCCGCGTTCCCACTGGAAACACGGACCTGAGTGAGAACTTCAGCACAGTCTTAGAATGCAATACTCCTTTCTCCTAGAACGGAGCATGCATAATCCTTTAGGCATGTTGGGCGCCTGCGCAAAGGGCCAGATCTTCTCAGTTTTCTTGGGCTGCTGAAGTGTGAGGATCTTTTGCTGGGCATGGAGTCTCTGGGGATGGCAGCGCGGGAACCTCGACCTCTGGCAATTCAGGATGTGGTGTGGGTGACTGCCCGGCTAGGTCAGCATCGTCATCGGGTCCGGGGGGCTTGCTTCAGCCAATGATGGGCTTGTAACACGTAACTGCATGCTAACACTTTCATCCTGACAATCCCAGGATGTCCCTCATGAAGCACTTTTAAAACAGGGGTCTGCAGCTGAGAAGGAATGACCACTCCGGTTCCCCATAGCAGGTAGCCTTGTAGGGATGACAATTCTTGCTGATGGATTTTAAAAGGCAAGAATTCAGGTAAAAAGGGGCCTTTAGGTCACCCCCTTCCCACCTAGTCAAGGGCTTGGGATATTATTTTGTCCTTGGCAGAGGGGGCAGTGATGTCAAAGGATGTGATGGGCAGGTTGAGGTTTTCGATCAGGAACACAGCATTGATTGGTGCAGGGTCTTCCACTGGCGTAGGAAGGGGGCAACGGCTGAGACCATCAGCATGGCTGAGGTGCTTGCCTGCTCGATGTGATAGCATGTAGGAATATGCTGCTAGAAACAAAGTCCACCTGATCATCCTTGCCTGTTGCCTGATAGAAGTCCCAAGAGGGGCTTATGATCAGTGATAAGTTTGAAATGGTGACTATAGAAGAACTCGTGAAACATCTTAACTGAAGCGACTGCGGCTAAAGCCTCCTTGTCAATTTGGCTATAGTTATGTTCAGCTTGAGAAAATGTCCTTGAGAAAAAGGCAATTGGTGCCTCATAGCCATTGGACAGTCTGTGGCTTAATACAGTGCCAATGCCAAAAGGTGAAGCATCTGACACCAGCACTAGAGGGAGGTCCTTGTTAAACTGGATCAAGACAAAATCTAAAGTTAGTAATGATTTGACAGCCTTGAAAGCGAAGGCTTCTTTAGGGCCCCAGTGCCAAGTGGCATGTTTGTCTAAGAGTCTATGAAGTGGCTCTACTACAGAAGCCTTATGGGGCAAAAAGGAGGTGTAAAAATTAATCAGTCCCAGGAAAGACTGAAGTTCAATCTTGCTTGATGGGGTGGGGGCATCATGGATTGCACATACCTTGGATTCTATTGGGTGGATGTCAGAGATGTCAATTTTGTAGCCCAGAAATTCTACTTGTGGCAATATGCACTTCTCCTTCTTCAATTGGAGGCCTGCTTTTCTGAAACAATCGAGAACCCTTCAAACTCTTTGCATTAGTTGAGGTTTGTCAAAGGCAGAAATTAATTGAAATAAAGTATTACTCCAGGTAACCCTTGTAATAACCTCTCCATTAATGACTGAAACATTCCTGGGACCACACTGACCTCAAATTGGAGACACTTGCATCTGAAGGTGCCCCTGTGAATTACAATAGTCTGTAATTCAGCAGCTGTGTCATCAGCAGGGAGCTGCTGATATGCTTGGGACATATCCAATTTTGTAAAAATGATCCCTGGTTCGAATGAATGCAGAAGATGCTGGATCACTGGGACTGGGTATGCACTAATATGCAAATATTTATTGATTGAGCACTTATAATCCATGCAAATTCTTAAGCTGCCATTTTTCTTGAGAGGTGTGACTATAAGTGTTTCCCATTTTGAAAAGTCCCAGGTTCTAAAATTCCCTGGATAATTAGCTTATCCAGTTCCTTGTCCAGCTTTGGGCAGATGGCAAAAGGCACACTGCGAAGCTTCATGCAGATTGAGACTGTTAGGGGGTCTAAATTGAATGAGAATAGGGCTCCCACATAACACCCACAAAGGCCCTCGCTGAATACATCAGTGTAGTCATTAAATAAGGCATTCATCTCCTGGTTGTTAATAGACTGGATGCCTTCTATATGAAGGCCAAGGGCAGGGAACCAGTCCAGCCCCAGCAGACTTGGAAGGGCCCCATCCACTACAACTAAACCCTTAAAATTTTGAAAATGAATGGAAAACTTGCCTTTTCTGATGACTGGAATGGGTCTGCCCTGGTAATTGTGCAGAGTTAGATGGCAGTCTTGAAGCCTCTTTGCCATGGGACGGAGGATTTGCTTCAAGGTGCTCCAAGAGATGATGAAGTGGTGTCTACCTCCATCTTGCAAGGTTTACATTCTAAGGAAATAATGACACTTATTTTGTTAGAATTTTTGTTAAATGACTTAGCTTGGTAGCATGTGAAGCAGTCTTCTACTTGTTTCTGGAAATGTTGTGTTGGCTGAGGAAATGGCTGTTGAGTCTGGTTGAAAGTCTTCCCAGCCTGACAAATTCTGGCCAAGCGACCTTTCTTTTGGCATTTTAAGCAAATGGCATTCCTGATCTTGCAGGATGCTCTGAGGTGATTTCCCCCACAGCTCAGGCAGATTGGCTGAGACTGTGGGGGCTGGTTGGTAGCAGACCAGTTTTTTCTCTGAGTGCCTTTTGGCTGTCTGAGGCGATTTACGTCACCAGCTTCATCAGAGCTTTCCTCAGGGAAGGATTTGTCATAGTGTACAGCTGAGCTACTTTGGCTGACAGGGTTTCCTTGAATCTCTGCCACTGAGAGCATTGACAACTCAGAGGCTTGAGATTCTTCTATAGCCATCTTAAGGGACAGATCTCCTTTAGCAAGAAGGCGTCTCTGCAGCCTTAGGTCCCTAACCCCACAGACTAATTGGTCTAATAGAATATTATCAAGGTGGTCCCTAAACCCACAATGTAAGGTGGCTGTCTGTAAGGCTACCATATACATGTTAGTGGTCTCTCC
This sequence comes from Bungarus multicinctus, assembly GCA_023653725.1. Classification (NCBI taxonomy): domain Eukaryota; kingdom Metazoa; phylum Chordata; class Lepidosauria; order Squamata; family Elapidae; genus Bungarus; species Bungarus multicinctus. The sequence goes on from CM042846.1 coordinate 24,331,752, forward strand.
TTCAGCCTGGGTCCGTCTTCTAAAAGTGTGATGCCTGGCAATTTGAAAGGGTTTAGGGGAATAGTGGTTACAGAGGATTTCCTGCAATTCTTCCCAGGGCACAGTCTTGTGGTGCCAGCAATGTGGTAGCAGTATCAAACACCATGGCTCCGCAAAAACTTTAAAAGTAAGCCTTTTTTCTGTGGGTGGAAATTCTGGTGAGGTCGGTGGCATCTAGAAAGCAGTCAAAATGATTTATATAGGATTCCCTTGTCTCCGATGCTGGTCTGAAAGGTGGGAATGCAGGGGTTGAAGTCATCTCGTCTTTTGGTCACGCTGGTGCTGCTGAGAGGAATTTTATTCACGCTCGCGAATAGTGACAATCAGCTCAAATAGTGACTTTCGGCTCAGATAGTGACTTTCATCTCAGTGATAGTGCTTGGTTGCCTCTTTAGCTGAATCCCATCCTCGTTGCCAGTGAAAAGTAGGCAGTGGGAAGAACGGAGGCAACACAGAGCAACATTCAGCAAGTAACTTTATTTAAAAATAGAGGGTTGCCACGGCTGCCGCAAGCTAACAGGGCGGCCGGCTGACAGGCAACAGCTGATGCCATTTGACAGCTCCCTTTTATAGTCAGCTGTCAAACAGCATCAGCCAATAGGAGCGGTCCGCGTTCCTGCTGGAAACACAGACCTGAGTGAGAACTTCAGTACAGTCTTAGAACGCTATAGTACTTATCACATATATAATTTGGTAACTATATACGTGAAAAAAGATACCAGAATAGTTTAATATAAACTGGATACAAATGAACAGTGGGATGTAGCTGTCCAAAAAGATCCTTACTGAGTTCCCATGCTGAAAATAGACTTCAGTATGGATCTCTTGAACTATAGCTACATTATTATTCCACCCTGGCTTTTAAAATCTAAATTCATTTATCACAGTAGGTGTCCAAATGTTGGAGTCTCCAGAGTTGACCACCAGGGACAGTAGGGGAAAATCATTCTATTTACTAGGAGGATTATGTCACCCATTAAAAGTGATTAAAAGGATATTGTTTATCTAATAACACAGATATACATATAGAGAGAGAGCATTTAATGAAATTAAGTTTTCTAGCCCCTTCAGCAGTCTTTGTAGTTTCCATTTCCAGGGTTCCTTTTAGAACAGATTTCTGTGCTTGTAAAGAAAGAAGAACTAAAATCTAAGCCAATCAGTATTCATGGACTGAAAGAGGGGGAAGCAGTCCTTTTATAGTAATAAAAATTAGACCGTATTTTGAGAAAGATTCAGTGTGTAACCCCGCTGAAAAGCAGCATTCCTGACAAACCCTTTGAGAATTTTGAAGTGTGGAGTATTGGCAATTCCTCCCTTCAAGAATGTGAATGCTTCACACAGATGCTCTGTGAAGTTATCTGGTAAAGAAAACCCAAGAAGGAGGAAGACAAGCAGGCTGATAGAAATGAGCTCCCAGATTTCAGTTGGTGTAGATTCTCTCAGCCTGGGGGAGCAGCAAATACCAAATAGCAATACTCATCATATGCATGGAGAATGCAGGATACCGCTGCATGTTAAGGCAGCATCCTGTTCCTGCTGTTGCACTCTTAGGCATTTAGAATCAGATATATGCTTATTTCAAAGGAGTCTCATTATGATCAAAGGCATTTACTTCTATGGGACCTCTGTAGCTCTGCAGCCCAGTGGTGGTATTCAATTTTTTTTACTACTGGTTCTGTGGGCGTGGCTTGGTGGCTGTGGTGTGGCTTAGTGGCTGTGGCATGGCTTGGTGGGTGTGGCAGGGGAAGGATGCCGTAAAATCCCATTCCTTCCCCACCCCACTAACCTGCTTTCCAGCTCCTCTTCTCCTGTGCAGGGCAGCAAAAGAAGACCCAGCCAATCAGCTGGGACTGGAGGCAGAGAATAGATGGGGGCGGGGCCAGTCAGAGGTAGTATTTGTCGGTTCTCTGAACTACTCAAAATTTCCACTACCGGTTCTCCAGAACCGGTCAGAAGTGACTGAATACCACCTCTGCTGCAGCCTCAAAGAGACTTCTTGATGTGTTCTGTTTCTTACACCTGTTCAGTGAATATCTAAGATATTCCTTACTTTCAGAAAACTAATACCAAATCATAATGTTCCATTTTCAACACATAAATTATAAGTAAAATAAAAATCCTATGAAATGAAAGATGCAATGTTGCAGAAATAAAAGGTAAACATTCTGAGCAGTAAATAAAAATATTTTACTCTTAAGATATATCCAGAATGTACCTCAAGACAAAAAATGTAGCATTTATTTATCTAATCAATCAATTTCTGCAGCTGTCCACTCACACAGTGCATATGAATTTACTGCTGAGGTTTTGCTAACAAAATGCTAGCTGAAGGGGAAAAAAGGAATTGGAACAGACCAAAAATAGCAAAGATCTCAAAAGCACAGGCAGTGAGGCCATATAATCACTTTTTTCAATAAATGAATTTTCTCATGAAACAAAGAACTGAGTTCACATTCAATTAGCAGAGTGATTCTTGTTGTTTTTTCAAGAGTAGAATTTAATGAAAAAATACATATGGGTAGAAATGATGCATTAGGACAAAGAGAAACGGCAAAAATTATCAACAACCTCAATGTTTCTTTCTTTTCCAGTGACAGTCAGAGATAAAGTCATTATTTAAAAAACTGAAAGTTCCGTTATAAAATGTAATTCAGAAAAAGATCGTGAGTTTTTAACGGTTCTATTACAGCTGCTTATTTTGAATAGTTATCATATGCAGTTTAATGCTTTGGATTATTGTTCAGAAGTAATTAATATTGCATTTAATTAATCTTACCAGTGGGTGAATATTAGCTTTAATCTGAAATATTATAAATAAAATAGTCAACATCTGTCTGATTAGAGCACAAAATTTCTCCAAGTTGTATTATTTGTGAAGAGATAGAAATGGGCCTTTTTCATTGTGATACTTGGTTTGATATGATAGGGATGGCCATAATTAAGCAATTTAATCACATGCAAATTTAATTACTATGCAAGACAATAAGTGGGCCTGCCTTTGAAAAATGATTAAAACCTCTAATTGTTACAAAATGTGCTGACCAGAAGGTAGGCTTTAAACACAATGTCTTCCTGAGTATATTTTCTTCTTCAATGTCTATTACAAGATATTGCTTACTTCTTAAAACCCTAAATGATTATACTTAAAGACCAGCCAGTATGATATGAAACTCTCTCTTATGAACCACTACTAGTTCTAGGTTCTACCAGCCAGAGCTGGTATTCAGCAGATCCTGACCAGTTCTGGAGAACCGGTAGCAGAAATTTTGAGTAGTTTGGAGAACCTGCACAAACCCCATCTATTCTCTGCCTCCCAAGTCCCAGCTGATCGGCTGGGTCTTCTTTTGTTGCCCTGCACAGGAGAACGGAGCTGGAAAGGAGGTTAGTGGGGTGGGGAGGGAATGCAATTTTGCAGTATCCTTCCCCTGGAGTGGGGTGGGAATGGAAATTTTACAGTATCCTTCCCCTGCTGCGCCCACCAAGCCACACCCACAGAACTGGTAGTAAGGAAATTTGAATCCCACTACTGCTACCAACAATAAAGGTATTGCTACTTTCTGCCAGCTAGCTCGTAGTAAATAGACAGAACTCTTCGCTGACAGAGGCAGCTTAAAAGCTGTGGATTGCTAAAGCTGAATTTTAGATTAATACAATGTTAGAGCTGGGGCATCTTAGTCTGTTTGAGACAAGTGAAATTAAACCACAGTGTCAGCACCTATTCTATACACATCTGCTCAGATATCAGCTTCAAAGGGCCACATTTTGAGATAAGTATATATAAAATTGCGACCTAGATGACAAAAAGCCTATAATGAATAAGAATTTTGATAGATTTGAAATATATACTGGTTCCAGGTATTTCCTGGGAAAGATAGTTCTATTGTATTTCTACTGTGTTTCTATTACTAATTCAGGGGTGGGACTACTAAGAGATTGAAGGCTGCATCTCAACCTGCTGACCTTACAAAGGTCACATATGATTATCCAGGGATACTGTAAAGTCACTAGAAATGAGTGTTGACTCCCAAAGGGACACCAAGTTTGCCCTGTTGAAATTCAATATTTTTACCTGAAAAAGTCAAATTTTTACAGTGTGATTTCAGGGATAACCTTGATCCATCAATTAGATAATTCAATTTCTTGAAGGAAATGGTTACTATAATAGAAGATCCAACACTGCTGTCTTATAAACATATGTATAATCCACAATGATATAACATTGTCCTGGGATAATTATAAAGATAGGTGGTAGATTTGTTTGAAATCATGTCTTACTTGTATTGACTTGAAAAAACACATATTTTTTTGTTATGACACATGAAATATGGTTCTAGTTATAATTCTGGAGAGGAAGCATAGAGGCACAGAAGTAGGATTCTGATAAAGGAGAATATTTGTAGTTCAGGATTAAAATCAGTGGTGGAATTCAAAATTTTTTATTATCGGTTCTGTGGGTGTGGCTTGATGGGTGTGACAGGGGAAGGATACTGTAAAATTTCCAGTGGTATTTGCCGGTTCTCCGAACCACTCAAAATTTCTGCTACCGGTTTTCCAGAACTGGTCAGAACCTGCTGAATACCACCTCTGGTTAAATTGATGTGTCTTTGGTGCAGACATTTCACTGGTGCACTGATGATGGTTCTTAGTTTGGATAATGAAACATCTGCAAGAAAACAACCAAGTTCAGAGCGCATCAAGGACCCCTCAGAAATAAGATTTTCCAAAGTGATATTGAAAAGAATAGAAATATAAAGAAAAGGAGAAAGCTTGGTCATATAAAAGTATGTATTCTTTTTTTATTCTTTCACACGTGACTCATCTGCTAGCAACCTATTTGAGAACTGTTTATAACTCAAAATTCCATATCCATCAAATTCAAATTTTCTTTCTGGGATTCTGTAAAATAGGCGCATGCGAAGATGATTTTTATTCTGAACAAACCTCTATAGCTGCTTAGCATTTTAATTGCTCAGTTAGAATTTGTTTTAGGGAGGAAAATCCTAGTTAAGCGTTCAACATTCTAATCATTTTCCACGCTACTCTGTCAATTAATATTCTTAAATAGCTAGTAGTTGGCCTTAATTGGAATGATATATGGTTCTTTGACTTAGTCACTCTATTAACAAAAAGATAAAAATATCCTAAGATAGTATTTTGTCTAAAACAGACTTTAGAGGGTGCTGTTGCATTTGGTCTGTTAAAAAGAAAGAAGGAAATCTGAGAATAGCAGATCTATTATCTTCATTGTATAATGCTTGCTAGTCTCATAAACTGTAAAAACATGAATTTTTGTTATAAAATGCAGTGATTACTTCAAGATGTAAATGCTTCTGTTCTGCTAGTGATGCAATTGTTCAGGCTGTAGCAATTCCTTTGCCTTTTATCACTTCAAGAGAGAGAGAATTAAAATATTTTAGGCGCATTGACAGGGTTTGCAGAAAAACTTGAATAAAAGTTTACGCCCAGAGAACAACGTACTCTTTTCACTTCTGTGTTGTATCCAATAGATATTAGTATTCAGGAATTCAATCTGAGATTCGAACGCTTTACCACTTTATTTGTATAATACATTATAAAATCATTTTATGTGGTTTTTCCCCCTGAACTGATTTTAGAAATATTCTTTAACCGTGATACATGATAATCTGAACACTTAAACATGATGAGGATTTTCACTGCTGTGGATAGATTTAAGAATGTTCCTTTACTTATTTTCTCCTATATAAGTTGGAAGCTTAAACAAGAACAAAAATCTCTCAAAATTTATCCAATTAATTCAATATAAACTTTCATGGTTAAGGATCTTGTTTTCTGTTTCTGGCTTTTGAAACAGCAATCAATATATTTTTTATTTATTTTGATCAGTTAGCAACCAATTTTATGAAAACTGGAATATAAACCATGTAACATTCGCATGCATGTAACATTTTAAGAGCCTGAATCTAGCAGGCATATAATTGATGGTTATTGCCTCCTGATGCATAATATTAGTGTTAGATTTTGCTCTCATTGTGACGCTACTTTGTAAAAGGAGATTCAGTTTTCAAAATTATTATTCTTTCCAAATTAATGTCCTCAATTTTGCATAAGATTATAAAATTCTCTATACCGATAAAGTTCAGAAATCTGTGTTTTAAATATCCTACAGTGTTGATGAAATTTAGTCTCACCCACCCACCCACCCAAGCTCTGAATATTATGGATGAAAACATAAAAAATGCTATAGAAGTAATTTTTTTTTTTTACTTTTACTTAAAAAAAAAACCTTCAGAAGTTGGGTGGCTGACTTCTAACTCCGTGTTTCTCTGACATTTTATATTTTCTTTCATTTCATCTTCTCAGCTACAGTGAGTAAAAGCGGCTATATTTATATTTCTGCTTCCGTTCCAGATGGGACATTAATAGATATATAGCTTGCAGCTGCACACAAAGAATATTATAGGCTTGGGTCTTCTCTCCCTTTCTACACAGTATCAGTTCTGTTTCATTTTCTTATGTTCCATTTTGTTATTTTCGTTGTTTTTATAAATCAGAAATGGAGCGTTGTACACCTCTCTCTCTCTCTCTCTTTCTCTTTCTCCGACCTTCCTTTATTCCAGATCCAATGGTTTCTGTGCTACCACACAGCACCACGATTCTCCAGAGGATTCCAAGAACAGGAGGTGAGTCAAAGGTGAGTCAGAGCTGCAGGGGTTTTTGTTTGATTCAGGTTTATTGACTTGAACATACGCTCTCTTTTTCAAATTTGTTTTCTCAGCCGGTGGCACATTGCACCATTGCCCAATGCCATCAGTCCTGTGGAGAGCCGATTTATAGTGGATCTGAAGGCATCTATAAAATGAGATGAAGTCAATAGGGAGAGGGGCGGAAGCAAAAAAATATATATACCCTTTTAATAGCAGCTTAGAACCAGAGTCTCGATGTTTTCTTAATATATTGAAATATATGCTGTATATACATGGCACATTCCACCTACGGAAACATTTGCTGGAACAACTCACAAAAGGGAATTGCTCCTTTAATTCTTTTTCCTTGCCCCACTAACTTCCAGCCTGATATATCATCTCATTCTGTGTTTTTTTTTCCTCTCATGCTAATAAATGCGAACAAGGCTGGGCTTTTTCTAAGCAGGAAGTTTTCTCCTCTCGGTTTTCATAGTTATGTACTGCAATTTCCTACACCTCGATTTCATTTCTAGACATTTTTCTTCCTGAAGCACAATTGCCTTAATCTCTGCTGCTGCTGCTGCTGCATTTTGCCTGTCAGCAGAGTAATAACATTTCAATACAGGTCCTTGACTTACAGCAGTGTGTTTAGTGACTGTTCAGAGTTACAAGGCACTGAAAAAAGTGAGTTATGACCGTTTTTCACACTTACGACCATTGCAGCATTCCCACGGTCACATTTTCAAAATTCAGACAATGCTTGGCAACTGACTCATATTTATGACTGCTGCAGTGTCCTGTGATCACCTTTTGGGACCTTCTGACAAAGCAAAGTCAACGGGGAAGCCAGATTCACTCAACAACTCTTACTAATTTAACAAGTACAGGGATTCACTTAACAACTGTGGCAAGGAAGGTTATAAAATGGAGCAAACTTCACTGAACAAATGTCTCGCTTAGCAACGGAACCTTTGAGCTCAATTGTCGCTGTAAGTCAAGGACTGCCTGTACAATAAAAACCTTTTCTCAGAAGATGGGCTTTGGCCTCTTTTTGAACATTCTACTTCCAAAAAAACACACCAGCAGAAAATGAAAATCTGATGTATTTTCTTTACCCATCTCTCATTGTTCCTCCACTTATCCGCCCACAACCAGTTCACCTTAGGGCCTTCTTAATAAAATCCCAGTGTTACTTTATATGTTTGGTTGAACACTGCAGCAAAATATGAAACCCAGCACAGGTTTAATTTATTTTTATATGCAATAATATGATCCATCTAAGCTGTGAGACTGACAGCAACAGCCAATGGACTCTGCTGGAGTTCTTCTCAGTGGTATAATAAGCAGTCAGAACAAAAGCATTGAGTGAGCTTACATGTCTGTTTAAATCTTCACAATCTGTTGAAGGCAATCATTTGGATACTTCTTGGCTCCTGTAGGAATAATGTAGCCCTGAAACATCCATCAGTATTGTTATAAATCTTTATATAGGTGGACAGCAGCTGAGAGTAGAGACTTGCCTAAGCTCAATGACTTCCTGATTGTTTCCCATCTTAGTCATTAGCTGACCAAGCGACTCTAACACCCGAGACGTCAGGAAAGAACTGATTCCCTCCAAAATTATAATTTTGTTTTGACATAAGTGGAAACATTTTAAATGCATGTGGAATGCTTAATGATTTTTAATCTGACTGTTCACAATCTTCTAAACTATATTTAATATTAAGTTAACCTGAATAATCATCATATGCTTCAGAAAATATTGACTAAGTGTTCAGAATAATGATTGGGATAACTTTGTTTTTCTCGAGCGATATTTGTTTTAAAATCTTCGCCTAGACCCTTTGCAAAAAAAAAACACCCTCACACATTTAAAAAGTTCTGTCCACAAGTACAAAGTAAAACCATGTGCAACTGATTGTATAGCCTGCAGCTAAACACTTCCTTCAAAAGCTTTGCCCAGTTTCATTATTTACTCATGTCTCAAGTGAATCATGCAAAACTATATTTTGGCTCTTAAATCATCCTTTCCCTTTCTTCCCAGCAGGGTGACCGTGCTTCAGGACTTGATGGGTAGAAGAAGACGAGGGAGGAGGTAAAGGAAATAATGAATTCACTCCACCCTTCCAGGCAGAAGGAAAAGTGCTAGTAATCAGTCAGATGCAAGAAGGTCAAATTAACAATAACAAAAGGTACAGTATAATGAAGTGATGGGTGTAGTCCTGACATGGATGCCAGAATACTTTGCCAGCAGAAACAAGAATGAACAGCTAGGTACATGATGTCATTGTGAAATGAATTTTAATTTCCTAAATGCAGGTGATTTTTCCCCTTAGAAGACATGTTTGTCCCATCAGTGAATAAACTTAATTTCAGACCTGTTTCATTAGTCAGAACTCACCTTATTAAAACTGAACAATATAATTCAAATGTATACACAGTTTTCTGGATATGTTTAAAGGGAAGACTATGGGAATGGGTTAGAGGAATACATTGTGTGGATTGGCAACCATTTTACTGTATCTGGATTCAGGTGTTTATTATTTATTCAAGCAATTCAAGACCATCACATATATGAACTCTCCTCAAAACAAGTCCATCAATTGCTTTCAGGATAAAATTGACTCCTACTGAGAACTTACGTCAGAGATAGATGGCCAGTGTTCTTCATAATTTTTGTATTACATATGGATGAACATGTTTTTCCATGTGAACTATCTACTCTGAACTTTGGAGATTCTTTCAATATACACATGTAGCACATAGACTGAACTATTAGTCCCTAACAGAATTGGGGAGAATTCTATTCTATTTTAGTTCCTTACAATGTCATTCTTTATTCATTCTCTGTTGCAATTCTTTGAGTTTTCTCTTTGAACGCACCATAATTCCCGAGCTGCAATAAAGTTGTAGCATTCCCCCCCACCCCCCAAATCCTGACCTATATACTCATGTTCATGGGACTCCTTGCAAGAAGTGTTATGCTTTGTGGCATTTCTTGGAATTATCATATGACCACACCACAGTACATGTCTCATGAGATAAATGAGACATCTTGGAATCTCTACTTCATTGACAGATCATTTTAAGCATCTGTTTTTAATCCTTTCATTTCCACACTGTCACCAGTTAAGGTTTGGAAGCTGATCATGTGTGACAAGGGCATTCTGTGTGTGTATATATAATGCCTCTGAGACATACCCACAGACACACGCACAGAGGCATTTATATTACAATTAGATAAATGAGTTTGATACTCCATCGTTACTCTTCTTTTCCCATTTTTTAAAATATAGTTAGGGGACAAAACAACATAGTTCTCAGTACCCCAACAATTTGAATTGAAAAGAATGCATCTGAAAGCAACAAGTATAAATCAATCTAAAACATTCCAAAATAAAGTATATTTTACAGGGCTGTGCAGCAATTCAGATTTGAAGAGGAAAAGGTGAATTGGAGCACACATGGGCATATGGATCACACCTGTTGGCACTTGCATAAATGAAACATGGTCTTCTTGGGATTGCGCAGAGGCAGCTATGCTGGCCAAGGAAAAGTCCAAACTTTATGAGGTTGTCAGCAGATATGACATGAGCATCAGCCATCGTTTCCCCTTCAGCTATGGGTAACCATATCTATATTAGGACTGTACGTGTTTTGAAAATGATGGTGAATAAGCGATCTGGACCTCACACAAGAGCATTAATTAAAACAGCCTCTCTAATTTTCAGCCTCTAACACAAGCATAAAGCAACATGTGCTGCTATACAGAATTGATTCATTGATTTTTCAAAGCATTAGCAGCCTAACTTTATTTAACCAGTTATCTATCTCCTTGCTTTTTCTGTGAAATAACGGTCTCATTTTCAGATAATCCAATTCAGGCCTGACTTTTATATGACTTTTATAGACAGAAATGCAGAAATAGAAGAAAAATTGTATCATGGCACAACAATCCCTCCTCCCTCTTCTCCCCCCCCGCCCCCAATTTATTGGTTTCCATTTTTATGTGGAAAAAGAGAGACCAACAACACAATCATACATTTGCAACTACTGTAGATATTACTGGATAAATGAAATGTATTGCCTTTGCAATTCTACGTTAAAGCCTCAGGAGAAATTTTGGTGTTTAGTTTAGGAGGGCTGCAGAACATAGAAAAAGGAACTGCAGGGTTGGCACAACACTCTGTGTCACAGCAGAATGGAAAGATAACATTCTGTAAGGAATGCCATCATCTAAGCTATACCGTGGCATAGTGGATGGCACCAGTGGCAGTGATTACTCTAAATACACAGTTGATAAAACAGGAAATAACAGATAGTATAGGGACATGAGCTTATCAAGAACTAGGGTATTCATTCAAAGAGCACCTTTTTCCATTTCAATAAAGAAGGAAGGAGAGGGAGAATTGTTAAAACTATCCATTGTCTTCCTTAGGAAATCAAAATATTAGTATATTTGTGTGGACATTTGATTGTGGGGTCAGAGACAACTTCCCTAGAAATGTCATGTCTGTTCCTTTTATTATTAAATGCTTGGCTGAAAACAATTTGTCTTTAAAGAATGCGGGATAAAACACAGTGAAATCTACTGTCTGCTATAAACTAGTGTAATGAATGGGAAGGTCTGTTTTTCCTCACAGCTCTATCACACTTTCTCTTACATCCAGCATCAAATTTGCCATGGGAATAAAGAATGGAAACTCTGTGTTTATCAGAGGAAGATCGTCATAAATTAGTCAGCAATGAAACATACTGATAGACATTAACCTAGAAACCAAAAGAAAACGAAGAGCAGTATTTCAGCTGCCTCTTTAGTTTCTGGAAAAATTGGAAAGAACTGAAATTGCTGTGCAAACATGACAGAGGAAGGGAGTCTGCAATGCTTCAATTACAAAAAAAATTCCTCATTTAATCAAGACAATTCATCCTCTTCAAAAGTATTCTGGACACAACAAAATTGTGCAAGGTTACAAATTCACTTAACTCATTGAACTATTTCAACTTCAAAGTATCCAGCATCTAGTATGACAGTGTAATTAATACCCGTTAGTCTAAAATTTAAAATATTGTGAAATTCAATTAATTGCAACATTATGGTTTCAAATTAATTTAACTATTTCAACTGAATTTTGAAGATTGATTTCCTATAATAAAATGGTATGAGATATATGTATAGGTATTGTGTGTGTGTGTGTGTGTGTGTGTGTGAACACAAATGTTTAAAAGAATGGGTTTGTGTTTAAAAGAAAACATAAAAACTAACACAAACTTATAAAGAATAAAGAAAACAAAAAGTGAAAGAAAATAGACAAAATTGTAAAAAGAAAAGATAAAAGGAGACAGAAATTCCCAATTACCTCTGCATTTTGTAGTGTGAGTACAAAAATGATCTCTTATTCTATGACTATAAAAAGCTCACTTTTTTTCTATTATCCAATTTTTCCCAATAATCATCAAAACCACAAATTATGGGTGCATCTTTTCCCTTTCAAGCAAAAAGTCTATAAAGGGTTTCCCGTTAGCCTAAAAGTAGATACAGTCTTTTTGCTAATCACGGCGGTCAATTCAGCCATCTCTGCAAGTTCTTTAACTGCAGGGGAGCTAATATGGCGTGTTGAATATTTTGTAGGAGGAGTTCCCTGCAGTTTGACACATTTTGGAGTAGAAATGTAATTGCTTTCTGCACACACCCAGCTTGCAACTGAATTGAGCTTTGTTGTGCCACTCCAAAGCTGTCAAAACTTGGTAAATGTGAGTTGAACTGAGAGCCAAGTGCATACTGAAGCAATTAAATGCCTGCTTTACTACATGCCAGATGTTACACCCATGATCCATTCAACATACATTCTTAGCATGCTAGATTTGGGCGATGAATTTCTCTCTCCCTCTCTCTGTCTCTCTTACTTTCTCTCTCTCTTGGCAGAGTTATGTGTGCAGTACTAAGCACAACTGAACTATAGAAGCACATGGGAATTCCAATCTCTCGGTTCTTCAGTTTATATTATGTACTGTGTGAATGAAAAGACCAAAATGATAATCAGCACAAACATATTAATCACTTCAGTGTATTGTTTTATAAACTCCACTGTTGAATTTAACTTTTTAAGCCTCTTTTTCCCCATAAATTCAAGAGTGCGTCAATTTAAATGCACATCCTTTCCCCAAAGCTACAGTATATCACAGAAGTGAGTACACCTCCTCACATTTTGTAAATATGAAAACGAATTGTTGCTCGACATAAAGATATCCTAGGCTGTAAGAAGATTGCCAAGACCCTGAAACTGAGCTGCAGCACAGTGGCCAAGACCATATCATGGTTTAACAGGACAGGTTCCACTCAGAACAGGCCTCACCATGGTCGACCAAAGAAGTTGAGTGCCCGTGCTCAGCGTCATATCCAGAGGTTGGCTTTGGGAAATAGCCATAGGAGTACTGCTGGCATTGCTGCAGAGGTCGAAGGGGTAGGGGATCAGCCTGTCAATGCTCAGACCACACGCTGCATCAAATTGGTCTGCAGGGCTGTCATCCCAGAAGAAAGCCTCTTCTAAAGATGCACAAAAAAGCCCACAAACAGTTTGTTGCAGACAAGCATACTTAAGACATGGATTTCTGGAACCAGGTCCTGTGGTCCGATGAGACCAAGATAAACTTATTTGGTTCAGATGGTGTCAAGCATGTAACCAGGTGAGGAGTATAAAGACAAGTGTGTCTTGCATGGTGTCTTGTTTGGGAATGTCATGGTTGGGGCTGCATGAGTGCTGCTGGCACTGGGGAGCTACAGTTCATTGAGGGAACCATGAATGTCAACATATACTGTGACATATTGAAGCATAGCATGATTCCCCTCCTTCAGAGACTGGGCCGCAGGGCACAATTCCAGCATGATAACGACCCCAAACACAACTTCAAAATGACCACTGCCTTGCTAAAGAAGCTGAGGGTAAAGGTGATGGACTGGCAAGCATATCCCCAGACCTAAGCCCTATTGACCATCTGAGGGGCATCTTGAAATGGAAGGTGGAGGTGCGCAAAGTCTCTAACATCCATCAGTTCCGTGACATCATCACAGAAGAGTGGAAGAGGACTCAGTGGCAACCTGTGAAGCTCTGGTGAACTCTATGCCCAAGAGGCTTAAGGCAGTGCTGGAATTTTATGTGATGGCCACATAAAATATTGATACAATTTGGACATTATCACTTAGGGATGTACTCACTTTTGTTGTCAACAGTTTGAACATTAATGGCTGTGTGTTCATTATTTTGAGGGGACAGCACATTTACACTGTTATGGAATGGAATGGAATGGAATGGAATGGAACGGAACGGAACGGAACGGAACGGAACAGAACAGAACAGAATTCTTTATTGGCCAAGTGTGAATGGACAAATAAGGAATTTGTCTTTGGTGCATAAGCTCTCAGTGTACATAAAGAAAAAATAAAATACATTCCTCAAGAATCATAAGATACAATAAGATACAATACTACTTAGTAATAAAAATCATAGGTTACTAATAAGCAATCAAATCATACTAGGGAAAAAATAAAACAATATAAATTGTAAAGATACAAGAACATGATTATAGTTATAAGTTGGAAGAGATGAGAAGAATATAATAGGAAGGATGAGAAGAATAATAGTAATATAATCTTACTAAATAGTTTGACAGTGTTATGGGAATTAGTTGTTTAGCAGAGTGATCTCATTTGGGGGAAAACTGTCCGTGTGTCTAGTTGCTCTGGTGTTGTAGGATGTAGTGCAGAGTCACATTAACAGCATCATCTGTCAATCTATTTGCTCAGTAGCCAAATTGTAAGGAGTCTAACAGCTGATCTGTGATGGTTTTCAGGTAGGCCAGCACTAGCCTTTCAAAGGTCTTCATAACTGTTAGAGCAACTAGTCTGAAGTCATTCAGATGGAGGGCTTCTTTGGCACTAGGATGATAGTAAGCGCTTGAAGCAAGAAGGAACATAGCACATCTCTAGTGATTTATTGAAAATTTGGATGAAGATGGGGGCCAGTTGGTCAGCACAGACTTTTAAGCAAGAAGGAGTTATCTTGTCTGGGTCTGGTGCTTTTCCTGGTTTTTGTCTGTGTATATAAGCTGTATATTCACTACTTTACATTATAGCCAAGTGTCATTTCTTCAGTATTTACAAAATGTGAGGGGGTGTACTCACTTCTGTGATATACTGTATTGGCTGTATTCTTTGATATTGTTCCAAAATATTTGGCGCTCTCACATCATGCAGCTTTACCCAATTTACCACTGGCAAAATGCTTAATATGATTTTGAGGTCTCCTTTAGACAGCATCTGAAGGGCAAAGTAATATTTTACTGAGTTTTATGATCTGATTCCAGAATATGTCTCTAACTGTTCACTTCAACAATATATAAATAAAATCAGCATGGCTGACATAAGATTGCTGAGACATGTCATGGGCCAAATTGTCCATACATTTCAGTCTTTAGATTGAATAGGACTTAAAACATTGCCTTTTCTTTGTTAATTAAATCAAATCAACCCAATATTCCAAACACAATTGTTCCTAGATTTATTTGTCATCCATCCTCCCCCACCCATAAATATTTGAATGCCTTAATACAGTTTGTACTTAGAATCAACCTCCCCTTGCTTTTTCTCATGCTTTCATTATAGTTTAAAAACAGACTGATATAAATTCCTCTAAAACTAACCTGAATTTCAGGGAAGTCGAATTAATGATACCACATGTGTTAATTCAATCAAGATCAAATGGCCCATCAAGGACAGATGGGATAGTTTATCAGGATCCATTTTACAGTATACATTTAGAGTGATAGCAGGAAATCCCATATTATCACTATTAAGAGTCAGGTGGGATCAAGCCTTCACATATATGATCCAGTATATGGCCTGAAACCACATTATGACCGTTTACCACCGAAATCTGATAATCGTATCTTTTAAAAAAAATCTCTGAGTTTTGGAAAGAAAGCAGAATATTCAAGTAGCCAACTGATGTTATTAACACTCTGCTCTTTTTATGTATTACCGGGGGAGAAAAACCAGATGAAACTGCTACAGATGGTAATGTGTGAAAGTTAATGGTGAGAATGTTACACTTTAACAGGTCTTTATATTATATGACTGATACAATATAATACTGTAAGTCATGGAAGTTTGAGATAATAAAGTATATTTTGGCCTTCTAAAAATTCATCAAAATTGTTGGCAAGATGGATATTGAGGGAGAGAAATACATAATTTATCTTGAAAGAAATAATGTCCTGTATTGTTAAACACTTCTGGGATCTCATTAGTGACTATAAAAACATAACCTGCCAGTTATGTAGGGTAATAAATCTATAGCGGCCAATAAATGAGGAATAAAGAGGGACAGGAGAAGAAAACAAGGACTAAGAAATATTATTTTCTCCTACACACAATTGTAAGATAGGGCTCTCCATATTGCCTCATTGAGAGACTTCCAGAACAAGAGACTATGAGAATGCAGTATTGATAGATAATATTTACTGATAACTGTGTCCATTTGTTCTCAGTAACTTCTATAAGAGACCTCTTGGGCAGTAGTTCTCAGCTGTATTGCAGAAAGCTGCAATAGATAACTACAAGTTATCTTCTACTAAAATGCCTCCCCGTTTTTTCCCCCAAATAATAATTTATTGGATTTTTCAATACTGGGGTGGAGTGGGGAGATAGATACGGGATGGTTCTCTTTGTAAATGTAAGAACGTACCATTTGTAGATTTAGATTTAGCAACTTTCAGAAGACTGTGTATAAGAATTTAGATTGAAAAAGGCTAGAACTCAGGAAAAGCTCAATCTGGAAATCTAGTTGAAGTAAAAATAAATTGGATCAGGTATCACTGGAAGGCGATTGGCTTGAGTCAGTTACATTTCTATGCTGTCTGATTGTCCAACTTCTCTGAGAAGATCATCACAGAAAACAATTTATAATAGAGCGTATGATAAAATAGGCTAAGAATGTTGGGCACAATATACTGATGGAACAAGGAGAATATGTGATTTAGAGGACTGAAATATACATTGTTATAATTTGAAAGAGAACTTTTAAAAGACAAAAAAAAAATCTAGACTGTATAAAGTTACAAGTCATTCAGCAACCATTGGAAGTTACTATATTGCTGTATGGATAGTAGTACAACTGATCCTCAAAGTTGCGCCCCATAATGACATGATCTGGATGCCTGGCAACTGGTAGGAATTTACGTGATTACCATTTTCAACATTCCTTGCTGGGTTCCCCAGAAAGTCAATGAGGAAGCTAGCAAGGAAGGTCACATATTGCTGGGATAAGTCTCTCCCAATCATGTATCCTCTCCCATTTATGCACTCCCATGCACCCTTGTGCATCCAGCAAGTGCAGCATAACACACTCTCTCCCTGACCTACATTGCATTGTTGCACAGCCTCCCTGACCCGCACTGCATCTCTTGCACACCCCCTCAGATTCTCACATGTTGTCCAACCTATGTCTTCCCTGGCCTTCAATTCCTCTCTCATGCTTCCCCTGCATCTTCATACACCTTTGTCATGACCAGTTCAGACACTGATGAGGAAATCAACAGTGAGCACTCAGAATTGACAGACAAACTGAGCAATTGAATGCAGAAGAGGCTGTATTCAGGGGTGGGCTGCTGGGCAGGGGTGGGATTCTACAGGTTCTCACCTATTTGCTAGAACCGGTTGTTAACATTCTAAGCAGTTCGGAGAACTGGTTGTTAGAAGAAATTACTGGCCTAATCCTGTAAGGAAGGCAGGAAGGAAACATTCTGGTGTTGCTTACAGAAACTGTCTCTCCTTTAACCCTTATTACATGCTTGGCAGGACTAGACTTCTTGTCTCAGGAACTTCTCTGGAGTTTTTTTTCCCTCCTTTGCTGGTACTTTGCTTGTGTGGAGTGACCATTCAAAGTTACAATGGCACTGAAAAAAGTGATTTATGACAATTTTTCACACTTACGACTGTTGCAGCATCCCCACAGTCATGAGAGGCCAGGCGAGGAGATGCGTGCCTCGATATGAGTGATATTGAGTTGGCCACGCCCAGCCAATTACATGACCACCAAGCCATGCCCACCAACTTAGCCACACCCACAGAACCGGTTGTTAAAAAATTTGAATCCCACTCCTGCTGCTGGGGGTTCTCAGGGGTTTGGGAGAGTCCCTAGCTAAGATTCTGTGCAGTTCAGAGAACCCCCAAATCCCACTCCTGGATGACCCCGCCCACTGCACCCGTCCCAGGAGTCCCCACGCAGCCCGTTTTGGATGCAGGTAAGTTCAGGGTGCATGTGGAGCTTGGGGAGGACAAAAAAGGACCTCCCGGAGGTTTGGGAAGGCCAGAAATGGGCCTATTTCTGGCTTCCAGAGAGCCTCTGTAGCACACGGAGGCTGTTTTCACCCTCCCAGAGACTTGAGGAAAGCCTCCAGAGCCCAGGAGGGCAAAAACACCACACACACATACCGCCGTGGTGCAAGAGACCAACTAGGCCACACCCACCATGGCCACGCCCACCCAGTAACTGGGCAGGGAACCCATTGCTAAACTTTTTGAAGCCACCCATGGCTGTACTGCCCAGTAAAAAGGAGTCACAGATGCCAACAACCTTGGAGGATTTGGATTTGGAAGTGCCAACCTATCTCGGTGCAAGGCCTCGCTGTGCAGAGCAAAGTCTCTCTGAGAGGCTTCTTGCAAGAAATGAGAAACACTGTGGTTGCTTCTGTTTAAGAAAAGCAGCAGGCTGAAGCCCTCCATTGGCAACAGTCAGCCACTAACCTATACTCTGTGTAACCTTGCCTCTCGTCTTGAAATCTTGTGATCGTGACTCTGGATCAGGATCAGCTGACAAACCTTCTACAACATTTGAACCCTTGGATGTCCCCTAATGACTCTTGGGCCTGCTGTTTTGGATTTGGACACTCTCTCACAGCAAGCTTACTGGACATATGGGGACTTGGTTTCTCTTTTCCGTGTATGTGTACATGCGCTTGCATGGACATTTCCTTAGTACTTGTTATTTGCTGGAAAATTTCCTAATAAGGTTTGCACACCTCTCTGTGTGTTTATGAGAGCATGGCTGGAGACAAAATACCTGAATACTCACAGCCTCACCAATACATCTTCATGCTCTTTTTCCCACCCACCAAGGGCCACTTACCTGCCTGCTGGCCTGGGACTTGCAACTTCCTGCTGACTTCTTCACTCACTTTGGTTGTGAGAAGCCAGAAGCAAATTGCCCTGTCTAATAACCATGGGATTCAACTATCAATGGCACCAGGGAGCTTCAGGATTGATCTCTCTAAGAGAGGTAGTCATGTTTTATGATCACATCACTTAGTGATGGAAATTCTGTCCCAATTGCCATTAAAAGTTGAGGACTACCTGTAGTTCAAATTTATGTTGCAATGTGAGAAACATGAAAAGTTTTTAGGAAGGACTCAAGAGGTAGACAAAAATTCCAAATCCTGTCTAAATATCTGGCTGACTGTGCAATCAACTATAATTTTCATTAAACTTATAAGCCACCTCACTCTCAATGTCTGGGTGATTCACAATAACTAGAAGACCATTTATAATAACATCATTATCAAAATGCCAGCATGATTAAAGAGCCCTGCAAGACAGCTGAAATTCTTCACTCTTTGAAATACGCTTTTACTGAAGTTCTAATGGTCATTTCTATAAGTATTATGGCAGCTCTGGAAAAGACAGGCAAACTTTTTGCCAAAATCTTTATAACCCCCTGTTGAGGCAATTATAATGTATAATGTGTGTGTTGTTTGGGGTTGTTGTTGTTTTGTTTGTTTGTTTTTTGTAAATCCAACATATGTGAAAGTAGGTTTCTGAAGGATCAGGTCAATTTGGAAGGACACATGGGTATTTTTATTTCCATAAATATAAAGATACTGAGACTTCATAAAACGGTGTTGCCTCCCAATAGATATAATCTGCTACTAGGAACAGGGCTTATGCTAATCTTAGCTAGGCTGAGCTGCACGTTCATCTAATTCTCAGAGTTTCTGAGAATATTGGGATGTTTGTGATCAGTCCATATCATTCCTGGTAGTGGAATTTGATTTAATAAGAATATCAACCTTAAAGATTTACATAATTTGATTGTAGCTAGTAAGACAATGTGGTAAATTATAACAAATGAGACTATGGACTCTGTAGCGATGCTCCAAATCGAAGTATGTTTTCTATGGTTTGTCAGTGAGGTTTATGGAGAAAGTGAACAATCCTTCTTTGGATGGGGAAACTTCGCTCAAACATTTTTAAAGACCAAATAAACCACATATCAAAGAATCATTGGGACTTAAATCCAGCTTTAGAGAGTATTTCTTCCACAGGAAAGAATAGAATGGAATGGAACGGAACAGAACAGAATAAAAATAGAATAACAGAGTTGGAACGGACCTAATAGGTCATCTAGCCCAACCTGCCCCAAGTCAGAGACCCTCCACCATTTCTGATAAATGGCAGTCCAGTCTCTTCTTGAAAGCTTCCAGTGATAAAAGCTCCTACAACTTCTGAAGGCAAGCTGTTCCACTGATTGATTGTTGTCAGAAAATTTCTCCTTATTTCTAGGTTGAATCTCTTCTTGACCAGTTTCCTTCCAAGACTGACTGACCAAACAGAAGAGATATACATACTGCGTTGATTTGATCCTCAGCATACTAAAGCCTACCAGTTCTAGACTGCAAAAATTAAGGCAACCATTAAAGGGCAGCAAGGCAACGATAGATTTTTCTGTAATTCTTTCCTATCATTTAGTGATGTATTTCTACAGCACAGATTTGATAACTCTAATTGTGATGGAATCCCCAGCTATCCTGGAGGGAGGTGTTATGAGAGGGACAATCTTAGAGTCTTTACACTGCAGAAAACAACAAAGGCCTGACTTCCCCCAGGAAATTTGAAGCCTTTTCTGAGCGACCCCAAGGGAATTCAGTCAGTCTGATGACGAGATTATTTTAACACAATAAAGCTTTTGCTTGAGACTATTCACAAGTGGTTCTGGTTGCTTGCGCCTGACATTACTATTGTAGGCCATACCTTATCAAGCTTATGTTGTTTCAGATCTTTTTCTCAAGAATTTAGTAAAATATTATACAGGCTTTGAGGACTTTATCAGTTCTTTGAACAATTCCAATATAACAGTAGCTTAAGGCTGATGGTAAATTATATCTGCATCAAATCAATAGGGTACCTTTTTCAATGGCAGCAGGATCAGATATTCAGTTTTCTTCAGAGAGATGTTTCAAGGTTTATTTTATTTTTTTTATCTTTATTATTTTTATACATAACTCAAAATGGTGAACATGTTTAATACTCCCCTATCCTACATTCCCCACAACAACAACCCTATGAAGTTGGACTGTGCGAGAGTGACTGGCCCAAAGTTTTCATGCCTATTTTCATGGATTAGAACTTACAGTCTCCTGATTTTAGCCAGGTGCCTTAACCACTAGATCAAACTGTCTCTGAAAAGGATTTCTTTTTCTCTATCTACAAACAGAATACAGTATATAAAATTCAGCAAGAAAGTAAAACTAAAAAAAAGAACACACTGCCAGATAATTCCCAAAACAGTTGGAATCCCAAATTGATTTCTGTGGTGCTACATGGATGCAAATTAATATAGAGTAACCAAGATAACCAAGAAAGGATGTGCATTTGTAATTTTGTGCAGTTGGGACTAGTTCAACATGCCATATAAACAGAAATATCTGGACTCTTTATCTCACAAAGTGCTTGCTGATTTAAACTTTAATATATCCTTCCTTAGCCTGATACCTTCCAGATAAGTTAGGCTACAACTTCTATAAGTACAACCCAACTGAGGCTATGGGGAGTGAATGGCCCTGATAAATTGGGAGACCACTTTGAGAAACCTTGCCTTAATGCTTTGCTAGGATACCTGTCCTGAACCCCCATTCCTCTGTGTGCCACACATTGCCACAAACAAAATCTGTAAACTGTGTCACTGGAAGCAGAAGGAAAAGTATAATTGTTGTGTATTGACTATAGTTCCCACTCAGGTCCGTGCTTTGAGCGGGAAGCACGGACCTCTCCCATTGGTTGATGCCGTTTGACAGGAAAGTTTTGCTTTCAAGGAAGTCAAATCGCTACTAACGTCCAAAGCTGTATTAATTCAATTCAACAAGGATTTGCCACTAGTTCTAGCAGCAGATGCTTCCCCTTTCGGAATAGGGGCCGTTCTGAGTCACAGACTGCCTAATGGTGCAGAAGTACCTATAGCCTTCTTTTCCAGGACACTGTCCTCCACTGAACGCAACTATAGCCAAATTGACAAGGAGGCCTTGGCTGCAGTTGCTTCAGTAAAGAATTCCATGAGTTTCTCTATAGTCATCATTTTGAACTCATAACAGACCACAAGCCCCTGTTAGGTATTTTATCTGGCACTAAACAAACTCCCCAGATTTTATCCCCAAGGATGACCAGGTGGACCGTTTTTCTGGCTGCATATTCATATACTCTAGTCCACCGCTCCGGAAAAACCCTTTGCCATGCTGATGCCCTCAGTCGCTGCCCCCGGCCTGTTCCAGTCGAAGACCCAGCACCAGCGACTGCCGTTTTCCTCACTGAAGAACTCAAGCTGCCGGTCACCACTTCTGACATCGCTGCCCATTCGGCCAAGGACAAGGTAATTTCCCAAGTCCTTGACTGGGTAGGGAGGGGGTGGCCTGCAACCCCTTATCCATCAGAATTCCTACCCTACATGCTACGCCAACAGGAACTTTCCTCATTGCAAGGCTGTTTACTATGGGGAACCAGAGTAGTGATCCCCCCCAAGTTGCAAACCTCGATCTTAAAGGTGCTGCACAAGGGTCACCCAGGGATAATTAGGATGAAGGCCCTCGCCTGCAGCTATGTATGGTGGCCGGCATGGATGCCCAAATCTCTAGCTGGGTCAATTCTTGTCAGGCATGCCAAGCCACCAGATCATCCCCACCAGCAGCCACCCCTAGGACCTGGGAAGAGGCAGGAAGCCCGTGGTCCTGAATCCATATAGATTTGGCTGGCCCTTTCCACGGACGCACATTCCTGGTGGTAGTGGATTCATTTTCAAAGTGGGTGGAACTGACCTTAATGCATACCACAACCACTGAAGCAGTTAACAAGGCACTGACCAGGATGTTTGCCACGCATGGCCTTACTGATTCCATTGTATCTGACAATGGTCCCCAATTTACCTCTTGTGAATTTGAGATCTTCCTAGCCAATCTGGGCATCAGACACATATTAGTAGCCCCATTTCATCCTGCAAGTAATGGGCTGGCTGAGAGAGCAGTCAGATCCGCTAAGGAGGTACTACAGAGATTGGGACCCATTAATTGGCATTCTAGACTGGCGCAATACCTTTTGAGCCAACATACAACACCTTGTGCCTCCACAAATAGGTCACCAGCTGAAGTGTTAATGGGACACCGGTTGAGAACCACTCTTGACAGGCTGCACCCAAATTATGCCCCAGTGCTTTCCCCTGGGTCTAACAGCCAAGACAGAGGGTTCCTAGTAAATGACAAAGTGTATGTCAGGAACGTTGCTGGGCAACCATTGCGGTTACCTGGTCGTGTGGTAGCAGTAATTGGTCTTAAGTCTTATAGAATCCAGCTACCAGATGGGCGTGTCTGGCAGCGCCATGTGGACCACCTGAGGAGACGTTGGAGCACTGTACCCAGAGGTCATCTAGACGGTCCCGATGCAGAAGTACCACCACCTCCTGAAGAAACTAGTCTCCAGCCCACCAGGGATGACAGCCTACCTGGAGAAGAAGCTGACCAAGGTCCTGACCAAGTTCCCGACATTCCAGCAGCCTCACCACCGATGGAAACCATGTAGCAAGCAGAAGGCAACAACCCGGCGCCATTTCCAACCGAACCAAGAAGATCTGGACGACTACGCAGGCGCCCAACATATTTACAGGACTACGCATGCTCCTCACTGGGAGGGAGGAGTGTTGTGTATTGACTGTAGTTCCCACTCAGGTCCGTACTTTGAGCGGGAAGCACGGATCTCTCCCATTCGTTGATGCCGTTTGACAGCCGGCTATAAAAGGGAGCTGTCAAACGGCATCAGCTGTTGCCACTCCAGCTGGCTGCCGTGTTAGAACTGGCTGCCGTGTTAGAGCGGTAACCCTTTATTTTTAAATAAAGTTAGAGCTGAACCTTTGCCTTGGTGTCTGCCTGAGTGATTACCGCCGCTCTACAACAATAATAGTGCTAAGCATAGTCTTGTTGGGTCAAAACAAGGCATATCTAAGTTCACCATTTTATTTCTCAGAGTGATCAAACACTCTTTTAAATCTCTGATGTGCTTAAAAGCAAGCAATGGAAAAATATCTTTGTTTTCCCCAATTTCACCCCACTGCAGCTTTGGAGGATGATATCCCCTCAAATTCAAAGGTAAAACCAAGTCTCAGAAATATTAACTTTTGATAGATCTGTCCTCTACCTATCTATTTTTAAAGGCATCCAAGTCTGTGGCTTTCCCCATATCTTGTGGTGCCAAATTCCATAAGTAAATAGCATATTATGTGAAGAGGTCTCTTTCTAGACAGCTTCACTGAATTGCCTTAGTTTCAATGGTGGGATTCAAATAATTTAACAACTAGTTCTCTGCCCTAATGATTTCTTCCAACCAGTTCACCAAACTGCTCAGAAAATTAACAACTGTTTCTCCTGAACTGGTGCAAACTGGCTGAATCCCACCACTGCTTAATTTTAATGTTTTGAGAGAGGGAAGGTGTTTTCCTTGCATTCAAATCCAGAAATTATTACAAAAGATGAACAATAACCTATAGTTAACCTGGAAGACTTTTTCCTCTCTTTCTCTGTTTGTAAAAAATGTGACTCGTCTTATTTAAGCATGTTGTAAGATTTATATCAAGGTAGCAATATTATCATTTCTTGACTTTGTCATGCTTTTGTCTGCTACTTTGAACCATTCCAGATGTGCTTCCTGACAACTGAACATGGTCAGCATGCTCATGCACATTTTTGAATGTTTTGTTGTGTTATTGAAATGATTGCTATCTCATTTTGGCTACATAGGACTTTGTTCCCCAACTTAATATTCATCAATTGTTTTATTTCACATGTTATCTAACCAAGGATGAGAAATCTAGATGTTTCATATGTATTAACATATGTTATTTTTATTAAAATATTTATTTATTTTTACTAGAATTTATGACATATATATATATGGATCTTGGGTTCTTCGGGTTTTCTCCCGCGGGAGAAAACCCGAAGAACCAAAGATCCACATACAAATACCCGCAAAAACCTCCGAAAACATATATAGATAGATAGATAGATAGATAGATAGATAGATAGATAGATAGATAGATGGATGGATGGATGGATGGATGGATGGATGGATGGATGGATGGATGGATGGATGGATGGATGGATGGATGGATGGATGGATGGTTGGATGGATGGATGGATGGATGGATGGATGGATGGATGGATAGATAGATAGATAGATAGATAGATAGATAGATAGATAGATAGATAGATAGATAGACAGACAGACAGACAGACAGACAGACAGACAGACAGACAGACAGACAGACAGACAGACAGACAGACAGACAGACAGATAGATATAGAAGCTAGGCAGAAACTAGATGATATTGAACTACATAATGTACCAACTGTTTTCAATTCCTGGAATTAGTAGTGGGCAGACAGAAATTGTAGCCAGCTATGTAGCCTCTTTTCTAAAAGATTGATTTTTTAAAAAGAAAAATATTTTATAAAACATGCAGAGTTTTTAAATTGGGTGTACATAAATGTTAATAAATGAATGCATAAATAAATCCCATGTTTCATCAAAGTCAGTCTCTATAGCTCAAAGGTATACTTTTTATACATTTAAAAGTATTTCATTTAGAGAATTTATACTCCTTCACATGCCCAGAGATTACTGAATGAGAATACGCTGGCTCACATGATAACAGATGGCACTAGACTGTTTTTAGTAACAAGCAGTGTCTTTAGATCAAGCTCTGGCAATCCCTAATAGAATATGTTTTGTGTTGCAGAACTGTATATTCATGCTTCTTTTAAAAAATAAAAATAGGAAAGGAATAGCTCTGCCAAAATTAAAAAGCCATTCAGGAAAGAAAATAACTCCATTGTCATTTTTAGCAGCAATGATCATTTTTGAAAGAATTCCTTCTGAGATTTTAGGACACCTAAGTTCTTTCACATGTATAGATACTTGTGTGCCTGTGTTTGGTAGCTGTTTCTTGGCATTTTAATCAGAAAGAATATTGTGCTTGTACAGTGAGCAAAGGACCATTGCACTTGATTGCACAGTTATTTGCACCTTAATTTCTTTGGTAGACTTTTTGTTAGAAACAATACTCCAACATTATCTTGTATAATACAGATATCACGCAAACCAGGAACATGGAAAGTTGAATCTATTTCAATGTAATTATAGAAATAAAAGAAAACCCTCCAATCTAAATTCCAGTAATATCCACGAAGCTCTGGATTTCCTTAGGACCATTAGGATATTCGCTTACATTTTAAGGAGGACAGGCAGTACAATAAGAGTATTGTGGTTTGGTTTACATTGAGGGTCACAGTCAGTTCTACGCAGACCTATAAAGCCTCAGTCACTTGTAAATTGGGGTCAAGAACCTATCTGGGTGGAGAAAACACAACCAACGCTTTCCTGAAATCTTTCCCTGTACCAGGAAATAGACACCACACCCACGACTCCTCCAGCTGAGCCAAGGTGTTCCAGGGACACAGGCAGCAGTGCAAGGCACGCCTCTGGAAAATACTTTTACAAAGCATGTTCCGTCCTTTAAATCTTCCATTGCACATTGCTCAATTAAATTAGGGTGCTCCTTAAAATAAAGTAAAATTCAATCATTAAAAAAAGGAATCTGTTTAAGATCTAGTTAAGACTATTAAAGCATTTCAAAATATTTTACTGATTAGAAGTTTATGTTATTAGTATAAATAAAACATTGAGTAAAGGCATAGTCCAAAGAAAATAACCATTTTAAAGCTCCACTAAAGAAGATTTAGATTACAGGCTTACAGACACTTTAGTTCTGTAGAAGGTAGGGGGAACTTTACCTCCAGGTAGAAATAGATTGGATTTCACATTACTAATTCTCTCATTCAATATAATCACACTAAAAATGTTTTCCTAGTTTGCCTGCCATAGAAATTCCTGTTTTCTTTCTTTTGTTCTTCTTTCTTTCCTGCCACAATTTAGTCCCTTGTCACCACTTGGTATGCAAAGTGGGTCTTGAATCATGTTGCTCCTGTGCAGTTTCTCACTATGCCTTGATCCCAAGGGTTTCTTTGGTTCTCCAAGACACTTTGGAAATGAAACGTCAAAAGAAATGCCTACAGTGCCATTTGAGGAAAAGAAAAACTGAATCCAACCCAAGCATTAGTAACGATTCCTATAAGACATTACACTATAGTGATAAGAGCATTACTGCATCCTCAGATAAAGTTCAGAAGCCTTTTTTTATTGTGACTCACTCTTTTTTCAGAAGAGTTGAGCCACAGGATTATTGAATAGGCTACTGTGAGACATAGTCAAAGTATCTGGTGGATAAAGCTTCTCAGGTTCACTCCAAATTCAATTCCAAATGATATTGAGCATGGTTTTATCTGGTTATCCAGAAGTATTCAAATTTGTAATTCCTAAAACGAGGGCCCTTGGAATGATGAATCTAGAGACATATTCCTCTTGGCTGGCGAAGGTTTCACAAGACATCTCTTGTAACATAAAGTTGCTCCATGCAGAGGTATCCCCTTCTTGGAAAAATGGACTGATGCCTCTGGCCTTGAAGAAGATAGTGATATGTCCTATCTTCAAAAAGCCAGTTGCTTATGTAATAATTGCTTTAAGAATTTTTCCTGACTTCAGGATTGAATTTCGGTCTTCTCAGTCCATAACTTAAGCATGCTCTAATGGACAAAAGGGTTTAGAAGCTTTGGCTCCCTCAAAGGCACTGAGATTATTCTTACTTGAGGAAATCCATAACCGAATCAAAAGCTGTAACTTATCTTTATCAACATTTGGTAAATAGGAGATTTCTAGGATATTTCAGACATGGATTGCAAAACTGGAATCTTCAGGAAAGCTTCAACAATGGATTAAATACCCTTTAAACATATTTTAAATTATATCTATAGAATAGAGATTAAACTTGATTCATATTGCTAAAACATATTCCAGCATATGAAATTAAACATATAGATTGTTTATATTTGCATTAATTTGGTTCATCGTTTTACATGGAATATTGGACCGAAGAAGCTTTTCTCAAACTGTACCGTCTAAATCCTTTGGGACATATTACTATGAGAAATCCCACCCAACTTGGCTATTAATAATAGCATTAATAACCAATTTCAAAGGGATATCCAGTGTGACATTTTTGAATTACAGTCCAGAAGTTTCATTTTATGTTGGACATATGAACAACATAGAGAAACCTTTTATCGAGTTGGTGGACATGTAAGAAAGCTTAAAAAT
This sequence comes from Bungarus multicinctus, assembly GCA_023653725.1. NCBI lineage: Eukaryota > Metazoa > Chordata > Lepidosauria > Squamata > Elapidae > Bungarus > Bungarus multicinctus. The sequence goes on from CM042846.1 coordinate 24,360,033, forward strand.
TAATTCAAATGCATACATTGATAGAGAGAATTCTAAAATCAGAATTTTCCTTTTAGGATTGAGTTTAAATAGTTAGAAAAAAATGATGGAAGATTATTTTAATAAATGATTACTGCAACAAGATTACTATATGCTCAGAGATGGAAAGATTCAGCATTACACATCATGAGGAAAGCTTGGTGAAATTGACAGAACTTGCCGAGATGGACAAATTGATTTCTTTCATTAAAGAAAGGTCATTGTTGACCTTGATTAGTCATTCATCAGTGACTGAAGACCTCTTATGGACTTTTTGTGTGAGAAAGAAAATGGCTTTGTGATTTATAGTTTTGGTGATTAGAAATAATAGGTTATAAAAAGGAAGAATTTTGATGAAATTGGAGAGAATAATAACAGCTGAGAGGGATATCAGAAACCATTTATATCTATATCTATATAATTTTTTTCTATATCTTTTCTGTTTTCTTTTTCTTCTCCTTTTTCACATTTCCTTTTTCACATTTTTTTCTTAGAGCATATTTCTTATTATCTGTATAAAAGAACTGTTATTTTATCACCTTTGGCATTAACTGTAATAATGGCTTCCAGATAAATCACAATGTTAATTCACTTAGCAATGTTAGGAATATGGAGGCTTGGTGAATAGGAGCTTGATTAAAATAGGTCTAGTACAATCCTATAAATATCTCCCGAGATGTATGTCCCACGATCTGGGTTCTTGCATTGCACTAAATGTACCATATTACGATTTTCTGGTTTGGTTAGCGTATAGGTGAACCTAGCTAATGTGATGGCATAATATAATTTAATGCACCATTAATTCATAAGTGCTATTTATAGGAAAAATCTGAACAGGGCCAGATTCTTTGCAGCTTTCACCCTAACCATGCAGAAAAATACAACTGCCATTTTTAGTGAAGTACTGGATATATCTGGAAGAAAGATCTGATCTTCTTAACAATGGATACTTCTATCCATGGTACAGGGTTGTGGCAAAAATTCAGTTTTATCTTGGCTGTGGTGCAAAAATGTGATATGTTTGATATGTCCAAACTTCAGAATAGTGTTTTGCATCAGCTTCACGCTGTGTCCTTATTATTACAAAGCAAGGTCTTGAAAGGGTAACGTTTGGCCAATAAAAGGGCACTCCTAGCCAACTCACCATGACAAGCTTCATGTACTGCTGTCCAAACACTTGCTGAAATTAAAACCACATGGAGGTACAAAAGTTTATTCCAACCCTCCCCACCCCCAAGGTGGAATAACTATGCATAGTATCCTCTCCTACTTAGAAATCCCTCGGGACAATTCAAATGGACTATGAGTCTCCACAATCTCTCCGGCTGCCAATGTAAAGTTCCAAATGAAAACATTGGTGTTTAAAATCTCAACAAGGCTTCAGGACCACCCTTATCCAATTAAAATGTCTTTGGCAATTATAGCTTTGTTCCCACATGTTTCATCAAAAGGCAAAGGGATAGGGGTTGAAGAGAAGCTTTGCTAGCCAGCACTTTGAAATCACCAAAAGAGTCCAAGTAACTCTTATCAGAAGCACAAATCAGGAAAGAAATGCATACAGATAGCATTCCAAATACAGTGCCCTTCCTTTGCTGATGTTAAACATCGGTACATCAAAAGGACATATGCTCACAAAAAATAATGTGAGTGTATAAGAGAGCTTCCATCTTTGAACTGTTGATTCAGTATGTTTTTTTAAAAAAAATTTACCTTCGAGATAAGTTATTTTGAATAGCACACGTAGGTGGGGTTGCCATCTTTTATCTTTCATTTATTGTTTTAGAGGTTTTTTTACAACCACATGAAGAATATTAATAAATGTTTTGCAGGGAGCTGCTGTTAATGGTGATAAACACATTTGTGCAATTTGTATAATCTGAAGAGAAATTAGAAGAAAAACCAACCAATTGATACAACTCTAATGGGCAGCCAATAAACTCTTTCATGGTTTTGGAAGACAAATAGTTGGGAAGCATGGGTTAGGAGGTGCTCCTTAAAACAAAGTAAAATTCAATCATAAAAAAGGAATCTGTTTAAGGTCTAGTTAAGACTATTAAAGTCTTATTCCATTGCTCTTCATGCAGGGAGACCTTCTGATGTCAAAGCATGTTTTCACAGCTCTATGGGTACTGCACTACACTGTATATTCATACAAAAACCAAATAGGACTTCCTTGTAATTATTTCACACAAATAACCCTGGGCATTAGTGTACAGTCCATTCTTATGTTTTGAACATGATGGAAATTTTGCTATGTTCATATTCCAGTGTCTACTAAACCAGCGGTCTCCAACTGATGGACCGTGGCCCACTGGTGGGCCGTGAGAAAATTTTGGCGGGCTGCGGAGAAATCTCACCCCCAGAGCACCCCCCACAAAGCAATTAATCCAGGCTGCACAGAAACACAAGGCTGCTCAGCCCACATGGCCCGCGGCAACCCTCCCCGCCCACTCACTCCTTACCCGGCAAACTTGTCTGCTAAGTTGCTATTTTTCCTTTTTCCGACCATCATCTGTTCTGCTGCACCGGGAGATTTAGATTAGCTAGGAAGCAGGAAATGGTTGGATTTCTTGCTTTCTAGCTAAGCACAGCCAAACCTCCCTTAGGATTGAAGGTTTGTTTGCAAGCAAATTCAGTGCAGACTCAAGGCAAGCAAATTTGAGAGATTGAGCTAGCCAATGGTAGATAGATAGATCACTGAATGATTCTGTGAGCAACTCAATCCGTCTGCTTTGCCTGATTTTGGATAAAAGTTGCTTTTTTCAAATAAAAAATTCAATATTTACATACATGATGTATTGTGAGTTAATTTTGTGAGTTTGCTAGCTAGCAAATTTTATGTGACAGACTGAGCTAGCCAATGGCAGTTAGATAGATTTCTGAATGAATCTGTGATTCTGTGAGCAACTCAATCTGCCTGCCTGCTTTGCCTGATTTGGGGTAAAAGTTGCTCTTTTTTAAAATAAAAATTTCAATATTTACATGCATGGTGTGTTGTGAGTTAATTTTGTGAGTTTGCTTGCTAGCAAATTTTATGAGTTTGCTTGCAAGCAAATTTTATGTGACAGACTGAGCTAGCCAATGGAAGATAGATGGATTTCTGAATGAATCTGTGATTCTGTGAGCAACTCAATCTGCCTGCCTGCTTTGCCTGATTTTGGGTAAAAGTTGCTCTTTTTTAATAAAAAAATCAATATTTATATAAATATTTATAATATTTACATACAAGCCATGCTCAGCCAGTCACATGACCACCAAGCCACAGCCACAAATTAGGCCATGCCCACAGAACCAGCTAGTGGTTCCTGGGATCTAAAATTATGAGTTTCGTGGTCCCTGAGGTCCAAAAGGTTGGCGACCCCAACCTTTCTAAACAACAGCTGTGTTTAGAAATAATCTTGGCCCAGAGGGAGACTATGGATGAAAAGGCTTCCAGTGTAACACATGCTATGGAAAAGAATGGTACCATCCAAGCTCCAATTAGAGCCTAATTTGAATGCTTGGAATCTCTTCCCACATTCAATATTTGCTGTATATACAGACTTTGGGAAATATAGTATCATTCAGCTTTTCATAGTCTTATCTCCCCTCCTCTACTAGGTGGATAGCACCCTTTATAAAACGGTTATCTTAAAATATATTTCATGATTTTTTTCCCCTTTGCTTTCATATTAGAAAGCTACATTTGTTTTTGTTTTTTTCCTTTAAAAAACTGCATATTTTTGAGAAAAAGTTTTGGGGCAAATTCATTTCTACTTCTGCTTGCTGCCAATAATGGCCAATACTTTGTTTACAAGGCTAAAAACAAATGCCTGTTTAATGTATCTCTCTCTTGCCTTAACTCCAGATACAACACAAATTAGTTCATCGTTTTTATATAGGAGAATTTTGTATCATTAATCATCATTGCCTTGAGCATTGGTAGATTACAAAAAACCAGTCTTCTTCTGCTTGGAGAAAATGTCCTTATTTGTACATCGTTTTTCAACTCAATGACATTCCATATGCAGTGAAATACTTTGAATTACTTAACGAGATGCAACTTTTTCATGTAACTCTGTCCCCCAGAAAACAGTGTAAAAACTTTATTCTGAAACTAAGTAGGGTGACAATCTTAGCAGTAAACTTCTAACTTCAAATTTATGTCAGCAGAAAGATTGGCTAATAGAAAACTAATCCACAAAAAGAGTGAATTTCAATTTTCATGAAATGACTTCCAACATTTTGCTGGCACTTCACAGAAAATGTGATTGTTATGTCTACACCTACACATTGTCCTCAACTTAGATCCTCAACTGAAGCCAGAATTTCCATTGCAAAAGTGGTTGTTAAAGGAGTCACGCCCAATTTTTATGACCTTTTTTTGCCATGGTGGTTAGGCAAATCACTGCAGCTGTTCAGTGAATCGTGTAGTTGTTTTGAATCTGGGTCCACATTTTGGACAGAGAGGACCACTGGTTTGAAACGGAGGGGGGGGTGTCAAAGAAGCCATCTATGTCAAAATTGAACAGCCCTCTCTCAACAGAGGCAGAAGGATACGACATCATCTATCTCCAATCTACAATACAGTCCTTTCAACAGTTCCAACAAAGCTCCACTATGCATTTGCACCATTCAGGTCACCCTGATGACACAGATAAACCTTCAGGTGGCCTGCTAAAAGAATGCAAATGAACAGCTGTCTGCAAGGAATACAAATCCTTCCATCCCCCTGATCATTCAGTCAGAGCTGAAGAAGCTTCTTGGAGGAGAAGTGAAACATCTTCGAAGAAAAAATGAGAAAGTCCAGTTGCCTCTTAAAAAGGCACCTTTGGGATGAACATTTCTTAACCAAAATTTGAAGTTACCAAATGGATGATCATTTTAAAATGTGGTCAATGTTATTTTGCAAAATAAATGAATTTTCAGTACGATTAAACAATTTTACACCATCAGCTAAGAGGACACAAGTGTATTTAAGTTGTTCATATAAATCATATATGTAAATCAGGAAAAGGGTACGTCCTAGGACACTGCCCTAGGGAACATTATTGCTTACTGATAACGGATCAGACATTGAGTGCTTGCACTCAAGTAAGGCATATGCAAATGCAAGTATTACAAATAAAACGTTAAACCCATACAGTAGATCTAAACTTACCTGGATACATCACTTTCTGCATGAGAACAGGGTGAGGGGAGGTGAGAAGCAATGACCTTTTAATATATCAATGCAGAGCATCAGGGGTTAAACAATTAATAGCCTATAAACAACAAAATGAGCATGCTGTAAGATGTTTCAAAATGAACTGAGCATGCTGTAAGACGTTTCAGGCAACCATTTTGCTTTATTCCGCTTTCTTAACTGACATGCTTTTTAAGTCAGTATTCCAGGTTTTTTTTTTTTTGTCATCCATCCTTCCCTTGAATCATATTTACACTTTGCAAGAAACTAAGCTGATAATCTAGGATTCTACTGGGATTTTGGACATCAGTTTGCATCACACAGATCCATCATATAGGCTAGGGAATTCTGGGAGTTGAATTTCACAAGCCTTAAGATTGCCAAAGTTGGACACATTGTTCTATAATCTGTTGTAATGACATACACACACAAACATTACAGATACCCTATAAATAACATCCTATAAATACATGGGTGCTCAGATAGGCATAGGCCCATGTATTTGCTTTGTCTTTACCCAAACTTTCCCCTCCATTTCAATAAAATTACGGAAACAGCATGTGCAAAAAAGTTTTTCTACTGAAATGAATTGGGAATATTTTCTGCATAAGGTAGTTCTGGGCACATTGAAGATATCCTCCTGCAAACATGCATTTTTCCTTGATTGAAATGAATATCTAAGCATAAAGGAAATTAGACAATATTCACTCCTCACATGTGGTATCTGTTTTTTGCTCTGGCATCAGAAAAATCTTAAAGATTAGATACTATTTTTATAGTAATAGTAGCAGTACATTATAACTGTAGCCTTGAGCCCAATACTACTACAGAAAGAGGATTTAACATTTCACTGAAGATCATCTGCCTTAACACAGTTTTTCATTTTAAGAAATTGAGGAACTCAGCGGGAGGGGGGGAAGCCTTCAGTAATGCTTTGTTCTCATTAGATAGTAGCATATTTATGTCTTGAACCTATTAAGTGGAACAGTTTTTTGGAATCAGAAAAAGCTAAAATTTGGCAACAGGATAGCTGCAACATGAGGAAAAACTAAAATTCACACCACAAAATAAACATCTGTAAGAACCGATTTTCCCAATAGTTTTTAACAACAGAGCAGGTTTATGTGAGTTGTTCTTGTGTGGTTCTGACAATTACTTAATTACATTCTCATAGTATAATTATTAGTGGTAAATCTCTGTGAGGCCTGTCCAAGATAGAACAAAGCCTTTCTATTGGCCAGGATTAAAACTATGAATTGAACCATATACTTGAGCCCAGCAGCAGCAGCAAATAAATGAAGTATATGGGCTCTGCTTTTTTGCAACAAGGTAGAGGCTTTCAACAAAGCAAAATCCTTGTAACTTCTTGAATGAAGCACAAAAGTGGGGAATTTTCCCATTTTCCCCCTCATGTTAAACCTTTTACATAATTGAACATTGCTTGTCCTTTCTTTTGAGTTAGTTATTTTTTGTAAATGGAATGTGGCATACTAAGTTAGAGTGGATGGTAGTCTAACAAGTTCAGTTCACAGCTAAATCTTGGCTGTATCCCCATTTAATATCATGTTGAAACCAATGCATTGTGAAGGGAAGTCTTAGCAATCTCAAGGGTGTGCTTTGTATGGACTAGGCTGCTGTTTAAAGGCCTTTCCCAAAGGATATAGCAGTTTCTAGCAATTTCTTTTAAGTGCTTGGCAGAATTCCAAGAATTTAGACCTTATAAAGATGTGCTTCAATGATGTTTCTCTACATGATTTATAAGATACCAATACAAAACTAAAACCTTCACAGTTCACATATCATTAAAGTAACCTTCCCATATAGGTAATCCTCAACTTACATTGTAATCAAAGTTACAGTGGACCTACGGATGACCCAGATTGGAAGTTTTGGCAGCTGGGGCTCTCCATGGTCATGTGATTGGGGGGGGGGGGCAATTGGAAATTGACCCACATTTATATCATGTTTACTTTCAGTTTCTGGGGAAAAAATCAGCCACTGTGGACAATAAATTCACTTAATGTCCACCATGATCACTTTATGACCGCTGTGTTTGCTTAATGATGACTGCATAAAAGGCTATAAAATTTTGCACGGTCAAGTAGTGGCCTGTTTAATGACCAGCACAATGTACATTTGTAATTCCAGGTTCAATTGGAGACTAAGTTGAGGACTACCTGTACATGATGAAATATATTGGACTATGTGCAGCACTTATTTAGCAACCATAATTGGGACAGGTGACTGGGTTGTTAAGCAAACTGGTTACTAATTGAATCCACGACTATGCTTTCCTTCACTTTGCATATTGGCAGCTATACAAGATAGAGAGAGTGAGAGAGATGAGATGAGATGAGATGAGATGAGATGAGATGAGATGAGATGAGATGAGATGAGAAGACTGGTTATAAAGTTACTTTTTCACCACCATCGTATGGCCACTAAACAAGGACTACCTGTACACCACCCAGCTGCCTGTGAAATCTGTAAAATGTATCAATATATCAGGAGGAAATACTGCATTGAAGAATCTCTACTAGAACAAGGGACAGCTAAGGTTGCTTCTGGAGGACCGTAGATTTCTGTCAATGCATCAAAATATGTGCATTCTATGTGCAAAACATTTGAAAAAAGCCCTTTACCATATGCATTAGGGCAAACAAAATATTAATACAGCTCCATCCCTATCAAACACTCTTGAAATTATTCAACAACTGTCTATGTCTGTCTCTGATTGTGTGTGTGTGTGTGTGTGTGTGTGTGTGAATCTCTTCCTTATATTTGGATTTCTCTTTCTATTGCATAATACTTTCCACACATTTAGAATATATTCATGTACGCACCTTCTTAGGATGAGATTTGGGGGGGGTTATTGCTTTTTATTTTAGGTTTGTATTGCATTGTATTTTTTATACTGGGTTTTTACTGTTTGTAAGCCATCCAGAGTCACTGTGTGTGAATGGCAGTCATATAAATCTTCCAAATAAATAAATAAATAAACCGTGTTGTGTTCAATGAAACATGTATAAGATTGTGTATTAAACTGCAACCACAAACTTATTGACTATTACCTAAAGTATTGCATAATGCATAAAATATCCCTGCTTCAACCTATCAAAGATAAATATTAAGAGTTGCGATGGGCAACAATGGCTCCTTTACAACTTGTAAACCAACTCTCTGAATTCCTGAGTCAGCCAAGTAAAAAGGGCATAGTTGCTTGCGTACCCCTGTATTAGAGGACAGTACAATTTGTGCACTGTGTATTTACAAATCAGATAATATGCCTCATATTCTGTGTGGATTTTCCTTCCTTACCAAAGCAATACCATTCACGTTTTGCAAGTAAAGTACTTTAAACAAAAGAGTCCCAATCTGGAATTTTGTTATTTTCCTTAATAGCTAGTTGATCAATTCTGCTTTTGTTGGGGAAAACTTGGCCTACCTATTTCATTTATTTATGAGATTTTTATCCCACCTTTATTACTTTGTAAATAACCCAAGATGGCAAATATATGTAATACTTCTTCTTCCTCTGCCAGCCTTTCATGCCTAAGGCAGGACTAGAACTCACAGCATATGTCCAGGATATTCAAGTACAGTATGTCTCCAATACATATTCATATTAGACTTCTTCTTGATAGAAAAATTCAGGCTATTTGAATAAATAAGGTACCTAAAGGAGAAAAGGATAAAGATTTCCAGGATGTTCAAGAGTAGGAAACATACTTCAGATCTTTTGGATTGCAACTCCCATATTCCTTTGCCATTTTCAGTGCTAGCTAAGGGCTGATAGGAATTGATGTCCCAAATATCTGACTAGTATCAGGTTACCTATCTTAACCTTAATACCATCCACCTACCTCTTCAGGAGTAGCTAATAGGAAATTGTATCCAACAACTCATCAGTAGATTCTGCCTTGGAGGAACAAGCATAGTGAGCTAGAAACTGTATTTTCTTGACTTACAAGATTACATTTTTATATTTCTTTCATAATTTCTCTTAGTTCTTTCATAGGTTGGTAGACAGATGTTTGCAATTATGTCCCAATATGTAGTCCACAGGTATTCAAGAACTGAAGAGCCTGACTCTTTTAAAAATATTTTCAAAAAGCCAGCTGTGAAACCATACCATGTGGAAATATTCTAAAAAGATAGGCAACAGGAAGGACTTCTTATAAAAAGATGAATGACTCATGTTCATAAAATATAATTGCTGTAAGTGTTTTTTAATGTGTTTGCTGATGAAAAGGAGGGGGAATTTCACTTGCCTGTTCATTACAGGAACTTGCTCCCTCTTTGCATGGAAGTATGTCCAGTATTGGCACAACTTACTGAATCTAAAAGGGACGGCTCAGTTTTAGATACTTGTTGAAACTGCCTTATCTGAAGTCCAATAGTGGGATGAACTCCGATATATATGGCTTGGGAATCACAGTCTGAATAAAATGCTATACAGATAGTGCTCGAGCTACGACAGACCATTTAACCAATATTCAAACTTATATCAGACCCCGTTTCAAAGGGTAGAAAGTCGGCACCTATCCCCTAGAAGAATGAAATATTTTGGGAAATATTAAAGGGGCTGGATAAAATATTTCTCCTAATGGAGAAATAAAAAGATCATAAGAGAGGCAGAATCCAGCCCCAATTTCCTTGCCCCAAGCAGAAACTGCAGAAGGCAGTTTTTAGAAATGCAGATTTGGTCATCCATTCAGAAAGATTGGGTCAAGACAGAAACTCAGATAAGTAACAAACAAAAGGTTCACAAAATTAGCTCAGACAAGCATCTAGAATTTGCATTTCCTCTTTTGCCTATAGAGCCAGCTATGACCCCTACATAGCCCCTACATGACCCCATAGGAATCTGACAATAGAAGACATGTTCTTGCACAGGAACAGGAAGCTTAAATATAAAACTCAAAGAAGGTATAACACCCCCCACTCTCAACTTCATGTTGTCAGCTGCACCAGAACCATAAGTGCTGGTGGTTCTGTTCATCATTAAACAATCTTTCCAATCAGGCACCATGTTTCCAGTGTCTTTCTCTCAGCTTGGAACTGAACCAGATGGAAATTTCTTCTGACAATTGTTATAATGGTTGCAACGTCCTCCTGCCTCTCTCCCCCATCCTACCACGCTATAATCCTGAAGAGCCTGGCCCTGTTCCCCACATGCCCATCACAACCCACATTTATTTTTTTGAAGGCTCTCCAGACATCATGTTACAGAAGATCACATGGTCACATGACACAGGAGTGATCCAAATGTGGTCACTCTTTTGTCCTGCTTGCTTGTGGGAAGGGACAAAATGGCAGCCACCGGACAAATGGCTTCATTATGCTGCCTTAGAGAGCTCTATTCACATGCTGCAAAAGCTTCTCAATGCTGCAGAAGTCTTCTGCCACACTCCACAGATCTTGTTAAGGCAGCCAAACAAAGCAATTTGTGCCTGGGCCGCACAATGTGGCTGCCATTTTGGTCCTGCCCACGAACAGGTGGGGACAACATAGCGGCCGCTTGTTGCTTACTGAAAGTTTAAACCATACCATATTATACTAAATAAGATAAAGCAAGAGAGAGTTAACTATTTTGTCAATTTCTTAGTTTTAAAAAAATCTGCAAAACGTATTTATTTACATATTTAATTTAAACTTCTTTAAAAAGATGATTCCGGTTTTATGACTGCAGGGGAAAACTCCAAACTCCAAATAAATAATTTGTAACCATAATTTTTCAAGTCACAATATATATATAAAACACGAGTGTCAAACTCGATCGTGTCACATGACATCACATGACCTTTAATGTTTTTGCCTTTGCAGAGCTGGGATGGGCATGGCCTGCATGTGACACATCCGGCCTATGGGCCAACGGCTTGATGCCCTTGATATAAAGGGACAAAAATATAAACTGCTTGCTGTATTATTATTTTCTGTTAACCTGGGAAAATATAGTTTCCAGAGTGCCTGATTCAGGGACTGGTCTCATATTTTTAATATATCAACACTGAAATACGTGACCACCCCAATCTATGTGACAGACAAATCTGATTAGAATGTATAGTGTAGTTGTGCAATAATACTGTATTGCAATCAAAAAGGACTGAGGAGTTCTATGTCACCTTAAAGATTATGATGATGATGTAAGTTTATAGAGACTAGATAATGTGATAACCATGCAGTCAGATTTAATACTAAAGTGTTCCTGAAATAACAGATGAATTTTGTGACACTCTCTTCACCTCCAGATAAATAAAGCTAATGGTTTCATTGATGCTAGGGTTGGGCAAGCAATAGATATACATCTTATTTTTACATGCATTTTTAATCATTTAATCAGGTGTATTGCAGTGGGGGTTTAAATGTTAAAACTACTGTTGCCCACTGCAGGTAAAGAGCCCAAACTCACAATCTGAGACAATCTCCTCTTGTCCATAATGCAGTGGTCCTCGCTTTATAACAGTTCATTTAGTGACCATTCATAGTTACTGTTAGGAATCTGTACACCAATTAGTTGGGTTGGCAAATATAAACCAACAATGTATGTTTGTAGCTTTAAGACAAAGTTACTGTATTGATTCGTACTATGTTCCAATTGGTTGATTGTATTATGAATTGCCATAAGAAGGAGCTAGAGCTCATGGCTTGCTGTCTCTGACATTCTGTATCTCTGACATTCTGTATCTCTGACATTCTGTTGCTATCTAAGATTCTCTACTGTGCTTATACTTTTATATAATTGTTTACTGTAAATGACAAAGGCAACCGGTAAAAAGACTTTGTAATTGGATATTCTTTGAACAGTAAAATGTATATGACCTGGAGCGTTTATTGGGCTGTGCTATTTCTTAAAGTAAACTTTAACTCAATTTAATGTAGCTGTGTATGGCTGAATAATTACTCATAACTACTCTCATAAACGTTTCCATGTGCATATCCTTGTTACTCAAGGGTTATTCTGTACATGTCATAACAGTTACAACGATAATTGAAAAAAGTTATTTATGATCATTTTTTACACTTACAATTATATCAGCATCCCCATACTCAATTTCAATCGAAATTCAGATACTTGCAACTGACTCATATTTTATAACCATTGCATGGGATCATGGGGTCATCTTTTGTGGCCTTCTGACAAGCAAAATCAATGGAAAGGCCAGGTTCATTTAGCAACTGTGTTACTAACTTAATAACTGCAGTGATTCTCTTAACAATTGTGTTAGGAAAGGCCATAAAATGGGGCAAATTTCACTTAACGATTATCTCGCTTAGCAACATAAATTTTGGGCCCAATTGTGATGGTAAGTTGAGGAACACCTATATAATAAATTGAATCAAAATACAAGAAAAAATACAGTGAAAAACTATGACTGATGTGAAAAATGCTAGTGAATATATTAATAAAACGAACTGACTTTCGCTTTCTTGGTAGATGAACTAATAATCAAACCTGCTCATTGGAGTTTATTTTTCTTCTTTATGCTTTCTTTGTACATCTGTAATGCAAGCAAATTAAAGATGTCAAAACCAGCTTCAGTCCACAAGTATCTAAAAAAAGTTATGCAGTGCTGTTCCTGGAATATCTCCCTGCTTGGGAAAATGGGAAATATATAACAGGATATTTTAAAACTTTAAAACATTTTCTCAAAGGAAAAATTAGATATAGATGTTACAGCACATATCCATGCAGTTCCAAAATACCACAACCATCAGCTCATGCTACATTTCTAAAATAACCATGAAAAAGCCTAAAAAAAGAATGTAAACTTTGGCTGCATTCTTTGAAGTTTTGATCACAGAACTTGGAAACGTATTACATTATTATGCAATGGACCCATCACCTTTCTCTTCAAGATGGATTACCTTGGCAGCCTCAAAGGAATAATGAATATTAATGAATGAGTAGTGGATACTGATGTATGTTTGGATTGCATTTAAAGAGGAAACCTTATGCCAAAAGTTTACAATCTCATATGAATCAGACAAAATCTCCTATACTATATACATATAAAATAATATTTTAAATATTCAAACACTGTACTGAAGATATACTATATCACCATGGAATAAATGGTAGGGTTTTAACTATCAGTGTTTACTGAAGTATTTTGGAAAAGGACATGAAAGTTTTTGAATAAGAATAGTTTATACTTGTGACCATTGAATGGCTAAAAGTACTTTGAAACCAGCCACTGTACTAGGAGGTTGATTTTTTTTTAAATGACCAATTTTTCATTAATTGCTAAAAATGTTATCTCAAATGTAAGTCACCTTCAGTTAGTGGGATTTATCCTCATATAAAACACTGAATGGCTCATTCAAAGCCTTCGGCATTTAAGTCCTATAGTTTTAAAGCATCATAAAAGTAAAATGACAATGTGACTTGAATATTTTAGTAGTGATTTAAGCCAATAAGACATGGTAGAACCTATTGATTTGCTTTTAGCAATGTGTTTTTGGAAGATTTTTAGATAAGACTTTTACTGATATGTAATGATATATAGTTAATCCAAGAAAATCTCTTACGTGTTAGATCCACATGACAGTGCAATAATGTGCAAGACAGTGCAAGAATATTTTGGAATAGAGGGATAAATCATTTTTTACACCTTTAAAACAATTTGTACTTGGCTTTAAGAATCAAAGATGCTAAGGCATGTAGCCTGGACACTTTTAAAGCTTTTTAATAATTGGGCTATTTTTCTTCTGTTACTTCAAGATAATTAATGGAATAAAAGAGAATCTACAACAATATTACAAACTAAAATGTTTTCAGAATTAGTAAATATGATGGGAAGGGGAAGGAGGAGAGGAAAGGAGAATGGAGGCTTTGAGGTATATGGTAAAACAGCTCTAAAAACACCTTGAAAATCTTCGTTGTTGTGCCTTTTTAAATGCATCCAAAACCTAATTGAAATTTTGACAAACAATACCGTTATAGCTAATGAAGTATTAATTTTTCCTTTGATTTAGTCACCTCATGCTCCATACTAGAAAAACCATAACTCTTGATTCCAAATATTAGAATACACTGAATAAAAATATATATTCATTTTTAATACATAACAAAGCAATAATATTATGAGAAATCCAGTTAATCTACAAATGAAATCATCTATCATTTTTTAAATGAAATTATTCCATAATGTAGGTTTTTCATGGGAAGAAGGATTGAAGTTACATCTAATGCAAGTCTAGTGTTTCTAAAGATATTGAAGGTGAACTTCAAGCAAACTAGAGATTTCAATATTTATAAGGATTTTAATGGAGTCAAATAATAATGATCAATTTTAGCTCAAGAACTGAATTCTGAAACAGATTATTTCAGCAAATGACCAAAGTAAAATGGCCAGTGGTAATTTAAAGTTAAAACAATTGGCTATGAAAAGGTAAAACAACATTTCACAACTGATACAATAGTGGGAAAAACAACTGAAATATAAATATCAAGAAAATATTAAACATAAATACCAAAGACATAGTTCCAAATTAGAACACAGAGTAGAATTTTTGCCTAATTTAACTGTGATATTTGTCCTCATTAAAACTAAAAGTAGGGTTTAGTAAGTTAATTAGTATACTTTCATCTGACTGACTCCAGTAAAATGGAGAAAAATCCAATGCACTTTTTATACTAATCCTGGATAAACCTAACAACTAGGTGACATTTCCATTTTTATAGATTCAATGGCAGCAAAAGAAGTAAGGTAAGATCAATGGTTCAATAAGAAACATTAGAATTTTCTGTATTCTATATTAAAAGGGACTCATTTTTATAACTATCTGTTATGGGACACACTAATGCATCTGTGATCAAGGCTGAATTATCTCCTATATTTCTTATAAAAAGAAGCTAAAATTAAAGGCTTAAAGGATGAAAGGCATATTGATTCTTCATGAATCACATCTCTCTTCTGACAGATGCAGCTGTTTGATCTTTGCTAAATATAAACTTCACAAGTTCTGTGCAACCAAAAAAAGAATTTTATTACATTGGACTAGGCAACAATATTGGAATGACAAAAAAAGGAAAACTGTCCAGTAAATTATTAAATTAAACAAAGTAAGGCCAGCCATGTATTAAAACGCATGTGTAAAAGATTTCTTACATTTCCATCCCAGCAGGACTACAAGGAGAAAATCAAGTGAAGGAGAAATTGTTCTTTCTTTTACTGAGCCCATCATTATTTTTAACAACCTAAAGTAACTTTTACTGAAAAAAATGGCAATCGGAAGGACATTCAGTGAACTGCACTCCAGCCTAAAGGAATTATGTTTACAGTTGAAACATTTTTGAATATTAAAGAAAAGTATGTTGATATTTCAATATTTTTAAACATTAAAGAAAAGTAGCTATAAAAATCCTACAAGCAAAGCTGTTGATACTTCGTTGGCTTCCTGCACAATTGCTTTTTTAAGATGAAATGCTGTTGGTATACCCTGTCTTTCTTCTTTAAATCACTGTCTTGTATGTAAATACACTGTTTTGTATGTGTCTTTAAAATTCCTTTCTCTGGCAAATACAACCTTAGTGCCATTGTCCATTTAAGACATTAAAGTGCTGAAACTGTTGCTTCCAAAAGGAAACACAAGTAAAGGGTATCTACAATGAATCAACCCTTTTTATTTTAATTAAATAATGATCATCTCAAGGGTCACTTGGATAACTAATTGGGGCCCTTCCACAAGAAGCAAGTTTCTCAGGTTGAACATCCTGCCCAGACAGCAAATACAATGGAAAAGCAAGACTACTGTAAAGGCAGAAATTAGATTCAGGAAAAGCAGCATCCGGTGTGCCTATGAATAAATGGTGATGACCTGGAAAGACCTAGCCACAAAAGGAGAAAAAAAGAAAAAGAAACACAAGTGAGGGGGAAGGAATAAGATTTATGATACATATACACATTAAGCAATACACTGGGGGTCATTTGTCTTTATCATTTATTCTGATCTATGCTTGTTTAGGATACACGTGAACTGCTTATTGGAGCAATTGACCTTTAGAGCTATTCCACCATAACAATCAAGAAAAGAAAATGAAGGAGGTTATTAAATAAATGGATATTTGAGAGGTCGTTGGTGCTCTCTGAGCTTGGTTGTGTTCTTGCAAATGTTTCATTACCAAACTAGGTAACATCACCAGTGCAATTTGGCAAAAATGACTCTGCTCAGACAGCAATGTGTCTTGAAATAATGTTCTCAGGGTTGGCACAATGAAAAAGAAAGGGAAAGCATGTCTAATTTGAAGCCAAACATACTCCCAAGGCTCAGACCAAAAGATTGGGTTTTTTTAATCCATCCATAGATATTTTATGGAACAATAATAACCTCATTTTAGTTATAGGCTGTAAAACGGTCTCTTAAAGTATTACTCAAACTATAATATAACTTTATGGAGGAAGGCATTGCACCAAAATTGTAGGAGGTTACAAACTCTTCTTTATAAATATTAAGCAATGAACTGAGGATTTAAAACGAATAGTAATAAGGAAAAGGTACTGAAGAATAGCAGATGTATATTGAAGGTACTTGAGTCTTGTAGAATGATTTGAAAAACAATGAAGAAAAGGAGACAGGAAATTGGTAACAGAAGACAGAAATGGTAGAAAAAGAGCTGGCAGGAGGTGAGTTTTTTGGTGTTCACTTCAATGCTTTTGTCATAATTGCATTGTATTTTATTCTTGTTCATTGCCCAGAATTCATTTTGATATGTTTATTAAATTTGTTAAATAAATAAATATGTCTTGCATGTCTAAACTAGTTGTTGCCCTTATATAAGCCAGAAAATACTAACAGCAAGTGTTCAAGTACAGGTAGTCCTCGAATTACAACCACAATTGAGCCCAAAATTTTTGTTGCTAAGCAAGACAATTGTTAAGTGAGTTTTGCCCCATTTTATGACCTTTCTTGGCATAGTTCTGTGAATCACTGCAGTTGTTAAGTTAGTAACATGGTTGTTCGCTGAATCTGGCTTCCCCATTGTCTTTGCTAGTCAGAAGGTTACAAGAGATGACCACCTGATACATGGACACTGCAACCGTCATAAAATATGAGTCAGTTGCCAAGTGTTCAGATATTGATCATGTGACCATTGGGATGCTGCAATGATCATAAGTATAAAGAATGATAAACACGTCCCTTTTTTCAGTGTAATTGTAAATTTGAACGGCCACTAAACAAACAGTTGTAAATTAAGGACAACCTGTAAATAAAGTCAACAAATAAACTTCTGTACTTAGGGGGGGACCTCACCCTGACTTTTGGTTCAGGCAATCTAATGCATTAATATATATTAATATCAACATTAATATATTTATCTTACCTATTTTCCTCCTGTTCAATCGTGTCCAATTCTTGGAGACTGCCTGGAGAAGTCCCTGCAGTTTTCTCAGCAAGGTTTTTTTATATATGGGTTTGTCATTGCCTCCTTCCTAGAGCTGAGAGAGACTGTCTCAAGATGGCTTTGTGCCTAAGAGACTAGAATTCACCTATTCCTGATTTCTAGCCTGATGCCATAACCCAGGGGTGTCAAACTCAATGCCCACAGGCCGGATCCAGCCCATGGAGTGCTTAGAACTGGCCCACGGGGCTGCCCTGGAAACAGCAATGGCCTTGCCCACCGTGCTTTTGCCAGCGAAAATGGAGCTCGGGAGGGTAGTGTGCGCCCCCCAAGCTCCGTTTTTGACTGCGAATGGCTTCCTGCAACCCTCTGCCAGTGAAAACAGAGTTGGGAGGGCCTCACACAGCCCTCCTGAGCTCCATTTTCACTGGCAGAGCACTTGGCCCACCACAGGCCCGCCCGACACAAGTGATGTCGAGCTGGCCACACACAACCTGGCCACACACAAAGAAACACACACACCAGGTCAAACACAACCCTGATGCATCCCTTAATGAAATCGAGTTTGACACCACTGCCATAACCAGTAGAACAAACTGGTTCTTATTAATTTTATGTCTAAACTATAGCATAGCAATATTAAGTTGCTCTAAGTATTTAACTACAAGCTTTTTGCATTGCAGATAGAATGAATTTTAAAAATCAAGTATAATCCCTTCCCAATATTACCACACCAAACAAATTCACATGTAGTTTATTCCTGCTTCAACAATTGGTAAATGTACATAATTCTCCCTCCCTCCCTCCCCCTTTCTCTCCTCATTTACCCACACATATTTCAATAGCAATGAGTGGAAGGCTGAACTTTGGAAGCATTTGTATTTCAAAAATCTGACTTGTAAGTTTATTAATGTCATTCTTTTGTTACCAAAGAAAAATAATTATAGCTAAACTAATTATAGCTAAACTGACCACTGAGCTATGGTGGCATAGTGGTTAGAATGCAATTATTGCAGGCTAACTTTGTCCACTGCCAGGAGTACGATCCTGACCAGCTCAGGGTTGACTCAGCCTTCCATTTTTTACGAGATTGGTAAAAATGAGGAATCAAATTGCTGGGTGCTATATGCTGACACTATAAAACACTTAGAGATGGCTGTAAAGCACTGTGAAGTAGTATATTGCTATTACTATTACTTTATTTGCGGTCACAGACCAAAACACAAGTACAACAAAAGAAGAACATGGGAAAATTAATCATGAACAATTGGTCACCAAAAACTTGACTAAGTGGAATTACAGTGTTCTCCTCTGATGGTTACAGCTCTTAAAAAAAATTTGGAAAGCTGAGAAGTGATGTATGAGGAGCCATCCCCTAGACAATATAAGAACAAATTGCTAACATTTGGTCTAGAAGGGTCTGTTCCAATGAGAGACAGTAACTTAGATCTGCCAGCGTTATACATAGGACAATATAAAAGGACATGCTCCACAATTTCAGCCTCAGCTCTGTCACAGGGGCATAGCTGCTCATTAATCGGGAGCCTCTTAAATCGCCTGTCCAGTAGTGCTGAGGGCAAGACATTAAAGCGAGCTAGGGAGAAAGCTCTTCTATACTTGGGAATGGTTAGAGTGTAAAAATAGGAAGCCATCCTCAATCCATAATTATTAAATTGGCTAAAGATCAGAGGGGAGCAAGTTTTGTTAGCTATACTAAGTTATAGTAGATATTGCAAGTCAATATCCACAAGCCGTTGGACTACCCTAAATTGGGCGTCCTTAAGGCCATAATCTCCCAGGGCATCCCCTGTAAAACCTAGCAGGTGTAATTTCTTCATCAGCTGCCTCTCCCAATGAGAAATATGAGAGTCAGCAAACACCAGGGAGAGATAGCTACCAGGAACTGCCAGAAAGAGCACCCGAAACCACCATTTAAAGGTGTTAATTCACGCCATACATTCGACTGATTGAGTGCCCAGTTCCAGGTACATCAGAACAAAACCAACACAAGGAGGAAAACCCAGAAGTTTTCTAAAAAAAGACAGCCTGGGTTCTGTTAGGTTTCTTTAAGAAACTTAACTATATTGGTTTACCATATATGGCTGCAAGTCAGAAATGACTCAGCACTATCTGGTAGTCAAGATGCTGATTGGCTACAGGAAGCAGGAGTGATATATAGTAAGAAGCCAGAGAGCACATGGCTAGTGTCTGTTAGTATCTGTGTTTGTGCTACAGGAATGCTTGCTAGGCTTCTACTATGCTACTCTGCTACTTGGCAAATATCTTCAACTTTGTAACTATATTCCTCCATTGATGCATGGATGTATTGAAGATGATGTATTGCTGTTATATCTACTAAACAAGAATGGTTAGTAAGCTAATCTACTGATGGATGAACTGTGTATGATATTGGAATGAAACTTGGACTGTGTTTATACTCACTGTATATTAAGACTTTGCACTTCAACTGCTGTGCTTGTGTGGTTCTATACTCACTGCTACAATCTGAACACTACTTCTGTCTGCTGTATTAATCCTTGATACCAAGGATACTCTGCTAAATACTTAACATTGATTATGGGCCCAGGCTAGCCAAGTTAGTCCAGGCTACGCAGTTCTACCAAAACATCAAGATATACCATAACCGAGACCTATGAAAGATATCGCAGACCATAAGAGGTCTGTGCCTTATAGACCTCAACATAATGCTTATTGTGAACGGAGAGGTCAGACATTACAAACCATGGTGAGAGCTATGCTCAGTGATTCTGGTTTAAATAAGAAATTGTGGGGAGAAGCCACAAAATGTGCTAATCATATCCTAAATAATGTAGTCCACACAGCAACAAATGAATTGCCGTTTGTTCGCTGGCATGGTAGACAACCAAATCTTAGTTATCTCCATGTATTTAGGACCCCTGCATGGCTACATATCCCAGCTCAACTGAGAAGCAAGGAGCAACCTAGGGCTAGAAAAATGTATTTTATAGGATACGAATCTAATCATAGGTCATTTAGATTCTGGGAACCAGGCACAGCTAAGGTTTATCATAGTGCTAATGCAAAGTTCCTAGAGCACATAGGATGCGAGAAAATAGACCAGGATTATGTCATTGTAGAATCAAAGGTACCAATTAAGAGTAAAGATAATAATGAGTCTGTAGAAGAAACACTAAGTGATGATTCAGATATAGAGGAATCCTCTGTCTCTTTAAAAGAAGAAGTAGAGGAGAGCTCGATAGGGGAGGAAAAAGAGGAGCTTAATCAGGTGACTAGTCCAGTATTGCCAAGAAGGACTACAAGAGTGTCACAATCTCCTGATAGATACCAGGCTAATGTTGCTCAGCAAGCAGGTATTGAACCTAATAACTATGAAGACATTAAGTCTTATTCTAAGAAAGAGCAAAAAGCCTGGAATGAAGCTATGAAAAAGGAGCTAAAGTCATTGAATGAATTAAAGGTATTCGATGAAGTCAAACTTCCTAAAGGTGAAAAGGCAATTGGGTGCAGATGGGTTTATAAATTAAAGAAAGATTTGGAAGGAAATATAATCCATAACGCACGCCTAGTCGCTCAGGGTTTTACTCAAACAAAGTTAGACTATGATGAGATTTTTGCTCCAAGCCTAAAGGCTAGCACTTTAAGAGCAGCGCTAGTATGGGCAGCAAAGAATAATTACATAATGAATCATATAGATGTTGAAACACCGTACTTGCACGCTCCATTACAGCATACTATATATATGAAGAAACCTCTGGGATTGAATGATAATAGGAAGGAGACTGTTTGGTTATTGAAGAAGAGTTTATATGGTCTTAAATAGTCAGGCCATGAGTGGAATTAAATGCATAGTAAAAGAATTAAATAAATTAGATTTTGTGGTTTGGCAGACCCATGTTTATTAAAAAGAAAGAAGAATGGGATGTTGGAATTGTTATTATTATTTACTGATGATATTGCCATAATCACTAAGACTATGCAGGAATATAAGGATATTATAGAAAGTTTGCAAGCTAAGTTCAGGATAAGAAAACTAGGAGAAATTAAACATTATGTTGGACTTGACATATGTAAGACACAAAAAGAGTTCAAAATAGCTCAAGTGGATAAAATAATCGCTTTACTAAAAAGATACAACATGGACCAATGCAAAACTTCCAAAACACTTAGGAGGAAGGAGTTTAACAATGATAACAATGATAATCCTTTATTTGATAAGAATATCTATCAATCCTTGATAGGTAGTTTATCATATTTGGGAAATTGGTCAAGGCCGGATATTGCTTACAGTGTAAATCAGCTGGCAAGATACACTATAGAACCCAATGTTAAACATTGGCAGGCTGCAAAGCGAATACTTAGATATTTGAAGAAAACTTTGCATTATGCATTGTATTTAGAATCAAATAAGGAGTTAAGTCTTTACTGCATATGCTGATGGAAGTTTTGCAAATGGTGTTAAAACAAGGAAATCAATATCCGGTTTGATAATAATGCTGGGGAATGTAATGATTGAATGGCAATCAATTAGACAGCAACATATTAGTCTTTCAACGATGGAAGCTGAATTTTCTTGTTTATCTTTGTTATGTACAAAGCTAATTTATTTTAAACAACTATGTTTGGATTTTGAGTTGGATGTAAGTAAACCATTTACTGTATATGAAGATAACCAGGCTGCTATAAAATTAGCAACAAGTATCGCTGTTAGAACAAGATCAAAGCATACTGATTTAAGATATCTTAATGTACGACAATGTGTGGAAAACCAACTGATTGTGCTAGAGTATTGTGAAAGTGAACAGAATATTACTGATAACTTCACGAAGGCACAAGGTTTTCAGAAACACAATGATTGTTGTCAAAAATATGGTTTAACTCTGTAATTCTATAATATTGTAAATATGCATATGTAATTTTGTGTATGTGTATATATGTGTATATAATGATTGTTTATATATAGTAAACCAAAAGGGAGTCTGTTAGGTTTCTTTAAGAAACTTAACTATATTGGTTTACCATATATGGCTGCAAGTCAGAAATGACTCAGCACTACCTTGTAGCCAAGATGCTGATTGGCTACAGGAAGCAGGAGTGTTATATAGTAAGAAGCCAGAGAGCACATGGCTAGTGTCTGTTAGTGTCTGTGTTTGTGCTACAGGAATGCTGCTACTGGTTTGCTAGGCTTCTACTATGCTACTCTGTTACTTGGCAGGTATCTTCAACTTTATAACTATATTCCTCCATTGATGCATGGATGTATTGAAGATGATGTACTGCTGTTATATCTACTGAACAAGAATGGTTAGTAAGCTAATCTACTGATGGATGAAGTGTATATGATATTGGAATGAAATTTGGACTGTGTTTATACTCACTGTATATAAAGACTCTGCACTTCAACTGCTGTGGTTGTGTGGTTCTATACTCACTGCTACAATCTGAACACTACTTCTGTAGTGAACACTACTTCTGCTGTATTAATCCTTGATACCAAGGATACGCTGCTAAATACTTAACAGGTTCTTTCAATACAATCCTTGAAGCCCCGTATCCATATGGGAATTCCGTAAAGAGTTTGAGCCAAAGTTTTGGCTTTGTAAATATGCAGAGCAGAAGGAATAAACTGGCCTCCTTGGGTATAAAAAAATCTTAAAATTTGCTGGTGACTACAGGAGGCTGAATTCAGCACCTGGGTTTGATGTCTAGTCCAAGGACCGGTGTTCTGAAATCGAATACCTAAGTACTTAAAATGGAAAACCTGCTTAACAGCATTACCATTGATAGCCCAGTTATACATTTTCCGGGCTCTAGAGAATACCAATACTTTGGATTTGTCATAATTAATGAACAAGTGGTTCTCAGCATAGTAAGCCCCAAATATAGAAAGTAATCTTTTCAGACCTGGCCTTGACAATGAAAGAAGGGTCGCATGTCAGCATAAAGGAGAAGCGGGATCTTCGTAGTTGACAGCTTTGGTGTGTGGGACTCAATACGTCTAATGTGAAAGGCCACGTCAGATAAGAACAAATTAAACAAAAGAGGAGCCAGAACACAATCCTGTCTTACTCCGTTCTTAATCGGGATAGGATTTGAAAGTTCTCCCTGCAAACCACACCTAGACCTGGCTAGAGGTCTGGTTGTACAAGGATCTAATTAGGAACAGAAGATGTCTATCGATAGAACTTTTGAGCAGTTTTGACCACAACAGTCAAACTCTGACTTTAGGTTGATAAAAGCAGTAAAAGGTTTGCCACCTGGTATGGTAGTGTATTTATCGACCAGGTGTGTTAAGACACACTGGTCCAGTGTGGCACAGCCCGCTTTAAACCCGAACTGTTCAGCATCAATAATATTGGACTCCTCAACCCAAGTGAGGAGTCTACGTTGGAGATATCAGCATAGAGTTTTCCAATGATGGAGAACAGGCTTATGGGGCAATAGTCGGCTGGGTTGTTCCTATTTCCTAATTTAAAAACTGGAACAATAATTGCTAAGCTCCAGGAGGTAGGGATCCTGCCAGAGATATTGATATGCATGAAAAGTCTTGCTAAGAGAGGAATCAACCACTCGGGATTGGATTTTAGCAGATCAGGGGGTATAGCATCAGGGCCAGGGGCTTTGCCTGACTTGAGTTCAGAGATAAGCTCGGTAATCTCAGCATGAGTCACGGTTTGCCAGTCAGGAACTGCAGGAGGCAGCTGTGGCCCAAGCACGGTCGAACTTGTTGGCGCCAGGAAAATTGCCAAGAAATGGTTTTCCCAATCTCTGTTGGAAATACAGCAGAGGGGGAGTTCCTGATGACCAGGCAAGGAACTGGCAACGATTTGCCAAAATAATCAAGTGTTCTTCTGCTGGATGGAGAGGAGAAGTAGATCCCACTTCTCTCTCTCTTCAGCTATTGTTATTGCTAAATACGGGACTCGTGAATCAGTTATAGTCACAATAATAATCAATGTGAGCATTTAGCAAAATATTAGGGCTATTCCTTTTTGAAGGTAAATCTTTAAATAACCTTCTTATAATAGGTGCTATTTATTTGGTTGAGTGAACATTATTGTGTAATGAAATCCAAATCCTTTCCTAAGGATAGAAAGCCAGTAAAGGGGAAGCAGTAGGGAGCAGAAGGAAGGAAGAAAAAGCAGTTATTTGCTAAAACCATTCTAAATAGTTACAGTATGGAGTACATATTTTAATACATTTTCCCTACAATATTTATGGAAATAGGCTTGCAGATAATATGGTGTTATTAAACTTATTTTGGAAATAAATAAATACACATGCAGTATTTTAAAAATCCGTTTTGTGAATTGTAATATATGTTTTCCAAAGAGAGTCAGTAGATGGCAGTACAGACTACACACAAAGTTCATTACTGTACAGCTGTGAATAACCATTATATAAAGAAATGTTATAGGAACCCCCAAATTACTGCATTTTACAAAAGTTCTACATTGGTATAAATTGATTGTGGCCCCAATTCAATAAAAATAGGAACAAAAACAACAATTATTTTCTATGTTATGAGGCAGAGTTAAAATATTGCTTCGAGAAGTAGCAAAAGACTCCTGTTTCCTCCATAGCAACTAATATTTTGCAATGGAAATAAATCACATACAATATTAAAGTATTTGGGCCCTTGTTTTTTCAAAGGAAAAAATAATCAACTTGCATTTGTAAAGCAAGTAGTACCTTCTAGCCTCGGGCTTTCTCACCTCACTGAAATGTAGTACAGAGAGTCCTCGACTTAGTGACCATTCAAAGTTACAATGGCAATAAAAAAAGGCCATTTTTCACACTTATGAGCACTGCAGCATTCCCATGGTCACGTGATTTACATTCAGATGCTTGACACCTGACTCATATTTATGACGGTTGCAGTGTCTCGGGCAGTGGTGGGATTCAAAAAGTGTTACCACCGGGTTGGTGGGTGTGGCTTGGTGGGTGCGATTTGCGCACATGCACACACTTTGCATGCACGCATGCGCCAAATGCGCACTTTGCGCAGACGCAGACTCAGAGGCATTTGCGCAGGCGCAGAGGCATTCCAACTCATCTCCTGAAAGCCTGCACTCTCCCGGTTGCTTCAGCCACTGCCACATGGCATTTTGCTGTGCCGCGCAAAGCAGTTGCTCTTCAAAAGCAGAGGATAAAGGCAGAAGTGGGATTCTACAGGTTCGCACCTATTCACTAGAACCGGTTGTTAACATTCTAAGCAGTTCAGAGAACCAGTTGTTAGAAGAAATTACTGGCCTAATCCTGTAAGGAAGGCAGAAAGGAAACATTCTGGTGTTGCTTACAGAAACTGCCTCTCCATTAACCCTTATTACATTCTTGGCAGGACTAGACTTCCTGTCTCAGAAACGTCTCTGGAGTGTTTTTCCTCTCCTTTGCTGGTACTTTGCTTGTGTGGAGTGACCATTCAAAGTTACAATGGCGCTGAAAAAAGTGACTTATGACCGTTTTTCACACTTATGACTGTTGCAGCATCCCCACAGTCATGAGAGGCCAGGCGAGGAGATGTGTGCCTCGATGTGAGTGATGTTGAGTTGACCATGCCCAGCCAGTCACATGACCACCAAGCCATGCCCACCAACTAAGCCATGCCCACAGAACCGGTTGTTAAAAATTTTGAATCCCACCCCTGGATAAAGGTGAGTAAGGGAGCCCGGGCGGACAGGTGGGCCCAACAGCAAAGTGGCGGAGAGAACCAGTTCGGTCTCTGCTGCTCATCGCTGCTACTGGCTCGGCAGAACCAGGCCAAACCAGTAGAATACCACCACGTCATGTGATTACCTTTTGCCAACTCCTGACAGGCAAAGTCAATGAGGAAACCCGATTCACTTAGTAACCGTGTTTCTAACTTAACAACTGCAGTGATTCATTTAACAAATGTGGCAAGAAAAGTCATAAGAATTGGGCAAAACTCACTTAACAAATTTTTCACTTAGCAACATCAATTTTGGGCTCAAGTGTGATAGTAAGTTGAGGACTACCTGTATCAGAAGAAGTTTCTCCCAGGAGGACCTCCTCATCTGGCCATCCTGTAGGTATCCGTGTACCAAGCCAGATTTGTTTTGTAATTGAAATTAGCACTTAAGGCCAGAAACCTTTTGTTAATTGTCAGCCTTGCAAGGTAGTCCAGATAAGAAACACATCCAAAACAAACTCCACTTTATTGTAAGGTTAAATTTACAGAATCTTGCAAGCCTGAAAGTGCATTTCTCCCCCTTTGCTTTTGCAGCCCATGAAATTAGGGAGGGTCTCTTCTGAGATGTTTGCTACACCCACATCCTGCTACACATTGTGCTATAAGCTAAGCTGTCTTATTATCTTACCATTGCCATGGCTGCAGCTCTTCCCCTGCCTCCCAAGATCATTTCCCACATTCCATGACAGTAACCAACTCAAGGCCAGGAAGACAGGAGTTCACAATGATTAGCACCTGTCATATCAGTAGACCTCTACACTTTGGACCATCTGTCATTTCCAAATGATTTTTAAAGGCAATGTATTTCTTAGTGTAAGAGACAGATGTATCATTATCAGGTGGGTGCTTTATGTGTTATCTCTCTGTGTAGGTTTCTGTTCTCCTTCACATAACATCTACAGTACATATGCCAGGAGTTCAATCCTGACCAGCTCAAAGTTGACTCAGTCTTCCATCCTTCTGAGGTCGGTAAAATGAGGGCCCAGATTGTTGGGGGCAATACCCTGACTCTGTAAACCACTCAGAGTGGGCTATAAAGCACTGGGGAATGGTAAATCTGAATGCTATTGCTATTGTGTACATGTATCTACTGGGAAGAACTGTGGACGGAAGATGCTCTGCTCTGGTCAATGTGATTTGGAGAGAGGATGAGAGACTTGGAATGAAACAGATGGCAGAATTCTAAGTTGCTACCCAAATCCCTCTTCTATAGAGATGCATTGGGCTTTCCCGCTCCCCTCCAGGAATTTTTTTATACAGCTCCCAGTCTGTTCAACTCATTTTAAAAATGTTCTTTCTTTTTGGTAGGTTCTTCCAGCATTCTGTTTGGTTTTCAGAATCTTGATTGCTGCTAGCTGATTGACAGACAGAATTCTTAACCCTTTTACTTAATTTCTGTTGAGTTGGAAAAAATAAAAAGGTAAGATTGCTCCCTGCTGCTTCAGAAGAAAACTGCCTAATACTGGACAGTTTCTTGAACATCAAGGTAGCCTGCTCATGTTCAAATTCTCCATTTCTTAGTACCTCAGTATTTACCTTTTATGGTACTCTTTTTCAATCTACTCTACTATTTTAACAACTCACATAATTTGATTGACAATGTGAAGTTGCTATTTATAGTAGATGCAACATCTGGTTTTAGAACATCTATCATCTGCTCTTTTTACTGCCATTTTTCTTTTTCTTTTTTGCTCTAAAGAATTATTAATCCCAAGCTTCACATCTACATCAGCAGTACTATAATCTGCATTGTTCCATCATTCACCTCACTATTTTTACAGACATCAGGCAATGAC
Organism: Bungarus multicinctus; assembly: GCA_023653725.1. Taxonomy (NCBI): domain Eukaryota; kingdom Metazoa; phylum Chordata; class Lepidosauria; order Squamata; family Elapidae; genus Bungarus; species Bungarus multicinctus. The sequence continues at coordinate 24,388,067 of CM042846.1, forward strand.
AATTTGGAAAATTATGAGGAGGGTTAATGTTGCATGACTGACCAATCCATATCCTGAAGTTAAAAGAATGAAGGATGTATCTTCAAATGTTATGCAGGATGCTTATTACATGAAAAGGAATGTTCTTCACTTCATACTTTTTTTACAAGACTATATGAGCTGCATTTGTTTTAAAGACAAGAAGCTTTCTTTTCGAGGGCACAGAAAAGCATCTTTCTGTAGCATTCTGTAGCTGGTGCCTGTGGGGGCGCGGGTCTGGATTCCTGGCAACATTTACCGTTTGCTATTCAATCCCCTATATTTTTATCCAACCCTGGCCACCATACATAACTTCTAGCCAACGCTTTCATTTTAACTATACCCGGGTGTCCTTCATGTAAAAGTTCCAGTATTCTTTCCCTTAGTTTGTTGGGTATGACTACCCTATCCCCCCATAGTATGCATCCTTTTAACAGTGATAGTTCAGTCTGTCTGTTTTTAAAAGGTTTTACAGAGTTGTCGCCCCCTGACTCTGGCCAGACCTTGTTTATCCATGTTGTGATTCTATTCAGCGTTTTGTCTCTTGTCGTTTCCCTTGCAATGTCTCTGGCTGTTATAGGTAGGTTTGGTAAAATTTCGATTTGGAGTGTCGATGTGCTTGGTGCGGGTCGTCGTCTCTATCAGGTAAGGGGCAACGGCTTAACGCATCAGCATGAGTTATGGTTTTCCCTGGCCGGTAAGTTAAGTTGTAGTTGTAGGTGGCCAGGAACTTGGACCATCTAGTCATTCGTGGTGACAAGATGTGGGGTGTTGCTTTATTCCTGGCTAGTATTCCCAATAGTGGTTTGTGATCAGTGATTAACGAAAAGGTTCTACCGTATAGGTACTCGTGAAATTGTTTTATTTCCAATATGGTGGCCAGCGCTTCTTTATCGAGTTGGCTGTAGTTTCTCTCCGCTTTTGAGAGAGTCTTTGAATAAAAGGCTATGGGTGCTTCTCTTCCATCCGGCAAAGTGTGGCTGAGTACTGCTCCCACACCGAAAGGTGATGCGTCGCAGGTTAATGTTATAGGAAGTGTTTCATTGTACTGTATGAGTACCTTGCTGGATGTAATGAGGTTTTTTACTTCTTGGAAGGCTGTGTTTTCCCGCTTTCCCCAGTTCCAGGTCGCCTCCTTGTTGAGCAATCTATGTAGGGGTTCCACTACCGTCGCTTTCTGCGGCAAGAACACATTAGAAAAGTTAATGAGTCCTAAAAATGCCTGTAGCTCTACTTTATTGTTCGGTACGGGTGCCTCCTTGATTGCTCTGACTTTGCTTTCTGTGGGGTGAATGCCATCTTTATCTATGAGATATCCCAGGAATTCTACCCGGTCAGTTACTAGTTTGCACTTCTCTTTTTTTACTTTTAGTCCTGCCCCTTTAAATTTAGTTAGGACTTCTCTTAGGCGGTCTTTTAGCTGGTCTTTGTTTTTGGCTGCTATTAGTACATCGTTGAAATAGGGTATTACTCCTTTTATCCCTGGTAGTTCCATCAAGCATTGGAATATTCCGGGGGCTACACTAACCCCGAATTGTAATCAATTGCATTTAAACGCTCCCCGATGCATTACAATCGTTTGTGCTTCGGCCGTTTGGTTATCCACCAGCAGTTGTTGGTAGGCTTGTGCCAAGTCCAATTTTGCGAAAATTCTGCCCCCCTTTATGGAATATAGTAAGTGTTGGACTACCAGAACCGGATATGCGCTTTGTTGCAGCGCGTGATTTAGGGTTGCCTTGTAGTCTCCACAAATTCTTATGGACCCATCTGGTTTAATTGGGGTCACAATAGGGGTTTCTCATTTTGTGTGGTCCGTTGGTTCTAGCACCCCCTGTTTTATAAGTTTATCTAACTGTTCATCGATTTTAGGTTTTAATGCAAAGGGAACACATCTCGCCTTAAGTCTTATCGGGGCTATGTTAGGATCTAAGTTAAATGAAATTGGGGTCCCCCCGTACTTGCCCAGCTCTCCGTTGAATATGTCCTGGAATTCCCTCACAAGGTCCTCTTCCCATTCTGTGTCGTCGATTCTGTTTATTCTGGTCACTCCAATCCCTAATGGCGCAAACCATTCCAGTCCCAATAAGCTGGGTCTGTTCTGGTCGACGATGGTTAATGGCAGGATCTCTGTGTGATCATTGAAGTTAACTTTAAAATGTCCTACCCCCACCATGGGAATTTTGTTTCCCTGGTAGTCCTTAAGTGTTAGTTCCTGTATCTCTACCTCTTCCTGTTGTATATCAAGGATTAAGTTTTTTATGGTCTCCCATGATACCATGGAGAGGTATGAGCCAGAATCCACTTCCATCTCACATTTCTACTATGTGGACTTTCCTCGCATTTCATGCGTTTGAATGTCCAATGGTCACTGTTTGGTGTGTCTCTTCCTTCCTGTATGTTGTTTCTTTGTCTCTCTTGTTTCTACTCTCGTGGCTCCAACAGCTCCCAGATTTTCTGTCTCTCTCCTTGTCCCTCTGGGATGGGCTCCATCTCTGTCGGGGGCTGTAATTGTTTCTGGAGCGGCATGGCCTCGCTATGTGTCCCCTTCGATCACATTTTCTGCAGATTGCGTCGCTGAAACTGGCACTCCGAGCGTGGATGGTTTCCCCCGCATCTAGCGAACTCAAATTCAGGTTTTCTCCCATTCTGCTCCCATCTGTTTTTTCCTGATTGGAGGTGGTATACCTCTTCTTCATCATCTTCCTCGCTTCCGGCCACCGATTCGACTGTCCTTGTGGTGCGTGGTGGTTGTTCCTTTGTCCACCTCTGGTTTTTGAAACTCTTTGCTGTTATTTCCGGCTGTTTTATTTATCTTTTTCATCGTTGCAGCCGATTGGTGGGTGGCTTCTGTGGCGGTGGCTTCTTCTATTGCCTCCTTTACAGTGATTTTAGGTCAGGGTTAACAATCGGCCTTGTAATGTGAGGTTCTTGAGCCCTAGAACCACGCGGTCCCTCAGTACCTCCTCGAAGTTGAGGAAATTGCACGCTCTGCCGATGTCCCGGAGTGCTGCCATGAAATCAGGCAATGCTTTCGTTCTCCCGTTGGTTCCTCAAATAGAATTCGTGTCTTTTTATTAGGCTCGACATGGTTGGTGCATAATGGGCTCTTAGAAGCTTCTCCAGTTCTGGCCACGTCATGGTTTTAATGTCCGTGGGTGCCGCCAGTGCCTTTGCCATCCGGAATACTGCAGGTCCGCAATGGGTCAGGAACACAGCCCTTTTCTGTGTTCCGGAACTCGGTTTAGATCGCTGCTCTCCAGGAACATTAGGAATCGGTTGACATGATTGCCATTCTTCTATGGCCGGATTGAATTGAGCGGGTGGCGAGTTGCTTCCGGACATCATGCCTCGGTCGGACTTCGTAGCCACGTGCTCAACTGGATTCCTTTGTCTCAGATCCCACCTTCGTCGCCAGTGTTCTGTCGCGGGAAATGAGACACTCGCACTCCAGTTGATGCTCTTTATTTCTTTTCCAGGACTGAGCGCCAGCGAAACCGCGGCAGGCTTTCTTATGCCGGCTGCTCGCAGCTCGTCGGCCAATAACAGTACTTCAAACTTCCCACCATTGGATCCACCAATTGCGGGTAAGTATGTAAATATAAAACACAATTTATATATATTAACCACATTATGAACTTAAGTTTCACTTTACTATATTTGTGATATTATGGCAGAACCACGGTTTTATTTTTCCATCTTCAAGTAAAGTAATGACATTCCAAGGAAAGTGGATTAATCTAGTTTTGCAAATTTCTACATCTCAGATCTGCTTTTGATTAGTACCAAGGAATTTGTTATGGGTGAAACATTGGTTTGATAACTGACTTTTGTTTCTAATGTTGACAAAGTAGTCAAACTGAATTACAGATGCATTATGAATAAAAAGAATGTGTATGAAATTGAGTTTTAATTACAAGAGGAATATATATACAGTGCTAGCAATATTCAATTTTGAGGGTGTTATTAATGATTCAGCCTCAACTGATGTACATTTACTGACATTGTTATACTGATTCATTTTATATTTACACAGATTGCATAGCTTGTTTTCTCATCTTGAGAATTCTACATCTTTTGTCAATTTTACATTTTACATTTTATTTGTCTAAGAAGCAAGTATTTAGTTATTTTTTAAATTTTTATTTGACCAAATCAAGAAAACATTGAAATAAATAAAACACCATAAAACAACAACTCTTCCTCCCACTCGAAAAAAACTACACACACAAAAATAAAATCTATCCCCTACCCCAACAAGTCATAGTTGCAGGTTTACATAAATCAATTTGTAATCTTAAGGAAATAAAATTTTAAACAGTATATGCCAAGCCACGTTCATAAATCTATGAAATCCAAGAGGATATACTGTATTTGTTAATACAGTAAAAATGGAATCGAGTGTGACTATAGTCAACATGTTTTTCTTTTCTTCTTTTTCCTAGTATGCTAACATTTTAGTCAGTGTAACTTTCCACACTTTTAAATAGTACTTGCCAAAGAAGCATGCACTTAGTTGTTGAGTATTTCACAGGAATAAATGTGAACAGAACATAAATGGAATGAATGTCTTGTCTTGTACCACTTTGTATAGTACAGACAATAGAATTGTTATACTAGAATTAATTAGACTGAGGTTGATGTTATTACAGGCTACTATGTAATTTTTGAATCCCTTCAAAAAGTTTCAAACTAAAGGAGTTAACTAAATAGGCCCAACTCACTACTTTTTGGATTATCTCAGAATGATGCTAAAAGGGTGGAAATATCATCTCAGAAAATATCATTGTACAGTGTTGCTTTAACTGTGTTTATTTCCTTCTGGCAAAAGGAGTTTTCTGGCAAAAGGTGCTTTCCCAGGTTTAACAAGGGAATAAAACATCGGAAGTTATTTTTTATGTAATCCCACCAGGCTCAAGGTTGACTCAGCCTTCCATTCTCTCGGGGTAAGTAAATTGAGGACCCAAGATTGTTGGGGGCAATAAGCTGACTTTGTAAAAATGCCGCTTGGGGGGGCCAAAAGCCCTTGTAATAAGCAGGCATATACAATGGAATGAAGGCTATTGCCAAGCACTTAGCATGGTGCTCCATAGATTGTAAGCCGCCCTGAGTCTCCGGAGAAGGGCGACATATAAATGTAAATTAAAAAAAAATGTACTAGTGGAACATTGTACAGAGTATATAATATTTTCTTTTATTGCAAGCTTTCTTTTTAGCATGCTGCAATACAACAAAATGAGATTGTCTTACATTCAGTTATATTATATAGCATGCTAAATATTAAACAAAATAATTTTCTCACAGATGTAGAAGATAGACAATTCAATGTATCATAGGAATTCAAATAGTGAAGAGTGTAAGGAATACTTTTTTTGTTTAACAGTCTCACTTTCAGAAGTGACCTAGTCCACTAATTTTATAACAAAGCCAGATACAATCTTGCCAATAACCAATTTTCACTGAGGAAAGTGAACAAGCTTCTTGATGTCTAGACTAAATCATGAACATTCCTTGGAAAATTAACAGGAACTTTTGGTCTGGATTTACCATAATACCTTCAATTATGTAGAAGTAATCTGAGATTTTTGAGCGTATGTTTGAATCCAGAGAACTCAAATTTTTTGTATTATTACAAGCCAGGGAAAGTCTTTGTTTTAGGAAGAATATGTGGGACAATACGTCAGTTTAGAACTAAAAGGGAAATATATCAGTCTGGAATAGAAAATGTAAGTATGTGTATGAAAAGGCATCTATTCCCATTAAATAAGAAAAATCTATTTAGTATTGCTGCAAATCAATTTTGCCTCACTCCTGTGATTTTAAAATGGATATTCTATTTTGTACTCATCCTCCAAATATTTTCTGTCAATCAATATCATCTAGACATTTATAGATTCATAGGTGTTGAAGAGCTGTATTTGCTAATTCTATTTGCCTCCCTTTTTATATTAAAAAATCTGAAGTGGGCTTTTACAAAAATTCACTGATAAAATTGTCCACTAGTTAATTATTATATATAAATGTGCAGTTGCAGCTTTAAAGGTAGAAGACATATTACAGACCTTGCATATTCAACATTGGCTGTCATGTGCTTAGTTGCCATTAGAGATCAATAAATATGAAGTTTTTCCTTCCATTCTCAATCTGTCCTGTTTTTACTCATAATACCAAATTCTGTATAGATATTCCTCAACCTACAATCACAATTGAGCCCAAAATTTCTGTTGCTAAGTGAAACAGTTGTTAAGTGAATTTTGCCCCATTTTAGGACTTCTCTTGCCATAGTTAAGTGAATCATTGCAGTTGTTAAGTTAGTAACACAGTTGTAATGTGAATTTGGCTTACCCATTGACTTTGCTTGTCAGAAAATTGATGATGATGATCACATGATCCAAGGGCACTGCAATTGTAATAAATATGAACCAGTTGCCAAGTTTCCGAATTCTGATCATGCGACCATAGGGATGCTTCAACAGTTGCAAATATGAAACATCGTTTCACTTTTTTCAGTGCTGTTGTAATTTTGAATGGTCACTAAAGGAAAGGTTGTAAGTCAAGGACTACCTGTATTTATTTTACTCTGTGCAAGTTTAGAGAGCCAGTTTGGTATAGTGGTTAAGACATCAGGTTAGAAATCAGGAGACCATGAATTCTAATCCTGCCTTGGGCACAAAGCCCAGCTAGGTGACCTTGGGCCAGTCACTCTATCTCAGCCCTAGAGAGAAGGCAAGAGCAAACCTCCTCTGCAAAACCTTTCCAAGAAAACTGCAGAGACTTGTCAAGTGGTCTCTGAGATTTTGACACAATTAAACAAAAGGAAAAAAAATGTATGCAAGTTTACTTGAATAAATGTAGAACTTTCCATAGGTCCCTGATCATATGTGTATTTATTACTATACTAGGAGTAAGCAGCCTTACAGATAAACAAGCTTCCAAACCACAGAGGACTTTAAAGATTATAACCAGCACTATGGAAATAAATTGGCAACCAATGTAACTCCTGAAATATTAGTGTTACATGACAATATTGGCTTGATCTTTTGAACATCTAGGCTATTAAATTTTTAATGGGATTTTTTAAGGGGTTGGAAGGATCCAGGGCGGGTGGGGGAGACAGCCCGCATGGAACTGGGGGCAGCCAGGCCGGCAAGCGCGCCTGGGGGGCCTCAGGGGTTCCTGTGTCGGGGAGGCAGACAGGGGGTGGGCAGCTGGGGGCCAATTTTATTAGCACGGTGACTGGGAGAGGTAGATATGCTGGGGGTAGAGGGCCGTATCCGGTAAGGGGATCGCGCTCCCGATGTTTGCAAGCGGTAGCGCGCTCCGACCCTCCTTACCCATCCTGCAGCCCTGGTTGTCCGGAATCTCAGGCCCTGAATACCCGGCTGTTGTTGTGCAATGCCAGGTCCGTGGTTAATAAGGCTCCCCTGATCTATGATCTGGTTCAGGAGGAGGCCGCGGACCTGGTAGGTGTCACCGAAACCTGGTTGGGCCCAGAGGGCGGTGTCCCTCTGGTTGAGATGTGCCCACCAGGTTTCCTTGCATTTCACCAGCCTAGGGCTCAGGGAAGGGGTGGTGGGGTAGCGGTGCTTATAAAGGAAGTCCTTTGTCCTAGGGAGGCCACTGTCCCTCAGACGGCTGGCTGTGAATCTCTATTTGTGAAGTGGGGGCAAGGGGTTCAGATGGGTCTTTTGATGGCGTACCTGGCTCCCTGCCACGTCTCATCGGCCCTACCCGGACTCCTAGAGGTAATAGCCGGGCTGGCGGTTGAGACCCCCAGGCTTTTGGTCATGGGGGATTTCAACCTGCCATCGCTCGGTGAAACCTCGAGGTTGGTCCGGGAGTTCTTGGCTTCCATGACGGCCATGGACCTGACCCAGTTAGTTTCTGCTCCCACTCACATAGGAGGACACATGCTGGACCTGATTTTTGTCTCTGGGCAGTGGTTGAATGACTGTAATTGTGGGGATTTAGTCATTACACCCTTGTCATGGACAGATCATTCCCTCCTTAGGCTGGATTTCTGTTCCGCTACCCCCCACCGCAGGGAGGCGGAGCCACTTAGATGGTTCCGCCCCAGGCGCCTAATGGACCCGGAGCGGTTCCAGAGGGAGCTTGGGCCATTTCCTGAGTCTCTGGCTCTCAGCTCGCCTGGAGACCTGGTGGCCACCTGGGATGGGCTGGCCGCCGGGGCTCTAGAGCGAGTTGTGCCTCTGCGACCTCTGACCCGGCACAGATCCCATTTGGCTCCGTGGTATACGGAGGAGCTACGGGAGATGAAGTGCCGGAAAAGACATCTAGAGGGCATTTGGAGGGCGAGCCGTTCTGAGTCTGACCGAACACAGGTGAGATCTCATATTAAGACTTACCTTGTGGCGATAGGGGCGGCGAAATCTTCGTATTTCTCCGCCCTTATTGCATCAGCAGAAAATCGGCCTGCCGCCCTGTTTAGAGTGACCCGCTCTCTACTTGAACCGAGAGCGCGGGATGACCTCCTGCAGGGTAGGGCGGAGGAGTTTTCCCGATTTCTGCATGATAAAATTGCTCAGATTCGGGAGGGGCTCGACTCCAATTGGATGGTCCCGGGGGAGGTGTCCGGGGCAGGTCTTGGGAGTGTTATCTGGGGGGAGTTCGACCCTGTGACCGCCGAGGGTGTGGACAGGTTGCTGGGGGGTCTGAATGCCACCACCTGTTTATTGGACCCGTGCCCTTCCTGGCTGGTTTCGGCCGCCAGGGAGACGACACGAGGCTGGCTCCAGGGGATTGTCAACGCTTCCTTGAGAGAGGGGGTGCTCCCTCCCGCCCTGAAGGCGGCGGTGGTGCGCCCCCTCCTCAAGAAGCCTTCCCTGGACCCAGCTATTTTAAACAACTATCGTCCAGTCTCCAACCTTCCCTTCGTGGCGAAGGTTGTTGAGAGTGTGGTGGCACGTCAGCTCCCCCGGTACCTGGAGGAAGCTACTTACCTCAATCCGTTCCAATCGGGCTTCAGGCCTGGACATAGCACTGAGACGGCATTGGTCGCGTTGGTTGATGATCTCTGGAGGGCTCGTGACAGAGGGTTCTCCTCTGTCCTGGTCCTATTAGATCTCTCGGCGGCTTTTGATACTATCGACCATAGTATCTTGTTGCGACGGTTGGGGGGGTTGGGGATTGGTGGAACCGTCCTTCGATGGTTCTCCTCCTTCCTCTCTGACCGTTCGCAATTCGTGTTGGCGGGGGGGGAGAGGTCCACCTCTAGGCCCCTGGTTTGTGGGGTGCCTCAGGGGTCGGTCCTCTCTCCCCTCTTGTTCAACATTTACATGAAGCCGCTGGGTGAGATCATCCGTGGTCTTGGAGTGAGGTGTCATCTGTATGCAGATGACACCCAGTTGTACATCTCCACTCCGGACCACCCCAACGATGCTGTGGGGGCTATGTCTAGGTGCCTGGAAGCCGTGCGGGACTGGATGGGCGGGAACAGGCTTCGGCTCAACCCATCCAAGACCGAGTGGCTGTGGTTTCCGGCGCCCCGATATAGCCAGCTGACACCTTCGCTGGCTATCGGGGGGGAAGTTCTGCCCCCCACAGAGAGGGCTCGCAACCTGGGTGTCCTCCTGGATGTACGGCTGTCACTTGAACATCACATCGCGGCCGTCTCCAGGGGGGCGTTTCATCAGATCCGTCGGATCTACCGGTTGCGGCCCTTCCTGGATCGGGACGCCTTGCGCACGGTCACTCAGGCCCTTGTCACTTCTCGCCTGGACTATTGTAATGCCCTCTACATGGGGCTCCCTGCGGGGAGCATCCGGAGACTCCAGCTGGTGCAAAATGCAGCCGCGCGGGTGATCATGGGGGCGTCACGTAGCGCCCATGTGACGCCTCTCCTGCGCGAGCTGCATTGGTTGCCGGTGGCTCTCCGGGTTCGCTTCAAGGTTCTAGTTTTGACCTTTAGGGCGACCCATGGCATGGGACCAGGTTACCTTCAGGACCGCATTCTGCCAGCGTTCTCCAACAGGCCGGTGCGTTCCCACAGAGAGTGCTCCGGGTGCCGTCGGCCGCTATGTGTCGTCTGGTGGCGCCAAGGAGTAGGGCCTTCTCTGTGGGTGCCCCCGCCCTCTGGAATATTCTGCCACCGGAGCTTCGTACCGGCACGGACCTGAGGGCCTTCAGGCGCGCGTTGAAGACCTGGCTCTTTGAGCAGGCCGGCCTGGGCTGAGAAAATGATTTTAATTTGGTCTCCATTTTTAATTCTAAATTGGGTTTTAAGGGGGGGGGTGGGGTTTTGTTAGTTTTATCAAGCAGCCGATTTAAATTTAATATTTTTTAACTTTTGTATTCTTTGTGGGGTTTTTAGATGAGCTGTTCACCGCCCTGAGTCCCTCGGGAGAAGGGCGGTATATAAATGGAATAAATAAATAAATAAATAAATAAATAAATAAATAAATAAATATTGTACATTAGTTATTCTCAACATCCATGGAAAGAAACGCCTGTCTTTTCCATTTCATTGCCATCTGATTTTCTAACATAGCAAGACTTTGCTTGTTATCCTTTTAGCCATCCCACCCAAATTTCATGCAACTTCAGCCAGGTCAACTTCACTTTGTCTTCTCTATTTCCCTTTTACACTTTCCGACTTGGCTCAAACACTATCATCCTCCCTTGCCTTTTAGACCTCAAAAATTAGTTAATAATCTTCAGTCCCCCAACTGGTTCCTTCTTACTACCTTTCTGAAACATGGGAGTAATCACTCTCCCACTATCCCAAGAATCTACAGTTACTCCCTAACAATTGGGGAAAAAGTATATCAGTTACAAATTGTGTTACAAGGTTGTCATAAATTATTTACATTCATCAGGCAGCAGGATTAAAACAATACTGGAACCATTTCCTCAAATAATACAAGGAAATTGTTGGCCTGCGCCATACTAAAGTGTTATACCATAAGACTCTATACCAGCAAGCAGCAGAATTATATATTGAAACAAAGAAGTATCTTTAAAAACATGGCAAAATGCCACAGTATTATAAAGAAAAACTACTCATGCATCAAGATGGTATCTAAACATATTGCTAAAAAGTCTGATCTTTGCCAAATCCTTTTTTTTTCTCATGAAGTAGTAACATCCTTTTAAACCTCAACAGACCATTTAACCTTCTCATGAATGAAATCAGACTCACCCTTCCCTTTTCTACCTCTGCCATTAATTTTCTATTGTCTGTTAAATAATTCCTATTTTTCTTCCTATCCACTCCTCTCAAAATCTATGTTAAATAATAAGCCAAAATTAGCAATCCCAATTTAATAATTTCATACGTCATGCTAAAACAAATGCATCTTATTATGTGATGCACCGATTCTCATAGCATTGTTGAAAGAAATATCCTTCTAGGTTCAGTTCCAAGTGGGGAAAAAAACACTGGAAACATGGAGGCTGCTTGGAAGGTTTAATGGTAGGACAGGACCACATGGTCTGGAGCTCCAGAGAAGAATGATCACATGCTTCAAGGTGAGAAGGGGAAAAAGGGCAGTCCAGATGCTGAGACCCTTATATAATCTCTGTTGGGCCCCACCTTAGTGTTTCCTGTTCCTGTGCAAGAAATGAATCCCATTGGCTGTCAGACTCCCAGGGGCGGGGGTCTTAACTTTGTAGGCTTGGTCTGGATCACATGGCTTCACCTGAGTGTTGGCTAATGCAATCTTCCAAGAACATGTGGTGAGATGGGTAATCCTATCATTTGCTGAGGGCCATCCTTAATCCCATTACCCTGGAGCTGAAGTGGGGGCAGGGAGCTGCAGGAAGTTGCTTTGTCTTTAAAACATATTTTTCCTTTTCTCATCCAGGGAGATATAATATTCTGCCTTTTAAATATTTCCTAGGCTATTTCAATTTTTAGGAGAGGGGTGGATGCCAGCTTCCCACAGTATGTTAAGACTTAATGTGGTTTACCACATTGTGCTTATTATATATATAACTTTCTTCCTTTCATGAAACTTGTAGACATCAAACTCTTGGAAAATATATTTCAATATTGTGATCTGTTCAGACAATGTTTTTACCTTTTATACCTCACAGATTCAAATTGTGAACTTAAAAGCAAGACATAAAGAGTATTGATGCATTCAACTTCTGGCGCTAAAACAGACTTTTAAGGATATGGAAAGCAGCTAGGAAAAACCAACAAATGGTTCACAGAACAAATCAATTAAGGATTTTCATTTACATCATGAATGATCAGGCTCATGCTATGATATTTTGGGCACATTAGGCAAAGACCTGGCTGCCTTGAGAAATCCATAATGCTGGGGAATGATGAAGGAAAAGAGGACGACCAGCAGCAAAGTGGTTGGATTCGGGGAGGAGTGAATGGTCCAGCGGGAAAACCACAACACCGAGTCGAAGACTGATTATCCGAGAGAACTGTCTATTTTAGGACGACTCTGAAGGTCGCCACCGACTTGATGCCACTTCATCAATCCCGAAGAAAACCTTCCAGGCTGCACTTCATTCCTCCTTGAGTAGTTGGCGCCCTCTCTAAAGAGTTGCTTTCCGCGCGACGCATGCGCCCCATGCGAAAGGGCCTCTTTTTCCTTTCAGCTGGCTTAAAACCCGGAAGCGTCCTTCAGTTGGCGTGCCGCTATCATTTCAGTTTCTCCGCCTGACCTCCCGCAGCTCTTCTAGTAACCCACTCCCCCCTCACGTTTCCCCGCGCTTCTCCCCGACCCCTTTCGCTTTTCAATACCTCTTGAGCTCTTCCCGGCCCACATAACATTTAAAAGAGACAGAGAGAGAGAGGCAAGCCCCCATTAAATTTGATTGGCTGTCAGAAAAGTTTCTGCCGCTGTTTTTCAAGGAGAGGAAGCGACAGGAGCGAGAAGCCAGCCGGCCGCCTTGCTAGGAGAAACTGACCGGCGTTAGAGCGCGAGCCTATAGAACAGAAGCGATTCCCAACGTTCTGAGCGCGTGGCAGGACGGAGGAGCGCGCGCGGGTGGGGGAGCGCGCGCAGAGATAATGGTGCAGAACTCCGCCGGCTAAGCAAGCAAGCGAGGGGTGGTGGGGACGACGGGGAAGAAGGGAGGGAGACATCCCAGTTAGCTAGAAGAACCGTGCGGAAACGAACGTGGAAATGCAGCCCAAATCCCGGCGCGAGCAGTAGCAAACGCTAAAGCATTCCTGTCTGGACCTGCCCCAACCTTTCTAAAGCCACCGCCCGCAGTCCCTGGTTTTCGGTTATGCTTTCTCCCCTTATTCTCCAAGCCTCCGTTATCATTTCTGCCCTTTCGGTGCCATTAAACGGGCCTTTCCCCTCGATGGCATCCCTTTCCGGGTTCTCTTGTTAGAGCACCTGGGCGTGTACACACACCTCTTTGCAAGTACACCTCATCCAATTGCTAGGTGCCCTCCCATATTTCGGCACCAGCACAGAATTCCTATAGGCCCTCCCCTCTTTTAAGTCTGTGGAGTATCCTCAGAAAGCACCTTCCCCAACTGTGAATTGGCAGCTGATACCGGTACCTGTGCAGGTATGAGTACCAAGAAAGTAGCTCTCATCACTGGCATTACTGGCCAGGTAAGTAGAAGTTGAACTTAGTTTCCTCTAATGTTGTTACAGGAAATATTGCATAACATATTTTATTCAAGACAGTTGGATGGGAGGAATTGGGTGTTTGGAAATCACAGGACAAAGGAAATCCATAGATATTTATTTATTTATCCATTACCCATCCGTTTATCCATCCATCACATTTTTACACCCCCAATGTCACCTAAGGGGGCATGCATAAGCGCACCAACGTGCCTAACGTCCCTGTCCTATTGTTTCTTTTATTTTTCTTATATGAATCCATGTATTCGTAACTATGTTTTTACTTATATCTATTATCTTGTAAGCAATTGACAAATTGACAAATAAAAAGTGTCTCTGGTCAGCTTGCAGTAAAATATTAAATGCTGAATTTACTTCCTGGTGTTTCCTGCATGCATTCCTAAGGACAATTGGGACAATGAATACACTTGTTCCATAGGTATGTTATAAGAATGTTTGATGCTGACTATGTATCGTAGTTCAATATTTGTGTATTGTTTTTTAAATACTCAATGTGCTGTTTTTTCTCAGTTGTAATACTTTTGATGATTTGAAAAAGAGGCATTACTAAATACAAAAGTCTTTTTTTTTTAACTTAGAGGTTGTCGATGTCCTATTTCATAAAGCCTTATTTTTTTAATGGTGCATATTTGCAAAATGGTAATTTTTGTATTTCATATAAACATGGTAAAAATTCCTATATGGAGGAATCACTTCCATATAAATGTGTAATATGAGAAGATGGCCCTAAGATCTGAAAAAAAAATCCACCTTGGTAATGTGTTTAATAATCACAAAAAAAGTTACTAGGATTTTACAGAAGTCACATCCTGGTATGTTTTTGATGGGTATTTAAAATTGGAAGATGTGTGTCAAAGGACATCTTACCTACAAAATAGCTAGCACCTGGGCTGCTGGTGCCCTTTCCCTGTAAGACCTCTCTAGCCATCCCATCAGCATGTGGCTATAAAAGCTGAGGAGAGGCAGCTGAGTATAGTGGTGTTGGTATGGAAATGGGAGGGAAAATGTTTCTTGTTTTTATGGAATTAAAGGAGCCAGAAGCAGCCTAAGGCAAACAGAAGAGTTACTAAACTCATCCGTAAGGATGGGTATATGTAAACAACCTGTGACAAATACTCTTTATTAGTTCAAAGGGTCATGGTAACTGTGCCAGTGAAGTGTTGAGTAATAGTCTTTATTCATTTCCTTGTGATTTTCAAGCTGATCCAAAATGACCCAGGAAGTAGTTAATACATTTATATTTTGACAATCTTATTTCAACACCTGGGTTTAAGTTGAGATGAAGAAAACCGAGTTTAACCACAAAGAATGGCAATATTTTTTAACAGACAATTGCCAGCTGGCCCTGTTCTCTTTTTCTAACATTTATTTATTTAATCAATCAAAATTATATGTTGCCTGTATTACAACTCTAGGCAGTTTCCAGAGTAGAATACCTAGTGGCCAAACAACAAAAAACAAGCAAACCCACAACTAATGTCAAATAATAATAGAATTACCAAACACCTAAAGCAGAGCAAATAGTATAAGGGTCTACAAAGCAGTGTGCAGTGCACATCTTTATTGAAGTGACATAGAATTAGTAAAGGTGACACTGACCTGTTCTATACTGACACAGTGGAGACAAAGCTCCATACGTTGCCTGCTTTGAGATAGAGTTGGATTTCAACAATTACTGCAACAATGGACTTTCAGTGCTCCCACTATGCTAGACCTGCAATAATAGACTTTTTGGCCTCAGATACGTCAAAAATTCAGAAAATGCCTAAGTTAACTCTGCTGGCATGCTACACACATCCCCTTCCTGAACAAAAGAGAAACAATTCTTTATATACTCATTTATTTTTTTAAAAATACAGTCCAGTGATATATATCCCCAAAGCCCAAAAACTTTAACCTTAGACTGTCTACTATTGACCTCACCCCTTTCCTAAGAGGTCTGTAGGGAGCGTGCATAAGCGTACCAATGTGCCTACTGTCCCTGTCCTATTTTTTTTTCTTATATGTATCCATTTCATGTATTCATAACTATGTTTATACTTATACCTGTTATCTTATAATTGCTTGACAAAATAAATAAAATAAATGTGTGATTTCCAGGATCTGTCGCATGCTGTTTATCTTCAGGGAGTGCATTCTTTCTGTTGACAAGCTCTTATATCCTATTTGAGGCAGCTCCAGATCACAAAGCCTTCATTCTTGAAGTGACTTTGGAAAACTTTGACTGCCTTGTGTATTTTTCAGGGGTTCTGGTGACTCTACAGCCCTCTTGTGTGGCTTCTAGAGGCTGTATGAGAGCATACCTAATTCTTGCACAACCTGTGCAAACTATATGAGAACAGGTTATGCTTTCTAGATTTATTTGTTTTATTTATTTTCAGGTATTGGTAAATGCTAGTGTGTCACCCAGAATATTGTGATGTCTCATCTTTGACATATGTCATAAGTTTGTTATAACTCTGATTAATTCTGCACTTCCAGACTGGGACTGCAGAGCCATCTCCATATTCACAGATGAACTTGCACAACAGCATGTCTTTTTCAAACTGTGAAATAAGTTGTGCTTGCATTTCATGGGGCTGATTTTTTTTTAAAAAATGTTTTAACAAAGTTATGGAATTGCTGTAGTTATAACCAACAAATTCCATAGATTTCATTATTACCACCTTTATTGTCAGAGTACAACATGTGTACAATGAGATTGGCTGAACCTCTCTTCGTGCCCCCTCTCCACAAATCGCAGTGAGGACAGAAGTCCCTAAGCTAGACCCTGAGTTTCACTGAGTTTTCTGCATGTATCAGGGTAAAAATTGATTCATGCCATCTGTGCATGGCAAAATAACAGATTTGAATTAATTCTGTTTTCTTATACTAATTTAGTAATAACACTATTAAACTAAACCAAATTATCCATGTTTTCTTTTGTAATATAGGGGAAAATTTGGAAAAAGTAGAGTTTTATCAATATTAAATGTGCCTAATATAGCCCTTGACACCCCTGATCTAGATTATATTTTCTTAATATAATAAATGTGTAGACTGAGAAGTTAAATGGTTTTTGTTATTGCCAAAATTTAAACATTTTTGTTGGAATTGAATTTGGAGAATGAACATGTGAGCCATTGCATGATCCAATGGGCAAAGTATTTAGGGTATAATATCGACCGAGGGCTCAGGGGAGGGATGGGGGGGGGTTGCGGTGGTTATTAAGGAAGATCTGTGTCCTAGGGAATCCACTGTTTCTCAGACGACTGGATGTGAGTCCCTTTTCGTGAAGTTTGGTCCCAGGGTTCAGGTGGGCCTGTTGATCGCATACCTGGCTCCCTGCTATGTGACATCGGCCCTGCCTGAGCTCCTTGAGGTCATAGCCGGCTTGGTGGTTGAGACCCCCAGGTTTATGGTCATGGGGGATTTCAACCTGCCTTCTGCTGGCAGGGCCTCGGGGATTGCTCAGGAGTTCATAGCTTCCATGACAGCCATGGGCCTGACCCAATTAATTTGGGACCCTACTCACTTGGGGGGTCACATCCTGGATTTGGTTTTTGTCTCTGATCAGTGGCAGAATGATCTTGGTATAGGGGATGTGGTTGTGGAATCCCTGATCATTCGCTTCTTAGACTCGACTTCCATTCCACACACCCCTGCCGCAGGGAGGCAGGGCCGATAAAATGATACCGCCCCAGGCGCCTGATGGACCCAGATAGGTTCCTGATGGTGCTTGGGCCGTTTCCCGAGACTCACGCACACGACTCGGTCAAGGGCTTAGTGGCTACCTGGGATAGGGTGGCGGCTGGGGCCCTTGACCGGGTCATGCCCTTGCGGCCTCTGACCCGGTGCCGATCCCAAGTGGCTCCTTGGTTTTCCGAGGAGCTGAGGGAGATGAAGTGCCAGAAAAGATGCCTAGAGAGTAGTTGAGGGCCAGCCGCTCTGGATCTGACCGAACACTATTACGATCCTATATTAAGGCATATTTAGTGTCGATAAGGACGGCGAGGCGGTCTTACCTCTCCGTCTTATTGCATCTGTGGAAAATCGCCCGGCCGCCCTGTTTAGGGTGACCCGCTCCCTTTTGGAGGTGGAGACGCGGGAGGATCCCTTGCAGGGACGGGCCGAGGATTTTTCTAGGTTTCTGCAGGACAAAATCACTCAGATCCGGGATGAGTTGGACTCTGACTGGGCATCTCCGGGCGGGGAGGCGGGGGTGGATTTCGGGGAGGTCATTGGGGATGAGTTCGATCCTGTTACTCTGGAGGACATGGACAGAATACTGGGAGGGCTTAATGCCACCACTTGTTTATTGGACCCGTGCCCCTCCTGGCTGGTTTGGCCACTCGGGAGGTGACACAAGGCTGGTTCCAAGGGATTATTAACGCTTCCTTGAGAAAGGGGCATTTACCCGCCGCCTTGAAAAAGGCGGTGGTGCGGCCCCTCCTCAAGAAACCGTCCCTGGATCCAGCATTATTGTCGAATTATCGTCCGGTCTCCAACCTTCGCTTTGTGGCGAAGGTTGTTGGGAGTGTGGTGGCATGTCAGCTCCCTCAGTACCTGGATGAAGCGGTATATCTAGACCCCCTCCAATCGGGTTTCAGGTCTGGGCATAGCAGGGAGACGGCATTGGTCGTATTGGTGGATGATCTCTGGAAGGCCTGAGACAGGGGTTGTTCCTCTGTCTTGGTCCTGTTATATCTCTCAGCGGCTTTTGATACTGTCGACCACAGTATCCTATTGTGGCAGTTGGGGGGGTTGGGAGTGGGAGGCACCATTTTACGGTGGTTCTCCTCCTTCCTCTCCGACCGCTCGTAATTTGTGTTGACAGGGGGGCAGAGGTCAACCCCGAGGCCCCTATTATGTGGGGTGCCTCAGGGGTCTGTGCTCTCGCCCCTGCTGTTCAACATTTATGTGAAGCCGCTGGGTGAGATCATCCGTGGTTTCGGGGTAGAGTTCCATCAGTACGCTGATGATACTCAGCTGTACATTTCTACCCCGGGCCACCCCAACGAAGCCCTCGAAGTGATGACCTGGTGCCTGGAGGCCGTGCGGACTTGGATGGGTCTTAACAGGCTTCGTCTCAACCTGACCAAAACCGAGTGGCTGTGGTTTCCTGCGCCCAGATACAGCCAGCTTATTCCATCGCTGGCCGTGGGGGGAGAAATTTTGACCCTGATGGAAAGGGCTCGCAATCTGGGTGTCCTCCTGGACGTACGGCTGTCTTTAGAAGATCATATTACGGCCATCGCCAGGGGGGCCTTTTGTCAGATTCGTCTGATTTACCAGTTGTGGCCCTTTCTGGATCTGGATGCACTTCGCACAGTCACTTCTGCCCTCGTCATCTCCCGCTTGGACTATTGCAATGCTCTCTACATGGGGCTTCCCTTGAAGAGTGTCCGGAGGCTGCAGTTGGTCCAGAATGCGGCTGCGCGGGTGATCTTGGGAGCCCCTCGGAGCTCCCATGTTACACCGCTCCTGCACGTGCTGCATTGGCTTCCTGTGGCCTTCCGGATCCGATTCAAGGTGGTATTGATCGTTTTTAAAGCGCTCCATGGCTTGGGACCTGGGTACTTACGGAACCGCCTGCTGCCATCAACAGCCTCCCGCCGCCTAGTGCGCTCCCACAGGGTTGGCCTCCTCGGGGTTCCGCTGCCTGGTCGTTGCCAGTTGGTGGCCCCGAGGGTGCGGGCCTTCTCTATGGGGGCTCCGTCCCTTTGGAACGATTTGCCCCTGGAGATACGGGCCATTACCAACATTCAGACCTTCTGGCGCGCAGTAAAGACCTTGTTTTTTCAACAGGCCGGCCTGGCCCAGTAACGATTTTTGGGGTTTTTAAAACTTGGTATTTTAAATTTGTATTAGTTTTATATTCTCTAATTGTATATTTGGCCTCTCATGTAATTCTTTTTAATTTGTTTTTAATTGTATATACTGTTTTTGTTTTTAGTTGGCTGTACACCGCCCTGAGTCCCTTTTTTGGGAGAGGGGGCGGTATAGAAATTTAATAAATAAATAAATGACAGCAACCTAGACTGCCAAGATTTGCCTTACTAAGTGATTGGGATCACATGATGCCATTCTAGTTCACATAGTCTCCTAATAGTCTCATAGTCTTCCACTTTCCTTCTGCATGCTTCATGTATTTGATAGTATTGATTTGGCTGGGTCATGTCCCAAATTTAGAAGTTTGTGCTATGTATCAGGTAATAATATGGCTGGATCATCACATCTCTCAAGTCAGCATATCTACATTTCTTTAGAAATACAAATATATTTTTCCCCCAATATGTAACTTGGGGTTCCTCCCCTTTATAAAACAGGGAAAGCTGTATTTCATGTACATGAATGGTAAAGTGATAAACATTTTATATTAAGAAGATATTAAGCTGGAGATATTAAGTGCTTAAATCATAATATTTGCTTTCTTGAGTTAAACAGACTACATTACTTCAGAAATACTGCTCAAGCACTAAATAATTTTATTAACATTCATTAGGATATTATATTTTATAGCCAATTACATATGAGAAACTAGTTTAAAACAGTGTTGCTATGAATGGGTTTTGACAATATATATATTTGCATTTGAGGTAGCCTAAATCTCATTTCTAATGTAGAGTCAGGAAGTATTTTGCCATTATATAGTTAATGTAGATCAATTTCAGTTTATAACAATCATGAATGCTCTCAAGTTGTTTGGAAAGTGATATTCCACTATGGTACTTGTATTCTGTAGCCTTATTTAATTTGGCTTGTAACTTTTAGCCAGCTTTTTTTTTAAAGTTCTTGGTTAACATCCCATGTGCTGTAACAAATAAACATAATACATGAAGAAAGATGGGATATATTTGTCTTTAAAGAAGATCATAATTATACTTGGTTTTCCTGGTTTGAATAGAGCTGTTCTTTCTCAAGAGGAACAGAAATGAAGACTCATGAATGAAAGCAAATATATATGTCCCAGGATAATGTTGCAGGATCCAATCTTGGTCAGTCAGCAGAGGTTTTGTCTTTCGAGCTTTCAGACTCGTGTTGGAGCCCATCTTCAGGGAACTTCTCTCTAGCCATGAGAAATGAAGATTCTCCCATTTCCCAGACAAGGCAATAGTTAGGAGGGAGCATGTTTTATCAGCTTTGGTTGATATATCAGCTGCATTCTTTCCTGGAAGAAAATGCTCTTAGTACTCCACTGACTAATCTTACCCAGCATTGATAATATGGTCGGTATTATTTAATACTTATAACCTGTCCAGTATTACAAAAGTGTCAGAAAGCTACTAATGAAGAACTCGGAAGCTAAATGGGAATTCAGACAACATTGTACCTTGCATCATCTAGTCCAGGGACGGATGCGTCATCAACTGGCCACACCCATGCCTGGTTTAGTGAAGGAGGAAAAAGTCGTGATCCATCACATGACGACACCGTGACATCATGAGTTTGATACTCTAATATCTTTATTTTTAATTTTTATTGTAACCCCGAGAAACCTCAGCAATTAGTGCCCAAATAATAAGAAGAAATAAAAAGAACAAAATGATATTTACAGTTACAATGCATAGCAGGGAGGAAAAATGCTTTATTGGAGTGGTAGGTTTGTCATTTTGAGCTCCAATATGAAAAACGGGATGTAAATCTATTAATAAAAGCAAACATATTGGCAAATGTTCTTTAGTCACATTGCATATTTGATATGTTGTGTGTATTCGTATCTGTGATACGGTGGGAGTCATTCCACAGGGACAGAGAAGAGCATTTTTGTATACACAGTATAGATATACACAGTATAAATGGAAATTTTACACACACATTTGCATACAACTTACTTTGAAGACCTCTTGTGATGTGAAAGGACTTGAGTTTAGTTGCATCATTTTTTTGAAACTACTGCTAGAAGACTCTGCTAGTTAGATTTGATAATTTTTTTGGTGGAATGAACGAACCAATGTGTGGAAGACAGTATGGGTTTGTATATTGCAGTTATAGAGAAATGAGGGATTGCAATGTTCTCTTATTTTGGTTTCTGGGAAGTCCATCATATCCTGTTTTGTTTCAACCAATAGTGGATGCTTGGCGGGTTCCTTGGTGGTTGCATTTAACAATTTTGGGTGGCTGCAGGGAGCAGGTATTTCCTGTTTTCAAGAATTCGTGGAAAAGATAATTTGATTTTTGCTTGTTTGTAACAAATGAGCCTACTTAACTGTTATGGCTACTTAGAAGTGATGTGACTCAAAATGATAGGCAATTATGCCAGTGATGTTCAGGTTTATTGGAAAAAGTAGTTTCTGTGCGCAAAAGAAAGGCAATTTTGCAACATTTTCACATTTAACAAATTGTTCAATTTGTCCCAGCTTTGGCACTCTTTAATCTTTTTAGGAGAAGTAAATCTTGAATGCTGTTTTTCATTCATTAATTAATTTATTAAGCAATAATTTTGATTATTAAAATCAAAGAAATACAATGGAAGAAGTATAATTAAACTTCTATCATTATAAATAATTATATATTTGTAAGTCACCCAGAGTCACTAAGACTGAGTGGGCAGCCATATATTTTTTTCTAAATAAATACGAAACGCTGTGATAAGAACATTATGTAATTGTATCCATCTAGACTACTGTCTGTCTATTTGTTGCATTTTTGCCTCACCTTTTTACTGGGAACTCTTACAACTATATGAAGGTTTTCTGCAGGAAGGGCATGATCCAAAGTTATCATGAAGTATATGGTTATGTGGAGTTTTGAAGATCACTCTCTGCAGATTAAATTAAATATATATTATTTGCCTGATATAGCTATGAGGAGTCTTAAATTACATCTAGAATCGTGTTTAATAGGATTCCACTCACATTTCTGATTTCCATATACAGTACCTGTTGTAAAGAAAGAGAGCTGGGAGAGACTCAAGAGCTACAGAATGAGCAATCACCTCTCTTCTATAAAAGGAATTACTGCTTCCTTTACAGACAAGTCAGTCTGATTCTGAGCCTTTATTTGTAATTATATTTGGAAATAAAGGAATGTGAAGTAAATAATGGTTTTGTATCACAAGTGTTTAACACAGATATAATTTTGAAGACCAAACCTATATACATTTCATGCACTGAGTAGTATATTTCCAAGAACTGAGTTTGTTCTGTCCCACCTGTGTTTTGCGAATAAGTGATATGATGAGTCCCTACTCACTGTCTAAAACAAAGAAAGAATATCTTGAGGAGGAGGCAAGAATATTTAGGCTCAGTTACATACCCTCTTACCTTCCTCCCCCCACTCTCTACATATTATTTGTTTTATAGAGGGAGGGACAGAGGGGGGGGGAAAGAAATTTTAGAAAGGATGAGTTTAGAAGTAGTTCAAAGGAAATAAAACAATTTATGTGATCATGAAAAGGCTGCAGTGACTTTTAGTAAAGCAGCACTCATGAGCCCTTTACTTAGAGAACAATAATTAAAATCAAATCAATCAAAAACTTCTTCCCTGCATTAGGAAAATGATAGAAGCTTTTTTAAAATATGTTTCTATAATTGCTGCCTTTTTTTTCACATTTGTACCATTACTGCATAAACCGGAAACCGGAGCTTTCATGCCTGACTTCCTGTAATTAAGTCACTCTAGACAGATTTCTACCAGGCATTGTATAATAGATACATTGTTAAATTATTGTGAGTGTTTTGAGGCTCTCTTTGATTTCTTACTTCTAAAACTGCATTCTGTGTACACTAAGATTATTGAATAAATACATCATATCATCCTGCAACTTTTTTGGAAGTGTTGTTTATTATTGGAATAAAAAATCAATTCTGTCATAATTTATATTTTCTTTTTTAAAGTCTAGTTTATTAGAGTCAGCAGTATTAAGTTCTAGTTATAGTGACTGTGAGAAGGGAAATAAGCATTAAACTTTCATACACATGGAACAATGTTAACATATTCATAAAATAATGCTTTTTATTTATGTTACATGTTGTAGGGAGAACCAGTTTCTAAGAACATATATTTTAGTCATATAAATGTAAATAATTTGTATTCTTTGAAACTAATGCAGAGTTTCTAAAAGTAGTTTCTATATAACAGTTATATAAACAGATACAATTTTGAAGTACATTTAGTCTGGGATCTAGAATCTAAGTTCAATTAATGTATTTTTCAACTTTTGAAAATCCTATTGTATTTATCTTACATTAGATAGCAAGGATATGTTTTCATAACAAATGTTACTTGTTTATATTTCTAATGCATTGCATCATATTTTTGAAAGAGGCTCTGACATTTTTCTCCACTAAGTCACCCTCATATAGATCTTTCTCTTAGATGTGAAAGTTGTAGATTACTGGTAACTCTCACCTAGTTGGTTGCAAATTAAAGGTTTATGTCAGTGCTTCCCAAACCTTTTCCTTGATTACCCAATATACCACTCATCAGAAAGCCCTTTTCACCTAATATAGGTACAGGTAGTCCTTAGCTTATGACCATAATTGACCCTAACATTTCTGCTGTTAAATCAGACATTTAAGTGAATTTTGCCCGATTTTATGTCTTTTCTTGCCACAGTTGTTAAGTCAATGACTGCAGTTGATAAGTTAGTAGTCCAGATGTTAATTGAATCTGGTTTCCCTTATTGACTTTGCTTGTCCAAGGTCTCAGAAGGTGATCATATGATCTTGGGACACAGCAACGGTCATAAATATGAACCAGTTGCCAAGCATCTGAATTTTGATCACATGATCATAAGTCACATTTTTCAATACCATTGTAACTTTGAACAGTCACTAAACGAACTACTGTAAGTCAAGGACTACATGTACAACACCCTTCCTCCTATTTTCCCCATAACAACAACAGCAACAGCAACAACAAACCAAAGTCACCCAGCTGGTTTTCATGCATAAGGTGGGATTGGAACTCATAGGTTCCTGGTTTCTAGCCTGGTGCCTTCACCACTAGTCCAAACTGGCTCTTGTTATGATTGGGTAATATGTGTTGTTTTACCCAATTGGGAATGACTTACCCAGGTTTGGGAAGCACTGGTTCAAGAAATGGTAATATAGTAATCCCTCCAAGTTAGACTGAAGTTTGTTGACTTACACTAGATCCTGTTTCTTAAAAGTTGTCTCTTGATAGATGTGAAGGTGGCAAATAAAGATAAAGAAGATAAAGATAAAGAACTTTATTGTCATTGTATAAATACAACGAAACTGTGGATGCACCCCTGTAACTGTTTCCAATACAATAAAACCAAAGCACTTAAAAATAAAGATAGGAAAAATAGAGTACCCATATCTCCATTTGCAATTTGAGAGTGCAATATCTACAAATATACATAAAATATACATCCATATATATAAATATACTTAAGTCAAAGTAGTATCTGATTTATTTATTATTTTGTAACTCATCTTTTTTATTTTTACAAATAACCCAATGTACTTTCCTCCTTCTATTTTCCCCATAACAACAAACCTGTGAGGTGGGTTAGGCTGAAAGAGAGTGATTGGGCCAAAGTCACCCAACTGGCTTTCATGGCTAAGATGGGACTTGAACTCATGGTCTCCTGTTTTCTTGTCTGTTGCCTTAACCACTAAGCCAAACTGGCTCTGATATTATTATAGAGAAATGTTATCATGTTTCATATGAAATGGACTGATTGTTTACAGCTTTGGAATAAAATATTGTATATAGCTATATATCATTGCTTTAAGTGTAATTTCTGTGTTAGAAATAATGAAATGATGAGAAATAATTGTCTCTTAACGTTCCTTAACCTATTCTTTCTTTTAAACCCAAATGTATGGGTAGCCATTTTTCTTAATAGTTAATTAAACCTTAAAGTTAATAATTAATTAAATCTTGTAGTTAAAAAGTATAATCTTTTTAGATAGATAAACTCACTAGTTCCCTTGTATCCTGGAAGGTGGAATCAAGAGAATGACTTTCTACTTCCATTGTACTCAGTTTGGTTCCCCAAAATTTATCTTGAGTAGATTTTTGAGGATGCATGAAGAAGAACTGAAAGCCTTATTGAATTAGCATCGATGTACACAACATTGGATTGCATCCTAATGTGGAAAGGAGATATTACACTCTCTTTGCCTAATTTTTTAAACATATTTCAAACTCACATTACTTTCCTCTCTTTATTTAACATTGTAACCAGAGTTGTGTTAATCTATAGTAATGAATGTGGTAGCACTAACAAATATTTTAAAAAGCATAAAGATATGGACACTTCATAATTTGTCTTTTAATACAAATTGTCTGAAAAGATTTACTCCTTTTCTGTTGCAGAAAAAGCCCGAGATTTATTTTCTTATTGTCTGTGCCTCATCTGAATAAAGCTTTATGTTAAAACCTATCCATTTTTAAAATCAGAAACATCAGAACCAACATCTCCAACTTCTTCCATTAGAAATCTCAAGTAAAGTTTAGCATTGATCAGCTATTCTGAAAACTTCAAATCTTGTTTGCCACAAAATCTTCAAAGTTGCCCATGCTATGAAATTTGCAGAAATTTATGAATAAATCTTGACTGATTTAAGAACTCTGAAATTATATAAACTAGTTAGACACATTAAGTATTTACTATTGGTGTTTGGGATCATTTTTAAGGTTTTCATTCACACTCCTATGTAATATACTGTATTGGCACGGCAAGGAAAGTCTTAATGCTTTGGATAAGTATCTGAAAAAAAACCTAATAAATATACTAATGCATAATTATGAACAGCGAGAAAATATAATATGTGGATAGTTCAGATCTGACATAAAACAAGCTCTGTTACTCAGTATTTGGAGCAAAATAACTTTCTGTGCAATAGAAAATTATTCTGACCTTTTAAAAATAAAAATAGAGGCAAAATTTGTTTTAAATTCACAGTCTAGACAAGCAAGATCTACTTCCTCTTGGGAAGCTAATTTCTTTAGAACTGGGCAAGATTTGTTTAAGTATACAAAATACAAATCAGTTACATTTTCTGGAGGGTTAAACAGGCTATGTTTTAAGATATGCTAAATGAAGCCTTTGGGGTTTTTTTCTCTGCTGTTGACAGGGAAATAGGATATGAGTCAAAAAGTGAGCTTTTGTTGGATTTGCATAATGATATATGGTGTAGGCATTATAAATGTATTAGGAGGTTTACATTCATAAACTGAAATTTGGATTGGAAATCCTGAGGTGAGTATTTATTTAATAGGATATTGCCACTTTTTTATTAATAAAAAAATTCTTAGTGGTTTGTAGATTACAGGAAGGACTGAATCATGAATTAGTTACACATAATTAATCAACATATAATGTTACAAAACTACGCCTTTTCATGTGAACCTTTTGCTATTTAAAACAAGCAGTTAGAAACTGTTTCCTGACAGTTACAACAATTAACCAGTGGAATGGCTTGCCTGCAGATGTTGTGGATGCTCCATCACTGCAGATTTTTAAACAACCATTTGGACTACCATTTGTCTGAAATGGTACAGGGTCTTCTGCTTGAGAGGGGGCTCGACCCCAAGGTCCCTTCCAATTCTTTGAAGAATAAGTTTAGATCTCAATCTATACCTGTTGCTTTCTACATTCTAATTAAGTATAGAACTGTGATGGCGAACCTATGGCACGCATGCTGGAAGTGGCACGCAGAGCCATCTCTGCAGGCACGCAAGCCGTTGCCCCAGCTCAGTTCTACTGCACATGTGCGCGCGCACCTCCCACTAGCCAGCCAGCTGATTTTTGGGTATCTGCCATGCATGCGTGGGGGTCAGGACGCATGTGGGAGACGCATATGCATGTGCGGGGGTGGGGTGGGGGGAATCACTAGTCCTGCATGCATGCACGGGAGGGCGGGGGGAGAACGGGGGGGTTGCATGTGCATTGCATTATGGGTGCAGGCACGCACATGCGTTCTCACATGTGCACACACACGCCTTCAGCACACGATGACAAAAAGGTTAGCCATCACTGGTACAGAAGTTCTAAATTGTAATGAACTATGGAAATTCTAAGCCATTAATGTTTTAATTGATCAATAACTAGAAATCAAATGAAGGACTTCTGCCTTTAGTATGTACATCATATTTTTTTTTTCTACTGCTGATTCTTTCAGAATAACAAGGCCTCTTTTAAAACTTTTAATAATCAAGCTGGATGATGAGGAAGAAAGTTTTATTCACTCTCTATCTTCATTTCAAAACCACAATATATACTACTGGTATATTTTGTCTTTTTATATCATTCAGTTTTGAGACCTCTGGCCCATTTGGTTTGTCCATCCAAATGCTTAAAGAGAGTGTTTTTATTTCTGTCATTGCAATAATAAGTTATGTTTTAGCCTGAATTTCAATAACAACTATGCTCTAGTTATTTCACATTGTGGAAAGGGGCTGATTGCAGGTGCATGATGTATTTGTTTCACAGAATTGACAGTAGATGTTTGTATCTTGCAATGTTAAGATGTAGTGTAAAACACATACTTTTGATAGGTAATAATTTGTAATTATTAATAACTTATGGATAATAAGTCCATAAGTTGAGTCATAAATTATGAGAGTTATAAATTGAAACATCACATGACTGCACCTGATTTTACAACCTTTTTTGCACAATTGGTAAGTGAATACTGCGGCTGTTAAGTGAACACCACAGTTATTAAGTGAACCCATTGTTTGCCATGGATTTTGTGGGAAACTGGAAGTAAATGCCAGTCATCATAGTCATGTGACTGTGGCATGCTAGAAAAATAAATACCATAAATGTGGGCCAATTACCAAGCACCCAAAAGGAGGGCGCATACATTGGAACTATGAACCTGGGTCTTAAGTAGCCTTTTTTAGAGTTCATTTCAACTTTGACCAGTCATAAGTCAAGGATTATCTAATATATAACTTATGAATGAGAATTGTTCTTTTCCAGTATTAAGTCAATATAATTTCTAGTTAAGTGGTGTAAAGGTAGTTCTCAACTTACGACCACAATTGAACCCAACATTTATGTTGCTAAGTGAGAAATTGGTTAAGTGCATTTTGCTCTGTTTTACAACTTTCTTGCCGCATTTCTTAAGTGAATCACTGCAGTTGTTAAATTAGTAACACGGATATTAAGTGAATCTGGTTTTCCCATTGACTGCTTGTCAGAAGGCTGCAAAAAGATGATCACATAATACAAGGACACTGCAGCCGTCACAAATATGAATCAGTTGTCAAGCATCCAAATGTAAACCACGAGACCATGGGAATGGTGCAATGGTCATAAGTGTGAAAAATGGTCATAAGTCACTTTTTTCAGTGCTGTTATAACTTCAAACAGTCACTAAGAGAACTGTTGTAAGTCGAGGACTGCCTGTATTATTAGGGAACAAGAGGAAAGTTTTATAAGATTTATCACTACATTGTGACAAGTGAAAAAATTATGCATACTCTAACACGAAGGTTCACAAAATAGCTTTTCAAATGGCCGATCTGTAGTATAACCAGAAATCTATAGCATGTTTCCAAAAACAAACAAAAGTTTTGTTTTTTGGTATTAATCAATTGTACTATGTAGGAAATCTGTAGTATCAACTTTGATAGAGATGAGATGGTTTTCATGAAATTCTGGTAACTACTGTGATTCGCTGCAGTGAAACAGATGCCTTAAGTGTATAAATTGGAAAACTGCCTAATTTATATCATTTGTATTTATTCTTTACATGTGTGAATTGAATTAAAAAGTTGATGTGGTAGAATCCACTTTCAGTCTTGAAAGCTCACTGGGTGATTTAGGCCAGGTACTCTGTCTCAAGCCAATATACTACTTTACAGGTTGTTATTGTGGAAGAAAATGAGAGGAGGGAGCATTGTGCATACCACCTTGAGCCCTTGTATAAACAAGGTGGGCTATGATTCTAGTAATAGATAATAATCATTAGATTAGTTGAAAAAGGAACTGAATTTAATAATTAGTCAACCTACATTTTTAATTTTATGAGCTGTAAATCATTGTAGTGATAAAATAAATAATTAGTGTTTTTTGCAATAACAAATCTAAAATAATTTAAATTAAGTTTGTCCAAAAGTAAAGTACAGTAACAATAAGAACAATTTTTGAAAGTGGTACAACAGAATTTTCCAGTATTTGCTTTCAGTTTGACTAGAAACTGAATTTGTAGCAAATATTTGTTTATAACGTAATATCCTTTTTCTTTTGCAGTTCAAACATATAACACGGTAATACCTGTTTGATTT
Source organism: Bungarus multicinctus (assembly GCA_023653725.1). Taxonomy (NCBI): domain Eukaryota; kingdom Metazoa; phylum Chordata; class Lepidosauria; order Squamata; family Elapidae; genus Bungarus; species Bungarus multicinctus. Next base: position 24,417,865 of record CM042846.1, read on the forward strand.
GTTTGCTTTCACAATGAGCAGTTCAAAGAAATAAAAAAAATTCTAGGCAAATTAAATACAAAATTCTATATGATTCTTTAGAAAGCAAACATTTTATAGAAATTTACAGAAGGTGATGTTGTTTAATAGCATACATTGTAACTATCTAAATTATATTTATATATTCTGTTTAATAGGAATCAAATTATTATATAAAATTATTCTATTCTAGAAGTAAGTCCTAAGAAAAAAGTGAGAAAACCTATCATTTTTATTTCATGTTATGTGTAAGCACATTCAAAGTGATAGCTCCTAGTCCAGAAAAGAATAAAACACAAATTGTGTTTTGAATCACCAAGTATTTCTAGGGGACAGCTACTAGAATGTTAAAAGTACTGAAATATTAACAAGGGTTTACAGCACCTTCATATTCAGCTGTCTCAAATGTCCTAGTAATATGAAATCTTATGAATTTCATCACATTATATATATATATTTGCTTTCCTTTAGCAAAAAAGAAAATGGGATTGTGTTACATTTCAAGCAGCGTGCAACAAGATTAGAATCCCGTCTTTTAAATGTCCCTGGGTTCCATTATTTAAGCACTCTGATCCCCATGATTGAAATTGCAGCATTCTGTACCAGCTGCTGTTCCAGATAGTCTGCAAAGGAGCTCGTGTTCAGCACATTTAAATTGGGCACAATCCACAATATGGAAGAATTCTGCCTCCTTTCCGCTGTCCCAAAGATGTTTTTCAAAAGGCAACTGGACTTCATTTTAAAACAAAGACTGACTGGATGACTGAGAATCTCCATAGACTTTTTTCTACTGTATCTCCTTGAATAAACTACTTTGAAGGACTAGGATATGTTTCAGGAGGAAAGGACTTCCTTTTGAGGAAGCATCAATCTAACACCGTACAAGAAGTTCCCCTTGGCTGCACACTGCATAAACCACATTCACATATGCAGTGAATGCAGTCATATAATTTCCGACAACGTTTCTTCCTTCTTTTGCTCTCTTCATACCTTCCTGTGTTCCCCCAGGCCAGCTGTTGAGATGCCTTTTACTATCTAGAACAGATTTAGGGAACAATAGTAAAAGTTTTCATTGGTCAAGAATTTCTTGACCTTCAGGCGTGCCTTGAAAACCTGGCTCTTTGACCAGGCCGGTTGAGCTGATTTTAGATTTGGGAATTTTAATTTTAGGGCTTATAGTGGGGGTTTTAACCTGTTTTACAGCCAGGTTATTTAATTCAGTTTTAATTTTTGTATATTTTAATGTTATTTTAATTGGATGGCTGTACACCGCTCCGAGTCCTTCGGGAGAGGAGCGATATATAAATAAATATCTATTCTATTCTTCTGGAACTGCCAACAAAACAATTATGCATGCACGTGCATATGAAGACTGTTTGGGAGCGAGTGAAAGAAACCATTGGCAAACTTGCAAGAGGATGCAGCTACTTCAGCGTTCCTATAGGAATACCTGAAGGAATCCATTGGGCTATATGATATAAGTTATCTTATTTTTCATATTTGAAAAAATGAATTCAACAGTTGCAGTAACAGCTTAGTTAAATACCCCCAATAGATTCATTACAATTCACAGTATTTACCAAATACGGCAAGTGATATTTGGGTATAATAATAGTAGTCAAATCCATCTGAAAAGGATCTTTAGCTGCATTCTTCTATTATTTTGGCTCTACATCTCTAACTACCTTGAGACATTTGTTCTCTGATTTTAAAAAAAGTAACTTAACAGCCAATCCTTGCATTCACAACCTTTGCAGGTTTGTAAAGCAAAGGAAAGCTGAAATAAGATCATAAGCATATTTGCAGTTTCACTTACTGACTGCTTTACTTAATGACTTAGTTGTCCATCCTAATTGTGGTCTCTGGGGATTACCTATATGCCGTATAGAAGTAAAAGGGTAAAAAACGAATATAGGTAGTATAATTGCTAGAACGAGTTCAGATATGTAATAGTACTTAAAAAAAGAAAAGAAATGAGCAATATTTAAAGGGTACTGTATGGTTTGCAGTGTGAGAGTGATTCCAGTAGCTTCCAAGGTAGACATAGACCAGACTATCTTGCTAAATTTGTGGCTACTTCCCAGGTGTCTACTTCAACTACTTTCCAGGTGGAGTGTTCAGAAATACATTGGTGTAAGTGAATGGAAAAAGTATAGTTTGGTTTTGTCATCAGATATTACAGGATTTATACTTAACCATGTCAGCATATGTGACAAGTCTTGTTACCTTTTGGCTACCCCACAAGCCTCTGTGGTTCATTATTCACATCAAGAAGGCTGCAAAAAGGTTGGCTTGTAAATGACTGTGGTCCTAGTTTCTGTCTGAGGTTTTCCATTAATATCCTAAACTGGTTCAGTGTTAACATTAGTCATAAATGTAATTTTAAATTCACCATCTGGTTGGCAGAAAGTTAAGAACTTGAATTCTTGGCTGTTATTCTGTTTATAGCTGTCTCCAATCTTCTGCTAAATATTTTTAAGTATAGCTTTCTAAAATATTGTTGTTCTGCCATTTTGTGTGCTATCTGAGCATGCAAAGCTACAATATGCTTTGTTTTTTGCCAAATGTATTCTGTGAACTCAGCCATTTTGGCTTATTCATCAAAACACACTTAAACAAACCCTGGATTGTATGGATCTCTGGATAACTCTTCTGGTTTGCCTTTTCTGAACAAAGAATGAAAAAGGACACATGTGGGTATTACATAACTGAAACAACATTTTCTATATAAACTTGGAATTCTTGGTAACAGACTTTATTAAATACTCCAATATCTCAGAAGGATTATATAAACAAAAGTACCTGTTCTGTCTGTGTAATATTCACTTTTCCTTTCATATAGGAATGCTTGAAGACAATTCAAAATATACAGAGAGTATATTTTTTATTCTGGACTGGTCAGCAACAGCATAACAGTATAATGTTACTGTGGGAGTGCCCCTAGTTGTCGGTTGATTTGCAGATCCAGTTCAAATTGCTGATTATTGCTTGTAAAGCTCAATATGATAGGCATCCCTGTTACATATGAGACTATCTGATTCAAGTGTGATTTATCTCCCTACTATATCTTGGCCAAGGCAATAGACTAATAACTTCCTCATTAGGGTATTAAAGATAAAGTTCTTGGAAGCTAAGCTTCTCAGTATAGATAGCAAGTCTCTAACTCTGGAATAGTCTTGAGTGTCATACTGCAGAAGATCCATAAAACTATTCACATTTACCAAGCCATCAGAGTGAAAATTGCCATTTATGGGAAACAAAATTTTGTGGGAGATAAAGCCAACTGGTTTCTCTCTCAACCCCAGTAAACACGCAATGGCAAATCACTTCCAAAATCTTTCCAAGAAGGCTGAAGAGATATGTCCAAGCAGGGAAGAGAGAGAAACAGAAAAAATGAGAGAACACATGATGAATAAAGTTTGCGTTTTGGATTTTGTATATATGTGTGTGGTTTTATTGCTGGAATGTAAGCCTCTTGCAAACTGTTGAACAGGCAACACATGAGTACATACATACATACATACTGGACCCAATTTGCTGTTTTATATAAAATGCCACTGCAAAAATGTTTTTGACATTAAATTAGTCTGAAGCTGTAAGAACTATGAATCAAAATTACATTCACGAAGGTTTAACTATAAGATTTTGTTTTAAATGTAAAACAAGCAATTCTGGCATACAGGGTAAATGTAGTGACTTTTCTATGATCAATGCGTTTGTTTCCTTGGCTATTCATGGTATTCCCAGAAGACTGTCCCAATGCCAAAGTCCAATGACATCAATACTCTTTCTGACCTGCTTCTTCAAAATCCAATATTTACTTCAATAGAGTGCTACAGGGAAGGAAATGGCCTGTACAATTTAGATTTTGATTTTTGTAGATATAAACATTGTACTTTTTCCAAGACCACCATTATTATTCTACCAAGAGGTTGTTGGCAGTGTACTGCTTGACTGGTAGTTTCTTTATTATTGGTAGTCAGTCTTAAAAGACAGAAGTTATCCACTACAAGTATATCTTTGTTGCCAACTTTAAGGGCAGTTGATACATCTGTTGTCATTAGTTTACCCCTTCTTTAGTCTTTCATTGTTTTTTCATTGTTCTCCTTGACCTTTATTACTAACACTTGCAGATCATTTGCATTTTTAGCAATCAGATTAGGTTCATCAACATAACACCATTTATTGTGTTTTTTTCTCCATTTTGGGAAATAATAGATTGGTAGCAAAAGCATTTAGGCTAATATACAACCCCATAGTGCTTTACAATACTCTGTGGGATTTACAGAGTCAGCATATTGCCCCCAACAATCTGCATCCTAATTTTATCAACTTCGGAAGGATGGAAGGCTGAATCAACCTTGAGCCTGTCAAGATAGAACTCCAGGCTGTGGGCAAAGTTTGCCTGCAATACTCATTCTAACTATTATGCCACCAGGACCCTTAGTACTTAAAGCTGCATTAGAATTTACTCATTTCAGGTTTTTTTTCTGATGAGATTTTACAGATTTTCCATTCTGCAACTTTAAATATTGTAAATGGGAATGTGAAAGACAGTATAGAAACACATAAATGCTGTCATGTGTGTTCCAAAAAGTAAAATAAAGTCTTCAAGTAGAGCTCATTTCCTAATAACTTTATGAACACATTGATGAAAGTATTTGGCAGCACTACAGAAGCAGGCTGCCATCTCCTTCTTTAGGGATATTTTTTGATTTCCCAATTGATTGATTGATCGAATTTATAAGGCTGCCCATTTTACAAAAAATGTACAATGTACAAAATTATAAAACAATAAACATATAAAAATCATTATTAAAAAAATTTAAAAATGAAAATGATAAGAGAGAATAGATATTAACAGAAATAATGGAGCCATTTCAAGATCTCACTATTTAGCATATGATAGTGATTTTCCTTGAAGATCTCTCCTGTGAGCTCACAACATCTAATTTGCCTCCAAGTCCAGAGATGGTTTGCCATCTGCTGCATTGATATTCTAAACACAGCTTCTTCTGCTAATGAAGTCTGGGTTCCATATTAGCTTGGCCAGCTTCTTCAATAAAAATTATCTGTTTATAGAATCACGTACCCCATTAAGATCTATGAAAGATGTGAACAGGTGTTTACCATCTGTTGTATATTTAGTAATAAGTGGTGTAGAACGAAGCAGTTCCCTTTTATGGAACCCAAATCTAAACCTAGCCTGTTCTTCCACTAATATGTTCTTCTATTGAAAAATAATCCATGCTAATCAAGTGCTTTATTACCAATGTTCCACAAGAAGAGCTGTGTCAGAACATTATTGCAAGAAGTATAAACACCCAGCAGCAGCCCGGAACACCAGAAAAATGAAACAAATAGCCTATACAACATCTTCCAAAAAAAAAAAAAATCGATACCCATGCAAAACGTTCTTGACTTATTATTCACTACAGCATAACATAAGCTATGGAAAGGTGCCACATATCAAAAATATTTTAGAAGCAACCAATAGACTATTATAACCACATAGCATCACCATAGCACGCAAACCAACTAAAGCCCTCCAAAACATTTTAATAAACCGAAAGACCTAGTAGCCCAAGAAGAAAAAATAGGAGTCATCTACAATATATAAGAACTGTAACAGCCACTAAGTAGGATAGGCAGAAGACTAGCTGTAATGGAATGTGTGGATAACCTTGGAGAAAGAATTGCTATTAGGAAACAATCAGACAGGAGAGGCAAGAACCCCCGTGGTTTAATGGTCAGAGAAAGATATTTAGGAAGGACCCACCCTAAGGGATCAAACAGTTAAAAGTGGTGATGGGGAGTTTGTATTTTCATACTTGCAAGATTCTGTTCATAAAGTAGAATTACAATACAGTAGAATTAGTTAATCTGGTCATGTTTCCTGTTTGGTTTAATTGTGAGGATTGATACTAGCAGAGTGCAGCCCTTCAACATCAACTGATAGTCAGTTGAAATGAAAAACTCCTTAAACTCATAACACATAGTTTCATTTGGAAAACTCTGAGCATCCTAAGCCAAGTTAAATCTTAAACCACTAGTGAATTACTGAAAGCTTGGCATTCAGTTGTATCAGCCCATCAGTGGACACATAGAGATAAAGTACAGTTATATGCCATTCAAAAGAAACAAAGACTAAGAAGAAAAGAGATCAGAATGCCTTCTCTCCAGTAGTCAATATTCAGATAGGCATGGATTAATCCCAGACAAACAAGAAAAAGAAAAAATACTCAGAGGAATTACTAAGGAGGAAACCACACCCCACACCCCCATCAACATTAGCAGGGCACGTTACTGTATAAGAAAAGGGAGCAAATCCCATATTCACTACAAGTGATGATAGTCACCCAGGACTCCATCATTCAACCCTGAACTATATACATTTTCTTCTATGTGTTCTTAAATCACCCGACCCTCTACTTCTCTTGCATGTATTTAACTGTTTTATCAATAAGGGTTATAGATTTGTAATTTTTAGGGTTTTCCTTGTCTCATTTTTTTTGTATATAGGAATTATGATAAGAGTTTCCCTCCTCCTGGATATTGGCTTTGTAAGTAAACAGCCCTTCCAGCAATGGAGCCCACCATTGTGTGTGTCCTTAAAAGTTCTTGAAGTAGGAAGTCTTTGATGGCTTTATTGAGTTTCAGTGACTGAATAATACGTTTTAATTTCTGTCATTGACACTGATGGCCTAAAAACCCTCCTAAAATGAAGTTAAAATGGGGGTATCAAGTAAAAACTTGCATTTTTTTCGGCATGCCAGATCTGATCCTTCAAAATAAGATTAAATTGGAAACTTCTGCTGTCTTTTCTAGCTCAGACCAAATATAGCTATGGGTTGGGTCTTCTTGAAGGGTGTTAGTTTCTTGTAGTTATGGCTAAGCTTTAGCTTCTTGGCATAGTTGTTTGATATGGTATTTCTTTGAACCAAATGGATAGCTGTTTTTTGGGTCTTTCTTGAGCTAAAGCAATTAAGGTCCAACTGGCATTTTCTATTAAAATATTTCTTAATGGGTACTACAGACTGGCATATTGGGTAAAAATTTCATTTGACTCCAGAGTATATATGACAACCACTGTTGCCCAGGTCTGGGCCTTCTCAGTGAGCAACCAACATATATTTATGGTGGTTGCAATGTCCCAGGGTCACGAGATTACCATTTCTGACTTTCCCAGGTGGTGCCTGATAAACAAAGTCAGTGAGGAAAAGGGTTATACAATTTGGTATGATTGAATTAAGGCCTGGATTGCTTAGTGACAGAAGTTCTGGTCCCAATTGTGATTGTAAGTCAAAGATTGCTATATCTGAATATTTCAAAGTACCTTTGGTTTTATACTTTTCACTAATTCTGGATGGTATGATGGTTATAGTATCTCTTAAATGAAGTAAATGCTTTATCTCAGATATCCGCATTCTAGCCAGCATATCAGAAAAATAACTGGAAGTCAAATTCGGCTTCATCATAATCTTTGGTTTTGATGATAAGGGCACTGAATTGTTTTCATATAGTTTTGTTAAGGCATGGGGGATACCTTGCAAATACCCTAGTGACCTTTATTACTTGCACAAAATTTAAGGGTCATTATTTTTCTCTATTTCAGATTCTGGAAAAGTAATTGTGTATTTTAATATTAGTTGTGTATTACTCATTCTTCACATATACTAATGAAATTTAATGACATTGAGTGGTGTCAGGAAGACAGCAAGTACCACAATATAGACACATCAGACTGTTGTTCTGCCACATAAAATACAAAACAGTTGAAGTGGTAGTGTCAGCAGGTGCTCCATTCAAAGTCCAAGAAAGAAACACTTAAACTCCAATTGTTAGAGTAAAGATATCTTTTACTGGAAATCAAAGTGGTAGCAACAAAAGAATTCTGAATCTGAGGAAATGAGCGCGAAAAACACATATACAAAGTGATGGCAACGTTCCCACCCCCAACAGTCCATATTGCTCCTCCAATGGGAAATGGTGCATAACATCATGTGGGCATCTTCAGGTGGTGATGAGGCCTCTGTCCGTTGACCTTGGCATAGTTTGATAAAGAGTCGCGGTTGCGCATAGCAAGGAATAGAAAAGCAAGGAATAGAAACTTAAGCAAGACTCCCCCTCCCCTAGATATACAGTTTCGTTTCCTACTCACTCCAGCACGCTTCCCAAATATATCATGGCCCACTGCCCCCTCCCGTTACTTATGGCAGCCGAAAGATGCAAGCATAAGAAAGGAAATAAAGGAAGAAATCTTGAAGGCTGACAGGTAGTAATAGTATCTACAAGTTACGAATTATAACGCTGAAACTGTATGGGAATGTACTTAGTAAAATGTTCATGTGATCATAACCAGAAAGTATTTTTTCAGTTTTATTTTGATAACTGCATTTGTATTAGTAATTATAGTACCTTAAATTTAATTTACATTTACTTTTAATTTTTAAAATACTTTTTAGCTGATGAGGTTTTTTCCACACACACACACAGTTTCTGATAAAAACTGATGCTTACAAAAAGGTCATTAAACTCCTTTTTTGCAAGTCCATTTCCATACTGCTCTCCAAGAACTGTGGATTATGAGGCTGTTGTAAAACTTAACATATAAAGATATCTATCTTACCTAATACACTTCATTTCGCAACACGACAAATTTAAAGGAAGCAACAATAGCTAGTCCCAATGAATTAATTGCCTATTGTTCTGTATGCTGAAAAACAAAGGCATGATTTGAAGTACTAAGTTCCTCATTCTTGATGGATTAACATGTAACAGATTGAATGCACTGAACTTTCCATGTAGGCTGTTAATTACAAGTTCATTTCTGAGTTACAGTATTCTTAAGATGATCGAAGCTGACAGTTTCCACATAGAGATAAAACGGTCCTAACACTTTCATAACATTTTCCTATCTTCTCATTAGGATGGCTCATACTTGGCAGAGTTCCTGCTGGAAAAGGGTTATGAGGTGAGTGAATAGTCTTGCTGACTGACTGCAGACTCATGGAATAATTTGGACAGAGCTTCCTTGTTGCTGTCACTCTCTGGTTATGTTTTCCATTCAGCATGAGATAAGAAATCAAAATGTTTGAAAAGAATGCACAACACGAGCTGTAATCATGCCAGTGCATTGTACTGTTTATCATGGAGACTGCAATGGTGGAATCCCTCCGATCCTCAGGGTATAGCTGTTTTTCCACACTTCCTGCTTATTCAGATAAACAGTGGCCTGCGCAAAGCAAGGCTACATTAAATGCATGTGTTACGATGCAGGAGGAAAAAGTTAACTTACCATTTTAAGAAGGTATTTTGAAGGGGTGGGAGTTGGGAACCTTGAAAAAATAAATTGAACTGTGTTTCAGCAATTATGAAATGTTAGCATTTTGGTTCCATAATGTTCTACCACAGAATAAAAAGCTGAAAAGTGGTACCTCATTAATGAATTTGATCCCTTTCCATTTAGCTGTCATAACAGCATAATATGTGTAATATAACAATTCCCTTGTTCTTTAAAACGTTTCTGTCATTGTGGCCAATACAAATAGTTCCGTCTTCTGTGTTACTTCTAACACTATTCAGTATATTTCATAATAGTGACACTGCTACTTTTATATTTGTAACTTAGAAATCATGTCTTTTTAACATAAGCAAAAGGAAGAACGAGAGCAACTGCCATTGCCTTTGGTTTTTTTTTTTTTTCTTTCTGTTCCATCTTACAAACCTGGGGTTTCTTCATGGTCTGTCATCCAGGTCCAGGTCTAATCCCGCTTAGTGCTGAGTTTGGGCAGGGTGGGCTAGGTGTAAATTAAACATTGCCACTGGTTATATATCTAGGTGGCAAAAATAATATCAATCTGAACCCATGAAGAGATTAAATACTGTGTTTCTCATAAAATAAGTCCAGGTCTCTTTTTTTTTTTCCGAGCCCTGAAAAAATGGCTAGGATGTCTTTTCGGGGGGGGGGGGTGACTTAATTTCCTCCCCCACACGCACCCCCACCTAGAGCATCCCAGTGTGCACTCACCTCTCCACGAGGCCGCTTCTATTGGCCGATGGAAGCTCCCTGAAGGCAGAGTCACCAGCCACTTCTATCGGCCGGTAGAAGCAGCCTCAGGGCGAGCGACCCATGCACATTCCCCTTTCCATGAGACCATTTCTATCGGCCAATGGAAGCTTCCCAAAGCCAGAGTCACCAGGGCGAGACTGTGGCTGCCTGCGGGGTGAGGCGTGGCTGCCTGCGGGGCGCTCCTGACAGGAGCGCCACATGCACACTCCCCTCGCCATGAGGCTGTTTCTATCGGCTGATGGAAGTTCCCCAAAGACAGAGTCACCAGCCGCTTCTATCGGCCGGTAGAAGCGAGTGCCCCACGGACACTCCCCTCACCACTAGTCCGTTTCTATCAGCCGATGGAAGCTCCCTGAAAGTGGTATCACCAGCCGCTTCGGGGCAAGGCGTGGCTGCCCGCGGGGTGCTCCTGACAACGCCATATGCACACTCCCCTCACCACGAAGCCGTTTCTATAGGCTGATGGGAGCTCCCCAAAGGCAGTCACCAGCCTCTCCTATCGGCCAGTAGAAGTGGCTAGTGACTCTGCCTTTGGGGAACTTCCATCGTCTGATAGAAACGGATTCGTGGCGAGGGGAGTGCGTATGGGCGCTTGCCCCAAGGCTGCTTCTACCGGCCGATAGAAGCGGCTGGTGACTCTGCCTTCGGGGAGCTTCTATTGATAGTAGATCAGGGTATTCTAGCCTAGGCTACCTGCAAGGGCACTCCTAAAGGCAAGTTTTCTCCCCCACTTCCCCCCCATTTCTCTTCTCCTTGTGTAGTTTTAATGAACGATGTGAGAAATGGTGGGGAAACACATGGATTAAATAGGCCTAAATTTTGGGAGTGGGGCTTAATTTCACCTCATGCCTAGAAATCATGCTGGGTCTGCCTATTGGTGGAGGCCGAATTGTTGGAGAAACACGATACAAATAACAAATTTAAGTATATATTTATAATTATATACAAGTTCTAAGGCTAGAGATGTTTGTCAGAAATGTCTGATTATTAAACGAGAAAAAGCATGGAGAAAGTGGGCACCATTATTTTCATGCAGCTGTTTCCATTAAGTAGCTTTTGCACAGCTATTTGTGAGCTCAGCTTTCAAGAAAAACTGTTGGACAGTAGTGGAATCAATTCAATCTCCTGGATCGTTATGGCCCTTCCTTGTTTTTCTATTTGAGTGAGACACTTCTGTATCATGAAACTGATATCATAATATCTGACATTGTGAAGCTTTATATCAAAAATATTTTCTGTACTTCTGTTAAATTGTAGGTACATGGAATTGTTCGTAGGTCTAGCTCTTTTAACACAGGACGGATTGAACATCTCTACAAGAACCCGCAGGCTCACATAGAAGGAAGTAAGTGCGTGTTGAAAGGTGAGATGGAATACATAGAGGACATATGTGATTTTGTTTTTATTGCTAATGTTTGTATAAGATTTCATCAGACAGGAAATTGATCACTGAGACTAATTATGTGAATGTTTTTTTTTAGTCTAGCCTCTATTTTTTCTTTAGCATTTGAAAAATACTTTATAAAATAATTTTGTTAATTTCAACTGGAACAGAATATGAAATTTTGATTCACTAATAATCCCTGAAAAAAAGCAAAGTAAGAAGACTTTTTAGGATAGCAACATAGGTTTGTTAATATATTACAAATCATTTTCTTGACTAATTAGAACTAGTTCCCAATTATTTTCTTGTCACATAAATTGCAATTTCTATCAAGTCCCTTTATGCATATCCATGTGAAATCAATATAAAAATGTTAGCAGTAAAATGAATTTGGTGATCAGATATAAAAATGTGAGCTATTACAGCAAGGCAGCTTGCTAACTAATCTTGTTACATTTCTAACGGATTAATATATTGGTGACCGTTATTTTTCAAGGTTTTGTTCCAACACAATTTAACAATTTAACCAGAATCATGGATTATAAATCTGCAAAAATAAGTTTATGAGAATTGGGACAAGGTCCTAGAGCTTAATGGTCATCCAGTTCCTTCATCTTCCTCTCATAAGCAATGTTTCTGTATTTGTTCCTCTTCTTCCTCCTCATTCAACTGTTGGCAGATTTCATTAAATCAATCTAATATGAGACTTCATATGGCTTCCCTGTGCAGCCTCTTCAGTGCAACTTTGTCATGTCTCCAGGACGTGCCTGGAGCCGTGACACCACGCATTGTGCCATGTCAGCCTATGCTACCAAGGGAAAGTGCTGTTAATAATCTGACCTGGGGAGTTGACTGTTTCAACGGAGATAACAAACCATGCTGACATCACACGCTGAGCTGTTACAGCCTGTGGGGGGTTGTAGACAAAGAGATTAAGATGCTGCCTGTTGAACTAACTATCTCGGGAGCGGTGACGGGTCACTTAATAGCTGTAAATCCAATGAGAGAATATGATATGTGTACACATGTGGTAAATAGGGGTGGGTTATTGATGGATAAAAGCACGGTGTATAGGGTGTTACATGGTGATCGGATGTGATGCAGTAGCGCTCACCGGATGGTGGATAAACTCATTAAGTTGTTAACTAGTGTATAAATACAGCTCTGGCTGCGAGGCGCGCCAGAGCTGACTTTAATTTCCTCTTGGTTACTCGGTGTTGCCTGAATCCGGAGCATTGTGCGGGCGAATAAAGACTCATTTGCTCATTACCTTGAGACGTTTGTTTTCCTTCCTGTCTGGAGTTCGGTGAAACAGCTGAGAAGAAAGTCAGCTCTACAAATCCTTTTGTGGTCCTGTCATTCATCACAACCCTCGTGAACTGTTTGGTGTGCTGCGTTGGGGAGAAATGGCGGAATGCGCAAATGTGGATTCAGTTTTGCCGTTTGTATCGGAGGTGGATGAAGAAGAGATTTTTCTGGGGGATGCCGGAGTGCGTGAGTTTATAGAGAGATTTATAAGTGGCGACTCGCCATCTACTGGTGATACTGGGGATATTCCCAAAGATATACAAAGAGTTACTAGATCTAAACTAAATAAAACAAGGGAAAATCAGAGGAGTGATTTGGATTTTCAGGAGGAGTGTGGGGGACGAGGCATTCATGGAAAACCCTCTGTTTTTACACCTCACAATGCTGGAGTATTTGAGAAGTGGAGGGAAAGGAAAATAGCTGAAGAAGATGCCTGGAATACTTCCACCTCCAGCTTGGGGGCCAGTATTATAGAACTATTGAGAATAAAGTATGGAGATCTGAGTATATATGATTCCAGCCCAAAAGGCAGATGGGAGGGGTCAGGAGCTCGTACTGATGATACTTCATATTTCAGTTCTGTCCCTAGGGAGGGGAGAGAACGTAATAGTAAGAGGACTGGAAGTGATTTAACACCTGGATTTGATGCTTCATTGGCCGATGTTGCCGGGCCACCAGAACCCAGGATGGGGGAAAAGGCCGGTGTCCTCTAATTTTGCTCGAAAGGAATCACCACCTTGGCATAAGCAACAGGAGGGTGCTTGAGGTCATCAGGGAATGTCTGGACAATGGCCACAGCATATGGTGTGGGGAGCACCACCCTTGCAAACCACATTTGATGGTAACCCAGACCGTATTGCGCTGTTCTTAAGCCAAGTGGTTAATCACCTGGAATTATATGCATCTTGCTATCCATCCCAGTGGTCCATAGTGGTGGCTATCACAGGAGTTTTAATGGGAGATGCGGCGGACTGGATTGCAGAGTTACATAATGAAAGGGCACGAGAATTGGTAGATGTCAGTCTGTTTCTGGATTCACTCTGTACTCAATTTGAAGATAGATCCCGCATTCACCAAACTGAGGAAGCTATAATGACATTGAGGCAAGATGGGATACCAGCAACTGAATATGTTCAGGATTTCCGAAGTCTGGCTGGGAAGTTAAGGTCTTGGCCTGAGCGTCTGTTGGTCCTAGAATTCCATGCCGGCTTAGATCGTGGTTTAAGACAAGCTTGTCTATATAAAGGAGTCTCTCAACGTTTGTCAGAATGGTACACAAGGGTAGTTGAACTAGATGTTGGACTAAAGGACTTCAGAACCAGGCCTGATTCCTTCCGAAAGATACCCAAAGTGATGGGAGGTCGGAGCAGACCAGGTGACGGTCCACCGAGTGGCAGGGGCTGCCCAACTCTTAGGTGTTTCAGATGTAATTTAATAGGGCGTAGGGCGTTGGAATGCCCCGAACTTGCCAATGAAGGTATGAAACAAACAGCAAAGGCACCTCTGGGAGCATGACAAAATTTGGTTTTAGGAAACCAGGAAGTAGTAGTGAACGATCACAAGGACTGGTTCAGAAAATGAAGGGGAAAGCTTCACCATCAAGACGTCAATTGGATGAGCGTAGTCAACCCAGAGTAGTGTCGGGGTTGGATGACAGTAGTGAGGAAAATCACGATGATACGATGGTGAAGGCCCCAGTTCGCCCTTTCGTGATACCAGTGATATTGAATGGGGGAAATAAGGGTCTAAGGAGAAGATATGGGGCCCTGATAGACACGGGATGTACCAGGTATCTTATTAGCCAACGAGTAGTGGATGAACTGAAATTACAGGTGGAAAAACTGCCCACACCAATGAGTTTCAAACAGGTGGATGGGTCCATGATTAGGGGGTCCCCAGCTATGACGATGACTACCCCTATTAAATTTGAAATTGGAGCTCATTGGGAACAGCTACGATTTATTGTTGTCCTGCATATGCATGAGGCACTAATACTAGGCCTCGTGTGGTTAGATAGATGGGAGCCCGTTATATGGTGGGAGGGTGGTTGTTGTCATTTACGACTGGAGGTAGGACCGGATCCCCCTCAAGCAAATCCAGAGGAGTTCACGCATACTTCACGAAGGGAATTAGCAACCGCCATAGATGAACATCAAAAACTCCCCTACCCGGCTGAGTATCAGGATCTTGCAAAGGTGTTCAGTGAGGAGGAATGCGAACCCTTACCCCGCCCATCGTAAAACCGACTGTGCAATAGAATTGATCCCAGGGGTGCAGTTACCTAAACCTCGTATGTACGCAATGACTCCCAAGGAGATGGAAGAGATGAAGAATTATTTAGATAAAAACTTGGCCCGCGGTTTCATCCATCCTGGACAATCGCACATAGCTGCCCCAGTATTGTTTAGGGAGAAGGCTGGAACCTTGCGTTTGTGTGTGGATTTTAGAGAGCTGAATGCTGTATGCGTAAATAACATACACCCTCTACCTTTGATCAGTGAATTATTGGCCACTGGAAAAATTTTCACGAAGTTAGATTTGCGTGAAGCATATTACAGAATACATGTTAAACAAGGAGACAAGTGGCAAACTACTTTCAATTGTCCCCTTGGTAGTTTTCAATTTAAGGTGATGCCTTTTGGACTGCAAGGTGCCCCCGCAGTATTCATGCAGTTGATTAATGAGGTGCTGCATGAACATTTATATTGTGGAGTTCTAGTATATTTAGATGACATCCTAATTTACACACAGACTTTGGAGGAACACATACAATTAGTACGAAGTGTCTTGAGAAAGTTGTTAGACGCTAAATTGTACGTGAAATTGTCGAAATGTGATTTTCATTGCAGTAAATTGGACTATCTTGGATATAGAATTTCCCATAATGGCATGGAAATGGATCCCAACAAAGTCACCGCTGTCTTGGATTGGGAAATCCCACAAACCCGTAAATAATTGCAGAGTTTCCTTGGTTTTGCGAACTTTTATAGGCAATTTGTACCACAGTTTGCTAGTATTGCATTACCATCAACCGAACTACTAAAAACAAAGAATCAGAAAACAAAGCCAATGCCGGGTCAAAAACTGGAATGGTCCGCTTTCTGTTAACAGCCATTTGACAATTTGAAGACACTGTTTTCCCAGGCACCGATTCTAAAACATCCTGACCCCATGAAAAAATATGTGGTTCAAGCTGATGCCAGCAGTGTGGCTGTTGGCACTGTCCTTTTGCAAATAAATGAACAAGGACTGTTACAATCTTGTGCTTATGCATCCTGGAAATTTACCCCAACAGAGAGAGGATGGGCAATTTGGGAGAAGGAAGCATTTGTGGTGAAATGGGCATTAAATACATGGAGGATATCTATTAGAGGGCAGCAAAGAAAGTTTTGAAGTCTGGACAGACCACAGGAATTTGGCAGCTTTACAAACACCCCGCTGATTATCTCCCAAACAGGTTAGGTGGGCTATGTATTTTAAACGGTTTAATTTTCATCTGCGCTATGTACCAGGTGGTTGGAATTTTATGGCAGATGCTCTGTCCCGACTTACCGCAATACAACGAACCTCGAGATGTGATTGTTCAGCCTTTGATCCCAGAAACCACACAAAAGAATACGGGTTAGGCTACACGGTTAAAGGAAATAAAGGAGGATATGTTGCGGGAAGCAACTCGAACAGATACATGGCTTACAAGTAATACAGACTCGGTTTCCTATGGAGATAATTTGGCGTGGAAGGGAAGCAGGATTTATGTACCGGAAAAATGTAGGAATCACATTTTGGAAAAATGTCACAATGACAAACAAGCCGGACATTTTGGATTTTTAAAAACCTTACATTTAGTTCGACGCCAATTTTGGTGGCCGAAAATGAGGTCCAATATAGAACAATATATAAACAGATGTCATGTCTGTGCAATTTCAAAACTAAGACTAGGTAAGCCATTAGGATACGAACAGTATCTGAACCACAACATCCATGGCAGGATATTGCCATGGATTTTATAGTAGAACTGCCAACCAGTAACGGATATACAGTTATATGGACAATCATCGACTTATTCTCGAAACAGGACACATTTTGTACCTTGTAAAGGGCTACCATCGGCGAAATCGCTAGCTAATATGTTCATACAACATGTCTATAGATTACATAGAACCCCTCGACGAGTAATCTCTGATAGAGGAGTACAGTTTACTGCTTACTTCTGGAGAGCATTCCTCCGTTTGTTGGGATCGTCCCAGGGATTAAGTTCAGCCTATCATCCAAGCACGAACGGCGCCACAGAAAAAGCGAATGCCATGGTGGAGAGATATTTAAGATCTTACGTATCCTATCAACAACAAGAATGGGCGGAGCTGTTACCGTTTGCAGAAGTCGCGTACAATAACGCAGTACACAGTAGTACAGGACACAGTCCATTCTACGTAGCTAATGGCATGAAGTTTAGTCCATTACCAGATCTGAATAAATATCCCAATGACCCAATCAGTGTTCAACAGTGGGCACAATGAGTACAAGCAAGTTGGATTACATGTGAGAAAAGCTCTGGATAAAACAGCAATGGACTATAAAGTATATGCAGACAGGAAACAACGAGATCATAAACCTTTCCAGGTTGGAGATAGAGTATACCTGTCAACAAAATATATCAAGTTGAAATTGAACAGTAAGAAATTAGGGCCCAAATATCTGGGTCCATTCCGGATAACAAAAAACATCAATCCTGTCACAGTAGAATTGAAATTACTGTCATTGTTGGGCCGTATACACCCAGTGTTTCATGTCAGTTTTGTTAAAACCCATTGACTCCCAAGTCGAAGTACCTGAAATGAAAAAGGGTTATCAACACAATACGGATTACATTGAGATAGCTGGGATCCTCGACTCACGAAAAAGAAGGAATAGTATCCAATATTTAATACGTTGGAAGGGCTACCTTTTATCAGAAGCATCCTGGGTGAAGGCATCAGGTGTATGTGCAGATTGCTTAGTGCATCGTTTCCATAATACATACCCCGACAAACCTGGACCCACGTTGCAATTAAAGTAACTGACATGACTGTAATTAATAATAATGTTTTTACTGTGTTGCAGGCAGAGTCCTGGTAAGAGGGGCCGCCTGCCATGTCTCCAGGACATGCTGGAACCATGATACCATGCATTGTGCCATGTCAGCCTATGCTATCGAGGGGGGAAGTGCTGTTAATCACCCGACCTGGGGAGTTGACTGTTTCAATGGAGATAACGAACCTTGCTGACATCACATGCTGAGCTGTTACAGCCTATGGGGGGTTGTAGACAAAGAGATTAAGATGCTGCCTGTTGAACTAATGATCTCGAGAGGGGTGACGGGTCACTTAATAACTGTAAATCCAATGAGAGAATATTATATGTGTACACATGAGGTAAATAGGGGTGGGTTATTGATGGATAAAAGCACGGTGTATAGGGTGTTACATGGTGATCGGATGTGATGCATAAACTCATTAAGTGGTGGATAAACTCATTAAGTTGTTAACTAGTGTATAAATACAGCTCTGGCTGCGAGACGTGCCAGAGCTGACTTTAATTTCCTCATGGTTACTCGGTGTTGCCTGAATCCTGGAGCATTGTGCAGGCAAATAAAGACTCGTTTGCTAATTACCTTGAGACGTTTGTTTTCCTTCCTGTCTGGACTTCAGGTGAAACAGCTGAGAAACGTATTTGATGGAAGATGGAAATATTTCACTTGTATAATTGCTTGTGCTGAGTGCTATCCTTTATTTGGCTCTCCCTGTAGCAAAAGGATGCAGCAATTGACTGAGAGGACCATTAAGATGGCACAAAAGAACCATGTAGGTAGACAACCAAGTGTGAGGAAGGGCAAATGAGTAATTTTTTCCATCATTAGCCAAGTATCTTTGAAGAAACTTAATATGAGCTGGTGAAGAGAAAAGTGGAGCAGATACAGGTAGATTGAAGTGACAACCGGAAAAAGTATTATGTAGGCATACCTGAAAGCCTGCCATTTGTACATATATAAAATCAAGGACCAATCATAACATGTGAAAACTTTTACACTTTTTAGTTCCCTTCTTTATTTATCAATCATGAATATGTAAAATTGCTTGATAATTAAACTGCAGATAATGAGGGCCATGTAATAATAATATTTCTTAATTGAATTTTGCCCCATTTTATGACACTTCTTACACAGTTGTTAAGTGAATCACTGCAGTTGATAAGTTAGTAACATGATTGTTAAGTTACTTTGGCTTCCCCATTGACTTTGCTTGTCAAAAGTTTGCAAAAGGGGATCACGTGACCCCGGGATGCTGCAACAGTTATAAGTATGAGTCAGTTGCCAAGCATCGAATTTTGATCACGTGACCATGGGGATGCTGCAAAGGTGGTAACTGTGAAAAATAGTCATAAGTCACTTTTTCAATGCTGTTGTAACTTTGAATGGTCACTAAATGAACTGTTGTATATTGAGGATCATCCTGTAATTCAGTCAACCAGTTGCAGAGTAGGAAAAATATTAAAAAATATACTTTGTATATTGTGACTTGTAACATAAATAGTTTTAGAAAATCTGAACTAGGAAATAAATAGGACTTTAAATGTTTTCAGTTGACTTTTTCTATTATAGAAGTCATTTTATTTTTTAAAAAATCATGTTTTTAATATTTTTATCAGAAAGCCAGTTGGTACAAAATCTAATAGCTCATGTAATTTAATTAATGCAAATTAAATTTCAGAATTCCTATGATTTATCACTCAGTGACTTACGTTTCAAAGAAAATAATGTCTGACTTAGTAAAATATGAAGATTGGAGTGTAATATATTATTAGAAAGCTGTGGTTTACATTTAATTTATAGTTATAAGTAAAAATATATGTCCGTCTGACTTTTCAAGGAGTTAGGAAAGTATAAATAGAAATGAATAAAACACATGGCAATTTTATATGAATTTTAACTTTTTTTTTAATCTGAAGATATGAAACTGCATTATGGTGATTTGACAGATAGTACTTGCTTGGTGAAAATAATCAATGAAGTTAAGCCCTCTGAAATTTACAACCTTGGAGCACAGAGTCATGTTAAGGTAAGTAATATTAATAAATCTCTTACAAAATAAATATGTGATTATCTGTAAGCAAAAAGTGTAGTATAATTTGTTGCTACTTATTTTGTTAGATCCCTTTTTTAAACATAAATCTATGAACAAAATTCTGAGAATGTAAAAATACAAAAGAAACCTAAATAATGGTTTAGATAAACAAAGGTATACCAAACGGGTGTTGGTGTGTGCATACATATATACAGTATGCATATATATAGGGAGAAGAAACATGATTTGTAAGTATAAACAAATAAATGCATAATTTCTTAATTGAAGTTGGGTTGGAGTTTGATTGGCATTGGGATATTTTTTGAATTATGCACTTTTGCACTTTTTACAATTATTTTTGTTTCAGCAGTTCTCTTATTCAATTTCCTCCTCACTTTTTTTTAAGTAAAAAATTCTCATTTGGCAAGCAGTATGGTTCCAGGTTTCACAACTCAATACAAACTTGACCATATTTACCTATACATTTTGTTTGTTAAATTTCATATCACATTAACCTTATTAGTATTAAATATTAAACATATCCAATTCCAATTCATATTATAACTTGTTTCATTTTTCTTAGAATATTCTCATATCTTATTTTACAATGTAATTTGAAATTCTCTTCTCATTTCTATGTTCATTTCCGATATTACCTTTTTCTGTCATATTTGCAATTTTATCAATCCTTATTTTATTAATTTAAAATTGTACCCTCTGGTTATTGATTCAAGCCAGCCACCTTCAATCTACCTTAGTACCATCTCCCTATTTACTATATAACACACACACACACACTCACACACATAAACTCACACACACACATCAGATTCCGCATTACATTTCCTCAATCACCTTATAATTTATCTATACATTATAAAAATATTAGTCTAATCAATTAATTATAGCAATTGATACTAATTTTTCTATAATGGTTCTCATTTCATCAACTTCCCCGCTTTTTTTATACATCATTAATCATCAATTAATATATAATATTTTTATTATAAATTCCCAATTCTATATTTATTCCATTAAATTCCATGTCTAATATAGCAATAATTCTTTAATAACGGAAAGGAGAGAAAAAAAGAAACTAAGAAGAAAAAATCACATCAGTTACATATTTATCTATTTTCGATGTTTATTCATATATATCACAACTTATTACCTTGCGGAATCTCCTTCCTATCCTCTTTTCTTTTTTTTCACCCATTCTCTCTTACTCCTTTAACAATATAGTTTCTTTTCCTCCTTGTTTGCTTCCTGTTTCTCTTTATTTTCTGGTCCTTTCGTTTAATTCCCTTTTTCCCCATTCTTATTCCTCTCCATTTCTCATTCCAATTATTAACTTTTTCTCCCTCCCTCTTTTAATTTTTCTTTTGAATTTCCCTTTTCAGCTTTTTCCCTCTCCTTTTTTCCATTTTCTGCACCATTTTCCCTTTATAATCACATCAGGCCACACAATTTTAATTTTAATTCCTTTTCCCCCTGCTTAAATAATTGTTGATCCTTTTAGTTCTTCAAAGCTGGACTCTTCTTTGTTAAACTCCTCCCTCTCTGGTTTACTTTGTTCTTCTACAAGCTGGGTCGCCATTTCTAATTTCTGTAATACGTAATTATACATTTCAAATCTAATTTTCATCATTTCCTTTTTAACTTGCAAATCCGATCTCATTTCATCAAATAATTCCTCCATTGTATCTTCTCCTTTTTTCGTTTTCTCTCCTCTTCCCTAATTGACGTATTCAGTCCCAAAGTCCAGTATATTATTTCAG
Organism: Bungarus multicinctus; assembly: GCA_023653725.1. NCBI lineage: Eukaryota > Metazoa > Chordata > Lepidosauria > Squamata > Elapidae > Bungarus > Bungarus multicinctus. The sequence goes on from CM042846.1 coordinate 24,439,525, forward strand.
CCAATGCCTTTTAAGTTTATTTTCAACAATCAATGTCCTTAAGTCTTTGTTCCAAATCTTCAAGTGGCCCTTTTCCCAACTGTTTCCCACAATCACCGGGTGGTTCTATATCAATATTTTCAAGTATCTTCCCCTCTGTAGTATTCTAATGTCACTTTCCAGGGTTTTTATTTTTTATAATGGAGTTTCTTTTACTTTCTTTTAAGTTCCAAAGTCCAATTTCTTAGAAAGACCAAGCACTTTTTTAAAAAAAGGTCACTGAAGTTTTTCCTGTACCATCAGGTGGCGCTCTTGAGCCTTTTCCACAGTCCACTCCTTCCTGAACTTTATTTTCTTTGTTAAATATAGTACTTTTATTAAATTCGCTAATTTCAGTCATTAGCTATTATTTCTTTTCATTTCAACACACTCAATTTCAGTATTTAGTTATGCTCTTTAAGTGCCCATAATCCAATAGTTGTCCAGCTTAATTTCTAAACCTTTGTTGTGTTCAAATATTTTCCTTTAAATGTTCTTCTTCAAATTAATCCAATACAATAATTCAAGCCAATTTTATAAAGTCCAATTTCCTTGTCACTTTCTTTGATCGCAGCTTCCACACACTTTCCTCCAATATAGTCCTTAATTTTTAATACTGGGGTACCTCAAAATCTATGCATTTTGCCTGGTTCACACTCTGCTTGCTACTTCTCTCCAGCACAGTCTTAGTTTCACGGGCTGTTCTTCGTCTTCGTGGTGGCCATTTTAGGACACCTCTACCGCTTGCCTTTGGAAGGCGTTTTTCCTGTCGGGGGAGAGTTGCAGCTCCGCTCAACCCTCCAGGCAATTCCCCCTTTCTTCACCACCCCTCCAGGGTGGTTCTGGTCTTGATTGGGACCCTCCAGCAAGTTAGCTCAAAGCTAATCTTTTCGCTGATGATGTAAAGCTATTCAACACCACTGATAATGCTGCTACACTTCAAAAAGACCTCGACTATGTCAGAATGGTCAAACAAATGGCAACTTCAGATCTCAACAAGTAAATGCTCTATCTTGTATATTGGCAAAAAAAATATCAAAAAATAAAATACAAGCTGAATAGTCAAGACCTTGTTGATGACACAAACTTTATCAAGGACCTTGGAGTACTCATCTCAAATGATCTAAGTGCTAGACCCCACTGTAACTACATAGCCAAAAAAGGCATTAAGAGTTGTTAACCTAATTCTGGTAGCTTTTTCTCTGGTAATATCACTCTACTAACTAGAGCATATAAAACATTTGCTAGACCAATATTTGAATACATCTCATCAGTCTGGAATCTGCATTACATATCTGATATTAATACAATTGAGAAAGTCCAGAAATATTTTATGAGAAGAGTTCTCCACTCCTCTACTCATAGCAGAATACCTTATGCTACCAGACTTGAAATTTTAGATCTAGACAACCTAGAACTATGCCACCTTCGGTTTGATCTAAGTATAGTACATAAAATTATATATTGCAATGTCCTACCTATCAATGAATACTTCAGCTTTAACCAAAACAATACAAGAGCACAAAATAGATATAAACTAAAGATAAACCACACCAAACTTGATTGCAAGAAATACAACTTCAGCAACAGAGTAGTCAATGTCTGGAATACTCTATCTGACTCTGTGGTTTCTTCCCCAAACCCCAAAATCTTCAACATTAGACTATCTACTATTGACCTCACCCCTTTCCTAAGAGGTCTGCAGGGGGCGTGCATAAGCGTACCAAAGCGTGCCTATCGTCCCTGTCCTATTGTTTCTTTTTTTCTTATTCATATCCATTTCATGTATTTATAACCATGTTTATACTTATACCTGTTATCTAATAATTGTTTGACAAAATAAATAAAATAATCCACGTACAATCGCGGATTCTGCTTCGACTCCGATGATGAGCAAACCGGAAAGGGCCAAACTGAGATAGATTGTTAAGTGGATAAATACCCTTCTGTCATATTGGAAATGACAAAGCAAGTCCATCTGTTTTATCACCAATGTGGTGGGTTTGACACTTCTCTGAAGAGGGTGTAGGAGTCTCTGATCCCGCTTGGCCATACACTATACACAGTGTGGATTTCTTCCCTTTTCTCTTATCCAGAAGTTGAATTCTTCAAATCACTCTATTCTGCTCCCACTTACCTTTCAGCTTTTCTAGCCACTGAGGAATTTGCAACCTTATTTTTCCCTTGTCTTTTGCTTCTTGATCATCAAAGTGTTAAGTACAGACTTAAACAATAATAATAAATAATAATACAATGGAGACCTTAGTATTAAATATTACGCTTAAAAATCTAAACTTTAATATTATAAAATAACGTAATGCATTTTGCAACTTTTTATCAATGTCATCCTTTAGCATCAATTACACAAGTTAAGTAATCTAACATTCACTAACATCTTAGAACTTTTATTTAGCATTGATTAGAAATGTTTTTCTCATATGTAAAGATTTAATTTATCTAGATCATCACAATGTTAACAGTTGCCAATTTCTATTGTATAAATAACCCCTGTAGTCAATTACAATACAATAAAACAATTAACTTGGTAAAAAGTTTTAAGCCTCATCAGTTAAAGGAATGAGAAGAATGATACTCTTACTAATTTTCAGGGATGATGTTAATGATGACAGTGATGATTTACTATAATTAATTTAGTATTATCACCTAAATAGTGTTGCCATCAAATCAATGACTCTTGAACTGAACTCTTGGTGACTTATCCAGACACGTTTATGTTTGATAGGTGCTTTTGCAACTTTGCAGTCAAACCTGTAGTTCTGGGCTTCCAGGGTAATGTTCTGTGCAAATATTAATCAGCCCTAATCCTATTTACCTTTCTGTTTATCTTTCTGGGCTCAGGAACTACTTCCTGCTTGTTAGTGTTGATTATTAATGGAAAGCCTGTATTTGCTTCATATATTCTGTGAAAGAATTTGGTTTGGCTTCAGACAAGTTCAATAATTGTTTTCTTTAGCATTCACCTAAGAATTAAATTAAATTTATCCAATATAGAAATAAAAGATAATAGGTTGAATTCCAGTTCAGTAGTTCTGTTTGTGCATCAAAACTTTTCTGTATCTATATCTATATCATAGCCATACATTCCCTTCCAAATGCTATTTCTGAATGTTAGAATGTTCAAAAAGGCAATGGCATGTTGGATGGGATATTGCAGTGCAAGAGGGACGTTGTTAGTCATAGGATATTGTGCCAAATTGAAATCCCTTCCACTCAAACAAGTTTGGATCCAATCCAACATTCTTTTTGTGTGTAAATGTTGGCCTGGACTTATCAGAGCATACAGTTGACAATTCTGTTTGCATGAGGGTTTTGTGTATGTGTCATTTCCAATGCCCCTTCAACCTATGACTGCATTTGAATGCCCTACTATAGATCATCTTTCGAATTTTTGATAGGTCATAAGATCTAAGCAAATTTCTGAATGCTCTGTGCAAAACTTTTTACAAAACTCACTTTAACAACTGCCTATATGTGTTGTTTTGCTTTCTGTTCATCTTTGTTTTTTTTTATTCTCACGTAACTGATTTGAATTATTTGAAAGACTTGAGGAATGATATGAAATTAAACAGGATAAATTCCCACATCACTGCCTCCTCTGTATTTAGCTACATGATAAGGAATGAAGATGAAAATATACTTTTGTTGTCTTTTTTTGTGTGCTTTTTTGGCTCTACATTTGTATTTCTGTGTGTTTATGTATTTTGATACATATATACATTCATAATTGATACTTTTCTGTCATTCATTAATAGTAATAATTTTCATCATTGTTTGCCTTTTGATTTTCTGAAATGTAGGCAATGTACTTTTTAATCTTGTAAAATTTTTGTTAATGGAAGTATTTGTTTCTTGCATTATTTTCAAAGTGCGATTGTGATTTGTCATACAGTCAGTCAGATATTTGGATTTGGCATTTTTATTCACCTATCAAATCCTTCCTAAGGATCTGGGATATGCAGATGTTGTCATTTGATGATGTTAAAGATAGAAGCATAGGATGTAAGCTGTTCCAAGTAAGCTACCTTTTGCAATTGACTGGTGATGATTTTGTCAGTGCCAATGGTGTTCAAGTGATGGTCCAGATGTTTTGCAATTGCACTCACGGTACTATTACTATTAGGTTCTATCTTTGCTTACTTTTGTCCACTGTCCTTCCACTTCTATTTGCAAGTCTTCGTATTTTGTGATTTTCTCAGTTTTTTCTCTTCCATTCTTCTATCTCCAGGTATTGCAGTGCCCACTATTCATGTATGTTTCTTATGACAGTTGTTGAATCTGGATTGTTATGTGATAGCACCTACCTGTGTGAATATTATTATTGTTATATTTTACAACTCAAATTCCTAAAGTGATTCACAGTTTATGAGACAATCTGGTATAGTGGTTAAAGGGATGACACTAGAAACCAAGAGACTAAATTCAAAATCACTCTTAAGGCATTAGGGTGACTGGATCAGGGGTGGGATTCAAATATTTTTACTACTGGTTTTGTGAGTGTGGCTAGGTGGGAGTGGCTAGACGGGAGTGGCTAGATGGGAGTGGCCATGTGACTGGGTGGCCATGTGACTGATTTTTTTGTGCAGCACCCCCCTCCTGCGCTCCATTTTTTTGCCTCCTGGGCCTCAGGGAAGCCTCCTAGGAGCTGCTCCCAAGAAGCTTCCCTGAAGCCCAGGAGGGGAAAAAATGGAGCATGGGGGGCCGCGCAGCACACTCACCCACAGGCCCCTTTTTGCCTCCTGGGCATCAGGGAAGCCTCCTGGGCAAAGCAGTAAGGCAGCGAGAGGGATCCTGGCACAGTTGATTGTCGGCACAGCTGATCGTCAGGATGATAAAAAAAAAATGTTTTTTTACTACCAGTTTAGCCAAACGGTAGCATTTTTTATTACCGGTTTGAGCGAACCGGGCCGAACCGGTATAATACCACCACTGGATTAGATCAGTCACTCCTCTTAGACCTAGAAGAAGTAAGTGATAAACCAATTCATAAAATGTTGCCAAGAATACTGCACAGATTTCTCCAGCCGGTTGCCTGGAATCTAGACTGACCTAAATCCCCCAAATACAAAAACCAGCCACTAGATAATACCAATTCAAATAAATCTGAAATTCAATGCAAGTCAGTTTGGGGTTATTAATATCTTGTGTGAGATTTAACAATTGTACCTGCATTAAATCTTTCTATTTGTGTTTTATGTTTTTGGTGTCTTCGTGCAGCTTTCATATATAGTTATTATTTCATAGTGGCACTGCACATCATTGTCAGATAGTCTAAGCTTACCTAACATTTTCTTCATTTTGATCCAATAGTGTTTCTATGCTACTGGCTAAATAGGTTTTCCCCTTCCAGTTAATTTTATATGAGCTCTGCTAAAAGTAAGGAAAATAAAGTAATAGGATGTTGGTCTGGTTTCCTGTAGGAAACCAACAAAGATAAATCATTCTTGCAATGGGTCTATTGAAGTCCAGGGAACATGGATAAAGTACTTAATCACAAATTCAGAGGGAAATAACTTTTAAAATAGATAATTATGTTGTACATTATTGTAGAACATAAACAAAACCACTAAATAAAAAAGAAAGGGTACGTACTTCATTTATAAATCCTAATTTTAATGCAGCTTAATTAGTAATCTATCAAAAGAAATGCTTCAGGTAGTCCTCGATTTAGAACCATTTGTTCAACAACCATTCAGAGTTAAGTAGTGCTAAACAAAGGGGCTTACAAACAGTTTACAAAATTATGGACGTTGCAGTACGCCCACAGTTACATGGTCAAAATTTGGGTGTTTGACAGTCCATTCATACTAATAGCAACAGGAGTACTTCAATTCCATTCACTCACCTTATCTCCTCTCCTGTCTATGTCCCTTTGGCCTCCTGAACTCTGCAGCCCCTACCGGCCTAGCTGTCCTTTGCCTTCCTCTTGCTCCTGCTACTAACCGAGCATGTCCAGCCTGGCTGTTCAGAAGGCAATTGCTGGCTGCATGGAGCTTTGTTCCCAAGATCATGGCAGTGCTTTCCTTTTCCAGAAGCTGCCTTGCAAAGGGCTAGATGAGCATTTTTTATCAGCAGCAGCTTGGGTGGTGGAGTTCAGGGAAGCAAGTGTAGCTGAGATGGGGCAACTGGGACTTCCTGGGATATCCCCAGCTTCGTGCCACAGCGATGGGGGCTTCCTGAGGTGGCTGGGACTTCCAGGATGGCTGCCGCTTGGTGCCATGCTGCTGGGTCAGATGGGGTAGCTCTGGCTTGACCTGTGCTGCAGTTCAGGGGCTTCTTGCAGCCTCAGAGTCACTGCATGCCAAGAAACCCTTGAGCCAGAACTGGGGAACAGCCCAAAGCCACCTAGTTCTGAAGCTGCTTTCTGTCCTAGAAGGGAGGATGCAGGATGGCCAAAGGGGCAGGATAGGGAAGCAATAGATGGGAGAGAAGGAAAGTTCGAGACAGGCCTTTACCTTACTGATGTTGAGGACAGGGAGGGACCAAGACTGGAATAGCTTGGATTGGGGTGGATCCTCAGCTAATGACCAATAGAATTTGTTGGCAGAACTAAGTGATTGATCATGTGCCATTGTGCTTTACGGTCACATCACTTAATGACATAAATTTTGGTCGCAATTGTAGTCTTAAGCTGAGGATTACTTGTCTCTACAGTGCTTCATATTTGATTCTAAGGGGATGCTTTGTGGCATCTAAAGTGCAAATAGAGAATCCACTTGTGACTCATTAAAATATCTGCACCTGTTTTAAGGATCATGGCTTCTGTATTCCAGTTCCCATCCTTTAACTGTTCTGGTTTTTATTTTACATATATCTATATCTATTTGTTTCCAATATAAAGAAAAGTTTAAATTTGAAATAAAAGAACATTTTCAAGCAACTTGCACAATTGAAAAATCATATAAGTCTGGAAATGATAATGGTTTGTTATTGATCATATAAGTTGTTGTATATTCAAGACATGGAATATTTCCTCATAGTGTCTGATACTAGAATCTTATAAAAAAGATTCTTATTAGTTATAAGCCAAGGTTCATATAAGGTTCATTAACTAACTTTTTGCCAGAAAAATGTCCTTAAGCTTGGAGTTTTTCATTTATAGAATGGATATGATGACTATTTGAGGATGAGATAATAGTGAAGAAAAAGCGTGTTAAATACATAGCCACGGATACTGTTATCAATGTATTTCCTACTTAAAAAATCATTATAAGTGATTTAATTTAAAAAAAAATATTAAACCATCAATCAACATTAGTAAAATCTCTGGACAACCACAGATGGAATGATATAAAATCAATATTCAGAGCACCCTGGCAGAAAAAATAGGGACATGCTTCATATGACACGGGATATTTCTTGGCATCTGTTTTTATCTAACAAGTTTATCCATAGGATGCCTTCATTTGTTTTGTGTGAAAGAAATATAGAGCTATTTCTTCTTCTACTCTAGGAGTTCCAAGTTAATTAGAAGTCTGTTGAGTAGTGAAAGAAGAAAAGGATTCCCCATGATTTTCAGTCGAGGTTTCTAACATTATATATAAAGACAGATATAATTTTATTCCATGGAAGAGATCATTAAATTACTTAAGCATCCAACCCATATAGGAGTAACTGATTAGGGTAGATTAAATCTATGCCCCTATTGCATACATTTGAAAGCAATGTGATATGTTTCTTATAGAAAAATAAATTTTATTTTGAATAAATGTTTAAACATATGGGTACAACAGCGATTAGGGCAGGAATTTCCATTGCTAAGCAATGTGGTTGTAAAGCAGTGAGGCTGTAAATGTAAAGTACAACCACATTGCTGAATGACAACAATCCCCTCAGTCCCACTTGCCTTCTTTAATTGAACTCCATGATTATTAGGTGTGGCAACTTCCTGCCAGTTTCCTGCAGTGAAACTCAATGGGGAAGCCAGTAAGAAGTTGCAAGTCCCAGGGCTGCAGGCAGGTGGGGAAGGGAGCGAGAGTGCATATAGGTGCAAGGAAGAATCAAGCAAAGTGCAAAGTGATGTTCAAGGGGCACTGTAGGTTGAGGAGGGTGTAAGGGGGTGTGTGGGTCAGTGAGGGAGTGCATGAGAGTCACTATGTAGATCAGGTAGAGTGCACAGAAGTGCATGAGGGGGTGCAAGAGGCACGAGTCAGAAAGAGTGAGCCATTCAGAGATGATTGCATCCCTGTTTTGTTCAGGCAGTGTTTCTGCTCAAGAGAGAATGGGGGGCACAGGAAAAGACAGGCAATTATTTTTACTAATTCTCTCTTCCCCCTTTACCCGTTGAAAGTCAACTTTGGGGATCAAGTAACAGTCCAGTGCACTATGATATATAATGCTGCTGGGAACTGGTTAAAAATGGCAATCAAAAAAAATAATCTCCTTCCCTACTTGGTGGGAGGAGCTTTTTATAAACATTGGTTTCTTTTACAAGAGAAGGAGCATGTCTGGATCCAAACCACAGTATTAACAATCTAAGGTTGCAATTTTATAAATATTTACTTCAGTAAGAATAACAGCAAAGCAAATGAGAATTGGATTTTTGTTGTAGTTAATAAATATCTATTATTTATATGTGATTAATAACTAGGATTTTAAAAAGTTTAAAATGTGTTTTATTTGTGTGACATGACAGAAAGAGAAAGAAAGGAAGAAATACCTGTACATTTAAAAAAAAAACTCTCCTTCAGGCCTGAAATTTGCTTTATTAGTATTATATATTAAGGATGCAATACGCCAGTAAATATGACAATAACATGTAAATGCTGTCACAAGAACATTTATCTTTGCCTCACTCACTTTGAAGGACATATTTAAACACAGAATGTCAGTAGAAATCTTTAAATTCTTTGTTTTTGTTTGATCCATGAAAATTCAACCGAAGATTGTATTTTTCAAAACAGGGCATTGACAGATATGTTTTCGTTTTGTCAAATAGATGGCAGCAGAGTGCTAGATAATGAACCATTCAGTTCCTTTGACTGTAATGAAAGAAGCATGACAGGCAGTAGGCTTCTATCAACCATAGCCTTGTAGAAGTTGTAGTTATACATTAAATAAGAAAGAATGCTACTATTAATAATGCATAAGAATAGAAGACTAGAAGACGGAGAAGATTTTGCAATGCTATACATTGTGAATAGTTCCAGGTGGGAATGCCTAATCTTTTAAGGTATGAGATCAGCTCATGAAATGTGACGGAAGTTAGCTAAGAATAATATACACATCAAAATAAATAGACAGAGAAAAAATAGAAAGTGTTCACAAGTTTTAAGTGAATTGACTACTGCCTTGGGGTACTACGGGACTAAGCCTGCATATCACTTTAAAGATAAGCTACTCAGAGAAAGAAAATGTCAGTACTCAGATTTGACTGGCATTATTTAAGAATGAGGCTCAAGAATAAGAATAATATATTATTTTAAGGAAGTGTTTCTCACACATACTGTGGAAGCTATTTTGCAATATATATTGCTGCAGCTCTTGAAAGCTTGGGCCTTTTAATAAAAGTTGTTAGCCAAAAAAGTTGTTACCAGATTCCTTCTGAGTTTCCTAAAGTATCCTAAAATAACTTTCACTAAATAAAACGTTAAAAGTATACAGATTAGAATTAGGCAAGATATGTTCATGTTGATTTCTAAAATTAGATTTTATAAAACTGCTTTTTTTAATAATACTTTTGCTGTATCTTATCAATAATTTAGACAATAATTAACAGTTACTGTAGATTTATAATACATTATATTTAGAATATGAATATATATTCCTGCCAGTTAATCAAGGCATAAACAGAAATATTTTAACTTATTAGTTACATGGGTCATATTAAATGAAATTTATTAGTTTATTCCTGTATTTATTAATTAAATGTGAACTTTCTCATAAGAAACTATATCATTGGCCATTACGTATATCATTGGCCATTACGTAGCAAAGGTTGAAGTATATTACTTCAATGTGAATAGATAATTATATTGCAGTTTATAATATACAATATTGTATATTTAATACGTTGTTTAAAATATATTAGTCTTATTTAAACTTGTGCTGGTGAAACTCCTTGTATAATTGCACTTGATTTTACAATACTTCTTTATATATAGTAACAATTATTTTCTCCACAGTGAAACTTAGCTATATTTTTAAAAAATCAGTTTTAATTCTCTTGTGTTTATTAAAGCAAATTATGGTTAGCGTGGATTTCTGATCGAACTCTTCCAATAACTTGATTAATGTTAAGGGAGTGAATAAAAATTAATTTATTGGGACTTTGAATATCATCAATAGTACATATCATCTTAGCAAAGCAAAAATTAAATTTAAGAAATGAAGGGATAAAATTATTTAAGGTAATGTAGTAAATTGTTAGCATTTAGCATTTTTGTCATGTTTGTCAATATGATAGAAAAAATAGATGAAGAAATAGTGGCCATATTCTGAAGAGCTGTTCATACAACTAAGCTCCATTGTCATAATATAGAAGGTAGCAGAAACAGATCCTGATATAATATTTGCTTAATTCTGAGTTTTCCTGATTCTGTAGCAGTGTTGTAGTTTTCCGTTTTTTCTCTCTGATATCCTCACTGTGAACAGTGAATAAGACAAAAAATAAGTACAGTATTTACAGTAGTAAATGCCAGGTGAGTCCAAACAAATGAAATGTGATAGCCTAATATTGAATTAATGAGAAGCACTAGATTGTAATAAAATGCTTGTCTATTTTCATGGCTAAAAAACACATTTTTCCAGTAGAAACAGGAAATGTTAAGTTCTCATTCATGCTTTAAAGCAGAGAGTGTTTTACTTAAGTTATATAGTTACTGTGAGAGGGTTACATATTCAAACCATAATGATATTAGAACCACAGAGGTTGAAGCTAAAATGAAGTTACAGATCTAACATGTATAGGCCTATATAAAAATTTCTCAGCTTATTCCTGCCCAATTTGGAATCTAATTCTAATTTGTTTTTAGTTCTTAATTAATTCTTAACAAGTTGTTCAGTCAAGCTCAGTTTTTGGTGACTAGATGGGCACATTCATGTTGTTTTTTTGACAACAGGAAATAAGCAGTTTATCACGGGCATCCTGTATGGGTTTTTTTTCCTTGCCTGTCTACTCAATAGCCATAGGTGGATTCCCATCTAAGAATTAAATAAATTCTTAATTAAACTGCTTAGCTTTTTAAAAATCAACCAAAACTGGATAAGTGGTCTCACTTGCTTTGACCTAAGGTAATTAGGAGCACAAGATTTTTATTAGCTCTCAATCAAAATATTATAGTTTAGCAAGGATTATTATTTGTTCTTAACAAAATTGTTACAGTGCATTAGGTTATACCTAATAGTGTCTCTACCAGTAAACTGAAAGCCATTGGCAGATCAAATTCCCTTTCCTATTTTCAGTGCCCCAAATTATTGACTTTAGAAACATAACTGGGCTATGCAGGGATTTGCAGAAGAGAGAAAGGGGGAGAGAAAACCAGCATAGCACAATCAGAAATCACAAGATTGGATTGAAGCCAAGAAGTACCTAGATTCTCTTGGCTGCTGAAGAGAAAGAATGAAATTAAAGAAATAGGTTTTTGCTCATGCATCCTGTTTCCTGCCCAAATTTGCTTAGGATCATCTCCCGCCCCACAGAGTAGATTTTGAGAGTCTAAGGAAACAGCAGGGTGAGAGGAAATTGGTCTCCTTGAGACACCATCAAGAGCGGTCTTTGGATTCTGTAGTTCCCTGTAAAGTTAGAAAGCACTTTTAAAATTTGGTCTTTTCACAGTAGCACATTTTATTAAAAAACATATATTTTTGTGGAGTACAGTTTACTTCACCAGATGTGTAGAATGGCTAAACTGATACAAGATTGAAATTAAAATGAAGTGGGAGGAAAAAAGGAGGGGAAGTTCTTGCATGTGACATACATTTATACCAACATTTACTCTCCAAAGCATCTTCACATGATTTTTCTTTAATATGATATATGCCATAATTTGCCAGCAGATGACATCATAACTCAAAACAAAGGCAAAGTAATATCAGAGCACTTTAACTTCTTGATATGTTCCTTTATAGATTTCAAAGTATCAGTTTTGGAATAAAGAAATTTTACTAGTACAATTGAATGGAAGATTGCTGAATGTACATATATCATCAGATTTCAGGCCATCTCAAAAGGTCTCAGTGAAAACAGTGGGCCTTTAACACATTACAATAGGGATAAAGAACCTGTAAAGTGTTTCATATGGAACCTGCTTCTGCTTAACCAGCCTTAACCCCAATTTAACCAGCCTTAACCCCACCCCCACCCCACATTCTTTTATCCCAATTTAAATCCTATCTTTATCTATCCTATGCATCCGATGAAGTGAATTCAAATTCAAAAAAGCTTATCACTTTTAATACAATGTTAACAGGCTGAAAACGTACCCTTAGATTCTCTCTGATTTTAGCTGCCACGTATCAAACTAGCTCTATTCCTAAAATATCTCATTTTGTCTTTATAGCACAACTACTACAATATTAAACCTTAAACATTGAAAATTGTGCTACCTTTTATATTCCTTATTAGAAGTTTTCTATTGTAGAGCTATATAGCTGTACATTTAATCATTAACCAATTAAAAAAATGTTTCTCACAGCAATTGAATAACATAAAGTTACCAACTATTAAGCCTCAGTGTCATGCTATGCCAGTATCTTACACTTTAATTTTTTCTTAATTTTTCTACAGAAGAAACAGAAAGTCAGAATTGTTTAAATGTTTTTATTCTATCACTTTCTGATTTAACCTTTTTTTTTTGTTTAGGTGATAAAAATGAGAAGTACTGTTAAATTATTTTACATTTAAAGGAGTTTGATTAAAATCATCTGTTTCACTGTTTAAATATCAGGGCTGTCATGAAAAATAGGCCAAGCATCCCCAGGGAACTAGTAGATATATTTAGTTAGGAAAATAATAAAAAGTGAAATGAGAAAATATGAGATATCAAAAGTGAGTGATCTATAACAACCTTTCTTTGCTTCTGGATATGCTGGAATAGACTACCTAAAAATCCTTACACTGTCAAAACATTTTATTTTATCATTCAATAGAAATATTTTTTGGAAACCCCAATTATTTGATTTCAATTTGAATTAAACAAGTAAAAAAGGAGCAAGAGAAATTGTCTCCCTGTTTGTACTTACAATGGAAGAAATTAAAGGCATTCATCAATTTTGTAAGCTTTGTGATGGTTGTGATCGAACATTTATGTTTCTTCTTAATAGAGAAATATAAACAAAGCTTGTAGCTTCTTGTGCAATGATTATTTTTCCTTCCCAATCACAGAATTTTCAATTGCTTATTTCTTGCTAAATCTAAACTAAGTAACTAAATTTCTAAAATTAGTTTGGATGCAGAGCTATAAATTAAAATTGATTTTTTTATCTGAACTTCTTCATGAACTATAGTTGCAGAGTTCAAATGCAGCAGAAACAAAAACTGAAACTTTAGAATTTTTACCAAAAAAGAGGAGCTCATTTGGTTTATGTGATATAGCAAGATTTCTTAATATCTTGGCTATGATTTTGCTAATTCAACACTAATAATTATTACGTTTAAATTAGATTTTGAAGTCTAGATTCAAACTCAGATATACTTTTTGTATTTTTGTATTATTTGACTGAAAACTATGACTGAGATTAATCCAAGGCTAACTATACTGTAAAATTATATTTAAAAGCGGGGGGGGGGGGAGGGGAATAAGAGGAGGTAGCCTGAGAGAAGAGTGTGCCACTGCTCCTTCCTAAGCCTAAGAGGGATCAACCAGCTGACTTTGTGTTCAGATTAAAATATTGTGGGAATTTCAAATACAGACTTATAAAGTCTTGGCTCATAATACATCATATCATGTAATTGAAAAGAATAAAGTGTTGACAATATCTCTCTCTCCTCCCTCCTCTTTCTCTCTCTCCCTCTGTCTCTCTCCTTCTGTCCCTTCCTCCCCAGTTTAAATGCAGATATGTATGTGTGCGTGTGTGTGTAAAAGGAAAGAAGAAGATAAACTGAGGAAAAGTGAATTGTCCTTTTAAAAAAACTGAAATATATTACATCTAATAAAGATGAATAAAAAGAGAATCAGAGCAAATAAAAATTAGTATTTCTGTAATAGTTCACAGTTAACCTATGTTTTCCCTCATTTGAGCATTTAGGATTAGGCAAAATTGTAGTAGATGCAGTTAATAGCTACGGGTTATGATGACTTATAGTGCTGGAACCAACACGAGAAGTAGTGGCCATCTTGAAACCAGGTCTTGGGAAACATGGGAGAATGAGGCAGAGGCTTGAGAGAATACAGGAGATGCTCTTTGGGAGAAAAAAGGAGTATCAAAGAATCAGATACAGGTAAACATAAATTTATTACTGCCCTAAGCATATGTGAACAGTGGCTGAAAATCTTAAGAGTGAATTCTTTAATATTGGTTGAAGATCTGTTTATTGATAAATTAAACTCAACTTTTAGCCTAAGTATCTTGGGAGGATTATGATTATTAATAGTTGTAAAATAATATTTTTTAATTTTGGAGTAACAGTACCAGAAGTCTAGTAAGGAGACATTTTTTCAAAAGGGGGGAGGGGTTAGGAAATGACTAGGTTGTATTTGTTAAGTCCCAAATCCAAAGGTAACAAGACAAATCTTTACTTGACCACCAAACTCAGACAATTTTGGCATCAAATTTGCTCCCAGTCCAGAGAAGCAGGGTAGTGACAAAATGAAAGTGATAAACCTGAGAAAATATCAAGGCTGTCCATGTGTTCCTTAGAGGAGAAGGCAACATCAGCTATTATTTGTGGCTTGTGGCTTATAGTTCCGGGATTAAGATTTCATAAATCTCTTACCTATGAGTCACAAACCACAAATCACTGTCTTATAATAAATCATTCAGTTCACTGGCTCTTCTCCAACTTGTAACAGCATCCTTATACTAGTGTGACACTGGCATTTCTTCATCTGTCTAATGACAGGGTGTCCATTCTATACTGGCAACATCCAATTCCATATCCCCTATTGATCTTGTTCAGTGGTAACCTACAGACATATGACAAGGGTTACAGAATGGATCCCTATGGGCCCCTATAGATTAAAAGCAGTGGAACTTTTAAAAAAAGTCCCTGAAAGCCATCTGCTGAAATGTAAGAGTGAAGCTATTGAAGAATAGTACTTCATATCTTTACCTCAACAGTGGGACACCAGAGTTCATGATATTAAAAAACTGTTAAGTAACCTGTCTCTTGACCCAACATCAGCATCAATCACAAAATTGGTGCCAGATAGCTGGATTCCCTATTGACTTTCTATGAAAAGCAAATGGGTTTTTTTTGCTTTTCCAGTCTAGTTTGATTAGATCTGAATCAGATCTACACAGAGGGATTTGGGTGAAGTAACCACTCTCCTGGTCTCCTGCCTATGTCTTGATAATGTACATGAAGTTGGTCTCTCATCCGCAATCAAATAAGGATAGAGATGGACTTAAATATATATCTAATAATGCATGAAACTGCATTTATACAATTACAAAGAATGAGCTCATTTAAATTAGAGAATGATGAGGTAAATTAATTTGATATATAATAAATATGTTTATTATGATTGAGTTGAGTTAATGATTATAACTCAAATATTGACTTGCACCAATGTGCACCATTAATGCAGCTAGCTGGAATCTAGTGGGGTTCCATTACTGTTCATATTCAATTGAAGAGCAAAGATAACAAGAAAGATAGGGAATAGTTTTTTTCCATAGATGAATCCAAAGAAAGATAAACTGGAATGGGAATGAACACAATAATGTTGACTTAAAGAAGGAGGCAATTGGAGAAGTTGAAAAAAGCTCCCTTCTCTTCCCTTTTTCATCCATTGCTGACCAGTATTGTGTTTATCTACTATGTTATGTTAAAAACTGATGTTATGAAGTACTAAATTTCTAATGTATATCCATCCTTTGGTTTCAGTAGTCACCATTTGTATACTTTTTATGGAAGTGACTTTCAGGGAATTTTACAGGAACAAACTAAACCCATTTAATTCCTTCTTTATATCTAGTATATGGATTGAAGAATCTGGTTATTTTTAAATAGTATGAAAGAATCATACTGTGTTTGTTGGTACATATATACTGTCGGGCTCCATATTCAACTATGCCCACCAATAATAAAAGATGTTAATCGTAGATCCCTCCCACCAGCGACCAAGTGGATGCGGAACGGGGATTCCCTATGATGCTGCCTTGCACTGCTACCTGGGAGTGGGAGGCTGAATGGGAATTTCCACATGATACGGCTGGGGCGCTTTGCTGTATAAGGCTTTAGTGTGGGGGAGGGGGATTTATACATCAGGTATTACGGGGTGTTTAGGGAAGTAGATGGGATCGGGGATAGGGAGGGGGCAAAGCTTTCCAGGCTGTGGCATGGGAGTACAGCCTATGACTCTTCTCCCTCCGGGGGTTCCACCGGTGGCAGAGGTGGGACGACCGGGGGGAGGCGGTGCATACCCCAGTCTGATTGGACTCCATCGTTCGTGGCCGGGGGATGGCAGAGATCGCAGACGCTCCAGAGATCGCAGATCGTCCAGATGAGGTGGACGGGGCCACAGATGTACTCGAGGGCAGAGCTTTGGGCCCTGAGGGATGCCCCCCTCTCCCTTAGATGGCCTTCAAGGCTCTCTAGAACTTTCCGCAATGAGGGATCCTGGGATCCTGAGCGATGGTGGGGCCGGAGAAACTGGAGAAAGCGCGGGAAACCCGGGGTCACTAAATTTTTAACGGGTTTTTTTAAGGGGTTGGAAGGATCCAGGGCAGGTATGGGAGACAGCCCGCATGGAATTGGGGGCAGCCGGGCCGGCCCGCGCGCCTGGGGGGCCTCGGGGGCTTCCGTGTCGGGGTGGCAGACAGGGTGGGCAGCCGGGGGCCAATTTTATTAGCACGGTGACTGGGAGAGGTAGATATGCTGGGAGTAGAGGGCCGTATCCGGTAAGGGGATCGTGCTCCCGATGTTTGCAAATGGTAGCGCGCTCCGACCCTCCCTACCCATCCTGCAGCCCTGGCTGTCCAGAACCTCAGGCCCTGAATACCCGGCTGTTGTTGTGCAATGCCAGGTCTGTGGTTAATAAGGCTCCCCTGATCTATGATCTGGTTCAGGAGAAGGCCGCGGACCTGGTAGGTGTCACCGAAACCTGGTTGGGCCCAGAGGGCGGTGTCCCTCTGGTTGAGATGTGCCCACCAGGTTTCCTTGCATTTCACCAGCCTAGGGCTCAGGGAAGGGGTGGTGGGGTGGCGGTGCTTATAAAGGAAGTCCTTTGTCCTAGGGAGGCCACTGTCCCTCAGACGGCTGGCTGTGAATCTCTTTTTGTGAAGTGGGGGCAAGGGGTTCAGATGGGTCTTTTGATGGCGTACCTGGCTCCCTGCCACGTCTCATCGGCACTGCCCGGACTCCTTGAGGTAATAGCCGGGCTGGCGGTTGAGACCCCTAGGCTTTTGGTCATGGGGGATTTCAACCGGTCATCGTCCGGTGAAACCTCGGGGTTGGTCCGGGAGTTCTTGGCTTCCATGACGGCCATGGACCTGACCCAGTTAGTTTCTGTTCCCACTCACATATGAGGACACATGCTGGACCTGATTTTTGTCTCTGGGCAGTGGTTGAATGACTGTAATTTCGCGGATCTAGTCATCACACCCTTGTCATGGACAGATCATTCCCTCCTTAGGCTGGACTTCTGTTCCGCCCCCCCCCCCACCGCAGGGAGGCGGAGCCACATAGATTGTTCCGCCCCAGGCGTCTGATGGACCCGGAGCGGTTCCAGAGGGAGCTTGGGCCATTTCCTGAGTCTCTGGCTCACAGCTCGCCTGGAGACCTGGTGGCCACCTGGGATGGGTTGGCCGCCGGGGCTCTAGATCGAGTTGTGCCTCTGCGACCTCTGACCCAGCACAGATCCCATTTGGCTCCGTGGTATACGGAGGAGCTACGGGAGATGAAGTGCCGGAAAAGACGTCTAGAGGGCATTTGGAGGGCGAGACGTTCTGAGTCTGACCGAACACAGGTGAGATCTCATATTAAGACTTACCTTGTGGCGATAGGGGCGGCGAAATCTTCGTATTTCTCCGCCCTTATTGCATCGGCAGGAAATCGGCCTGCCGCCCTGTTTAGAGTGACCCGCTCTCTACTTGAACCGAGAGCGCAGGATGACCTCCTGCAGGGTAGGGCGGAGGAGTTTTCTTGATTTCTGCATGACAAAATCGCTCAGATTCGGGAGGGGCTCGACTCCAATTGGATGGTCCCAGGGGAGGTGTCCGGGGCAGGTCTTGTGAACGTTATCTGGGGGGAGTTCGACCCTGTGACCGCCGAGGGTGTGGACAGGTTGCTGGGGGGTCTGAATGCCACCACCTGTTTATTGGACCCGTACCCTTCCTGGCTGGTTTCGGCCACCAGGGAGATGACACGAGGCTGGCTCCAGGGGATTATCAACGCTTCTTTGAGAGAGGGGTCGCTTCCTACCGCCTTGAAGACAGCGGTGGTGCGGCCCCTCCTCAAGAAGCCTTCCTGGATCCAGCTGTTTTAAACAACTATCGTCCAGTCTCCAACCTTCCCTTTGTGGTGAAGGTTGTTGAGAGTGTGGTGGCACGTCAGCTCCCTCAGTACCTGGAGGAAATGACTTACCTCGATCCGTTCCAATCGGGCTTCAGGCCTGGGCATAGCACTGAGACGGCATTGGTCGCGTTGGTTGATGATCTCTGGAGGGCTCGTGACAGAGGGTTCTCCTCTGTCCTGGTCCTATTAGACCTCTCGGCGGCTTTTGATACTATCAACCATAGTATCCTGTTGCGACGGTTGGAGGGGTTGGGGATTGGGGGAACCGTCCTTCGATGGTTCTCCTCCTTCCTCTCCGACCGTTCGCAATTTGTGTTGGCGGGAGGGGAGAGGTCCACCTCTAGGCCCCTGGTCTGTGGGGTGACTCAGGGGTCGGTCCTCTCCCCTCTCTTGTTCAACATTTATATGAAGCCGCTGGGTGAGATCATCCGTGGTCTTGGGGTGAGGTGTCATCTTTATGCAGATGACACCCAGCTGTACATCTCCACCCCGGACCACCCCAACGATGCTGTGGGGGCTATGTCTAGGTGCCTGGAGGCCGTGCGGGATTGGATGGGCGGGAACAGGCTTCGGCTCAACCCATCCAAGACCGAGTGGCTGTGGTTCCCGGCGCCCCGATATAGCCATCTGACACCTTCGCTGGCTATTGGGGGGGAAATTTTGCCCCCCACAGAGAGGGCTCGCAATCTTGGAGTCCTCCTGGATGTACGGCTGTCGCTTGAACATCATATTGTGGCCGTCTCCAGGGGGGCGTTTCATCAGATCCGTCGGATCTACCGGTTGCGGCCCTTTCTGGATCGGGACGCCCTGTGCACGGTCACTCAGGCCCTTGTCACCTCTCGCCTGGACTATTGTAATGCCCTCTACATGGGGCTCCCTGCGGGGAGCACCCGGAGACTCCAGCTGGTGCAAAATGCAGCCGCGCGGGTGATCATGGGGGCGTCGCGTAGCGCCCATGTGACGCCTCTCCTGCGCGAGCTGCATTGGTTGCCGGTGGCTCTCCGGGTTCGCTTTAAGGTTCTAGTTTTGACCTTTAGGGCGATCCATGGCATTGGGCCAGGTTACCTGCAGGACCGCATTCTACCAGTGATCTCCAGCAGGCCGGTGCGTTCACACAGGGAGGGCTTTCTCCGGGTGCCGTCGGCCGCTATGTGTCGTCTGGCGGCCCCGAGGAGTAGGGCCTTGTCTGTGGGGGCCCCTGCCCTCTGGAATACTCTGTGCCGGAACTTCGTACCGGCACGGACCTGAGGGCCTTCAGGCGCGCGTTGAAGACCTGGCTCTTTGAGCAGGCCGGCCTGGGCTGAGATGGTTTTAATTTGTCTCCGTATTATCTTCGATTTTAACCGGGGTTTTAAGGTTGGGGGGTGGGTTTTCTTATTAATCAGCCAGTATTTAATTTAATTCTTTTTTAACTTTTGTACTGTTTTGGGGTCTAGATTGGCTGTACACCGCCCTGAGTCCCTAGGGAGAAGGGCGGTATAGAAATTCCTTTAATAAATAAATAAATAAATAAATAAGTAACTAATTAGCCATATTAGGAAATGTTGAATATGTGGGTAATTAGGATAGGGCAGTGTACAGGAGGTAGCTGTGATTAGATGAGTGGAGTTATGCTATAAAGAGCGCTGGAAAGCAAACGCTCCCAGCGCTAACCTAGAATGGAATTCAAGCCGTTATTGCCAGATGGGATGTGCGTTACTTGTACAAATAAATGACTGGATACCTCAGTGTTTGTTATCCTGGCAATACAAACATCCGGAAGACCGGCTAACATATCCATATCCATCATGTTTTTCTATTTCAGGATAAACCATGTTACACAGAACACTCAAAAGAAATAAGAAATAATAACAGAAGGAAATGTGACTAAATCTGGTTTTTATTAACTCAGTTTGCTGTATTCTTTGTGTGTGTCTATCTTTTGAAAAGCCCTAGTGGCGCAGTAGTTAGAATGCAGTATTGCAGGCTAATTCTGCTGACTGCCAGAAGTTCAGTTATGACCGGCTCAGGTTTGACTCAGCGTTCCATCCTTCGGAGGTTGGTAAAATGAAGACCCAGATTGTTGTGGGCAATATGCCTGACTCTATAAACAACTTAGAAAGGGCTGTAAAGAACTTTGAAGCAATATATAAGTCTAAGTGCAATTGCTATTGCTAGCAAATCATGTTTCCACCATATCCATGCTCTGATACACATACTGCCTTTTGTTCTTTAAACTTATCACCTCTCTCTTTGTGAATCCTCATCAGTTCTATCCAACCATAACTTTCTTGAACTTCTCTTTTCTCTTAATCATTTTTCTTTGTGTATTTGTTTTAGAAATCAGTTGTCATTCATTCTCTTAATAGGACCAAACCACTTCTATGTACTTTTTTTGGTACTGATAACTCACTTCTGCATTCATTCATCCCTTTATCATTCTTGACCCGATGTCTTCTTGTTTTACCAAATGCCATTGAGTAATCCATTTCCATTGCATTCAGTCTATGTTTTAAGTTTTGCTTGACATACCTAATTCTCATTTCAATATAACAAAGTGGGCAAAACTAAACAGTTCATTTCTTTCCATGCATTTTCATTCTTGCAGCTGACCACATACTACCCATGATCTATTTACCAGCATTTCAAGGTATACTGATGTATCCAAATGCTCTAGTTTTTGCTATTTATCATAGTATAAGCATAACAAATTTAAGCTAAAGTGTCTGGAATTTTATGAGCTAGTTGAGACACAGTTCAACTACAATGCCTTAATCAGCTGTTCTGCAGTTAGGGGTATGGTGCAGTGGTGACAAGTGAATCTGGCAGAACTGGTTCTTAAATATTTACCAGCACACCACTTGTGTTAACCATAAGATACAAGATAGTGTTTAGAGATCTTGCATACAATGTCATTAGTATGTTTAAGGTAAACCTGGGCTTTAATTATGCATTTGGATAATAGCAAAATGTCCCCACAGTGACTGGTACTGTTCTGATTATTTATACAGAATGCTACATGTGATACCATGTGTCTCTAACTTATTAAAAAGTATATAAGTCCCAAAGTGTGCCCCCAAAAATGACAATAAAGATTATCTTCATCATAAGCACAAAATATCAAAATTATTTTATTTCTGCTTAAAAAAAGCAAATGTAACTATTTTATATACGTATGCATGCAGTATTTAGAATGTCTCCTACATTCAGATATAAAAGAGAATTCTTTGGTGAGGGAGCTTTGGCTGTCTTCCTGCCATTTTTCAAACAAAATATTTCTTCCTCTTCCTATTTTCCACACAACAACAACCCTGTGAGATGGATGTGATTTCATACCTAAGGCAGGACTAGAACTCACATTGTTTAATAAAATCATATAAATATTAATTTTCTCCCATCCTTCATGTTAAAAATGTATGTTTAGTTTGCAAACTGCTGGATTATTGTAGTATTTTTATTAGTGTATCTAATTCTATGTATATGTATGAAGTAAGTTATATATATTTTGTTCAGAAGACAAAAAAAAAATCCCTCTAAAATGATACACTTTAGTATTTTTAACCCTGTGCCAGTAAGTAGATTTTTTTAACTGCCCCAGATCTACTTGTATTTCAAAGAAGATGATTTGTATAACTTGCATATAAATGTGCATTAAAATGATAAATATAGAATTTTGATGATTCTGCAGAATATTGCTTTAGCTGTAAATAAATGGAGTATAAGCAAATCCGTAGCTGATGTGTTCCATTTATGGAGGCACAATTTGTGAGAATGGAGTTCTTTATGAACTTTTAATGAAATTGTTTTAAAATAAAATTTGTTGTTGTTCTGTGCAGTGTCATTTTAAAAATCATTTTAGTACATCTTGCAAAGTGAAAAACATATATATGGTGTACATCACCAACATTCTGTGGAAGTCTGTTAACTCATTACATTTCTGACATGTGTCTTTCCATCAGAATTTGGATCACAAAAAAGTTTCTTGTTTAAGCAAAAGTCACATTTTCATAGTGGTTATTGTGTCAAGTCTTAAACTAAATTCCAAATGTTTGATCTGATAACTATTCAGGCCCTTAAAAAGAAGTGGTCAGCCATGCCACTTCATGCAGGGAGTGGAGGGGTGACAGTCAGCTTTGAGCCAGAGCCAGAAAAATAATTTTTATTTATTTAAATAATTTACATGGCCACCCAACTCATAATATGGGGGATGTTGTTATAGAACCCCTGTCATGATCTGATCATTTGCTCCTTAGGCTGGACTTCCGTTCCGCACCCCCTTGTCGTGGGTAGGCAGGGCCGACAAAATGGTTCCTCCCCAGGCACCAGATGGACCCAGATAGGTTCCTGATGGAGCTTGGGCCGACTCGGTTGAGGACTTGGTGGCCACCTGGGATAGGGTGGCGGCCGAGGCCCTTGGCCGGGTCGTGCCCTTGCAGCCTCTGACCCGGTGCCAATCCCAACTAGCCCCTTGGTTTTCCGAGGAGCTGAGGGAGATGAAGCGCCAGAAAAGACGCCTAGAGAGTGGTTGGAGGACCAGCCGCTCCGGATCTGACCGAACACTATTGCGGTCCCATATTAGGGCCTATTTAGTGGCGATAAGGGTGGCAAAGCGATCTTACTTTTCTGCCCTTATTGCGTCTGCAGAAAATCGCCCGGCCGCCCTTTTCAGGGTGACCCGGTTCCTTTTGGATGTGGGAGTGCAGGAGGACCCCCTACAAGGACTGGCCAAGGATTTTTCTAGATATCTGCAGGACAAAATCGCTCAGATTCGGGACGGGCTGGAGTCTGACTGGGCAACTCTGGACGGGAGGGCGGGGGCGGATTTCGGGGAGGTCATCTGGGATGAGTTCGATTCTGTGACCCTAGAGGACGTGGATAGGATACTGGGTGGCTTAATGCCACCACATGTTTACTGGATCTGTGTTCCTCCTGGCTGGTTTTGGCCACCCGGGAGATGACACGAGGTTGGTTCCAGGGCTTTGTGGCGAAGGTTGTTGAGAGTATGGTGGCACAACAGCTCCCTCAGCACCTGGATGAAACTGTCTATTTAGATCCGCTCCAATCGGGTTTCAGGCCTGAGCACAGCATGGAGACGGCGTTGGTCGAGTTGGTGGATGATCTCTGGAGGGCCCGTGACAGGGGGTGTTCCTCTGTCTTGGTCCTGTTAGATCTCTTAGCGGCTTTTGATACTGTCGACCACAGTATCTTATTGCGACGGTTGGGGGGGGTTGGGAGTGGGAGGCACCGTGTTATGGTGATTCTCCTCCTTCCTCTCCGACCGTTCGCAATTTATGTTGGCAAGGGGGCAGAGATCGACCCCGAGGCCCTTGTTTTGTGGGGTACCTCAGGGGTCTGTACTCTTGCCCCTGCTGTTCAACATTTATGTGAAGCCGCTGGGTGAGATCATCCGTGGTTTTGGGGTAGAGTTCCATCAGTATGCTGATGACACTCAGCTATACATTTCTATCCCAGGCCACCCCAACAAAGCCATTGAAGTGATGACCCGGTGCTTGGAAGCCGTGTGGAACTGGATGGGTCTAAACAGGCTTCGACTCAACCTGGCCAAAACCAAGTGGCTGTGGTTTCCTGTTCCCAGATGCAGCCAGCTTATTCCATCACTGGCCTTGGGGGGAGAAATTCTGACCCCCACGTGCAATCTTGGTGTCCTCCTGGATGTATGGCTGTCGTTAGAAGATCACATAGGGGCCATCGCCAGGGGGGCTTTTGCTCAGGTCCGTCAGATCTATCAGTTGTGGCCCTTTCTGGATCGGGGCGCACTCCGCACAGTCACTTCTGCCCTCGTCATCTCCCGCCTAGACTGTTGCAATGCTCTCTACATGGGGCTCCCCTTGAAGAGCATCCGGAGGCTTCAGCTGGTGCAGAATGCGGCTGTGCGGGTGATTCTGGGGGTTTCTCGGAGCTCCCATGTTACACTGCTCCTGCGCGAGCTGCATTGGCTTCCGGTGGCCTTCCGTGTGCGATTCAAGGTGCTGGTGGTCACCTTTAAAGCGCTCTATGGCTTGGGACCCGGCTGCTGCCACCATCGGCCTCCTGCCGGCCAGTGCGCTCTCACAGGGTGGGCCTCCTTGGGGTGCCGTTAGCTGGGTAATGCCGGCTGGCGGCTCCGAGGGTGCAGGCCTTCTCTGCGGGAGCACCCTCCCTCTGGAATGAATTAGCCCCGGAGATGCGGACCATCCCTGACCTACGAACCTTCCGGTGCGCATTGAAGACCCACCTTTTTGAACAGGCCGGTCTGGCCTAGTATTATTAAAATGGTTTTTAATTTTTTAACTTTTTTACCCTGTTTTTAGTCTTGTTGAACTTTTAATCTTCAGCCATTAATTTAATCCTTTTAAATCTATTTTAAACTTTTCCCTGTAATAGTGTTGTTTTATTTGGGCTGTACACCGCCCCAAGTCCCAAGTTGGGAGAGGGGGCAGTATATAAGTTAGAATAAATAAATAAATAAATAAATAAATAAATAAATAAATAAATAAATAAATAAATAAATAAATAAATAAATAAATAAATAAATAAATAAATAAATAAATAAAAGTGAAAATGAGGAATCACAGGTCATATATAGCAGCCTTTATTCTGATTGTGTGCATTTGACACAGCTGCTTTAATTTCAAAATATAAATGCAGTTATTTGGACAAAATAAATTGCTTGTTGCTTCTCTGTCTGGGAGTAGGTAATCCACAGTGATTTGTTAGAGGGAAAGTACCTTAACATTTAAGTTCTTTATAACCCCAATTCATAATTTATATTTATTAGAAACACCTAATAAGTACAATGAAGTGAGGCCACTGTGGTTCATGTCATTAGGACCCTGAGTCATAAGACCATTGAGAGGTTGAAGGCTTAGCAGTTCAAAACTTAAGAGTGAGCCGCATGACGGAATAAGTTCCTATCAATTTGTTCCAACTCCTGCCCACTTAGCAGAATGAAAGCTTACAAATGCATGTAGATAAATAGGCACCACTTCATTAGGAAAATACCAGGGACATGAAAGGAGCCTTTTCAGATGTCTCCTGGGCTATGTCACCAGCTAATTCTTTTGACCCAAATGCACTTTGATAAACAGGTGCTTCCAACATGAACATAGTATTACTAGTACAGTAAAGGTTTTGCTGCTTAAAATGCATAGGATGTGTTGCAGTTTGTCTGAGTAAGATTGAGAGTGAATACAAAAGTAAAAGAAAGACTACTGAAGTTGTACTTGAGACTCTAAAGTTTAAAAATTATTATAGCAGGTAGATTAGCTTGGGCAGGTTTTACTATAGTTGCACATATTTCATTAATTAGTGTTGTAAACAATCCCCATAAGATTTTGGTTAAGCCAGTGGTAAGATGTTTAGCATGCAAAAAATATATATTTAAAAACAATAAAATCATACCAGCCATGTATAAAATGGTTCTGGGGATGAGGCTCTCTAAACCAGCGGTCGCCAACCAGTGGGTCCTGGTATACCGGTGGGCCGTGAGAAAATTTTGGTGGGGCGCAGAGAAATCTCACCTCCAGAGCTCCCCCACAAAGCAAAGGCTGCGCAAAAACACAAGACTGCGCCACCCACATGGCCCGCCAGAACCCTCCCCGTCCACTCACTCCTTACCCAGTAAACTTGCCTGCTAAGTTGCTTTTTTCCTTTTTCTGACCATCATCTGTTCTTCTGTGCCAGGAGATTTAGATTAACTAGGAAACAGGAAATGGTTGGATTTCTTGCTTTCTAGCTAGTCTTTAGATCTTCGGCTCAGCACAGCCGAAGATCGGCTCAGAACCTCCTTAGGACTGAAGGTTTCCTTGCAAGCAAATTCAGTGCAGACTCACAGCAAGCAAATTTGAGAGACTGAGCTAACCGATGGCAGATAGATAGATCACTGAATGATTCTGTGAGCAACTCAATCTGCCTGCTTTGCCTGATTTTGGGGTAAAAGTTGCTCTTTTTTAAATAAAAAATTCAATATTTAATGGTAGTGTGAGTTAATGGTAGTGTGAGTTAATTTTGTGAGTTTGCTTGCAAGCAAATTTTATGAGTTTGCTTGCAAGCAAATTTTATATGACAGACTGAGCTAGCCAATGGCAGATAGATAGATCTCTGAATGAATCTGTGATTCTGTGAGCAACTCAATCTGCCTGCCTGCTTTGCCTGATTTTGGGTAAAAGTTGCTTTTTTTAAAATAAAAAATTCCAAATTTATGTGCATGGTGTGTTGTGAGTTAATTTTGTGAGTTTGCTTGCAAGCAAATTTTATGTGACAGACTGAGCTAGCCAATGGCAGATAGATAGATTTCTGAATGAATCTGTGATTCTGGGAGCAACTCAATCTGCCTGCCTGCTTTGCCTGATTTTGGGTAAAAGTTGCTCTTTTTTAATAAAAAATTCAATATTTATATAAATATTTATAATATTTACATAAAAGCCATGCCCAGCCAGTCACATGACCATCAAACCATACCCACAAATTAGGCCATGCCCACAGAACCAGTTAGTGATCCCTGGGATCTAAAATTATGAGTTTAGTGGTCCCTGAGGTCCAAAAGGTTGGCGACCCCTGGTCTAAACTACATGAACTTAATAAACTTTTCTACAGTATGTATATTCTAAATTTCAGAAACAGTGGAAAGGGTGCAGGGTACATAATTCTTTGTTATTTTTTTGTGCCTTGGAGCAGTGGTGGTATTCAAATAATTTAACCGGTTTGCCCAGGGTCAGATTGGCTGTCATAGGAGGTGTGGCCCATCCCCACCCTCCAGCTCCATTGCAAATGCGGGACAAGCCTCCTGCAATGGCCAATCTGACCCTGGGCAAACCAGTGATTAAATTATCCCCTCCCCGCTATCAAAGTGGATCCTGGGCACTGTGCTGCAATGGAGAAACGGGCAACAGAGCATCCAGCACGAGAGAAAGAGGAAGAGCAGGGAGAACAAAGAGGGAAAGCAGCCCTCTTCTTTCCCTAGTGCCAGCCGCTCCATTGCCTGTTTCTCCTTTGCAGCGCAGCACCCAGGATCCACTTTGATAAAAATGGGATAAAAATCAGTGCACAGATAGTTCTTATCTTACGAACCACAATTGGGACCAGGATATCCATTGCTAATCAAGACGGTTGTTAAGTGAGTCACATCCAAGTTTATCGCCTTTTTTGCCACAGTTAAGTAAATTACTACATTGAATTAAAAAGACACAGCTATTTTTTTAAAGTTGATTTATTAAATATGAATCATAAGTTTTACCCTTAGTAAAGTAGAAATAATATAATCGTGGGATTTTAAATTCGGTATTTTAAATTTTTATCTGTTTTTATACATTTTGATAATTTTATAATTCGGCCATTAATTTAATCATTTTAAAGTGCTTTTAACTGTATAATTTTTATATCTTGTTTCTGCTTTTATCTGGCTGTACACCGTCCCAAGTCCCTTTTTTGGGAGATGGGGCGGTATAAAAATCTAATAAATAAATAAATGAATGAATGAATGAATGAATGAATGAATAAATAATCTTTCTTTTGTTTTAATTCAGGAGCCAATGGTCTTTTATCTCATTTTCCACCTCACATTCAGGCACTGGAGTTCTGGTATATTTTGTTTGTCTGTCTTTGAGTTAGGTTTTTATTTCTTTAAACAAAAGAGCGAGGAAGAGTGATTTAGAACAATTTGATAACATCACTGAAATTTTATTGAAACAATTTTAAGATATGCTTATTTTCTGTAAATAAAATAGTAATATTGTAATTTAAAATAGCTTTATCAATATAATGAACATAGACATCACAAATGCTGAAGTTAAGGCTAATATTTCAATTACAATTAAACTGAAATGAATATTTTTACATTATCATAATATGCTGTAACAAGGAAGAATTTGGAAACCTTAATTTGTGTTTGAGACAAGCCAAAATTTGTCCCAGTAATTTGTCACAAACCACTAAAATATGTAAGATATATTTTATAAAGTATTTGGGAAAATGAGTCAAGACTTTATTTAACCAGCACTTTTGTATTCAGATACTTTTTAACTTCTGTTCAACTGAGTTTAATAGTTTAGTTTTTGGTTGAGCTCCCTTCCCCTTTTATTTTGACTATTGGCAGTCTTCAGTTCCCTAGAGATGGAAAGGCAGAGTACTATTACACATGCATGCATGTATACAAACATACCTAAGCAAGCAAGCAAGCAAGCCTATTCTTTATGTAATTGGAATACATGGTTGGAAAATAATCAGAGATAACAGCTGATTAAATAAAGCTTTAGTGAACTGATTATATTGAACCATAAATCATTACTTCATAAGTTATTCCTGCACCATTTACTGCTAATTCCAGATGATTTCTCAGTCAATAGGACACATGTAGAAGATCTCCTGTTTTACAATCTAGCCACAAGTGATAAATTTTAAATCTATACTGCTTGAATACACATGCAGGTTGCTTTGTGGAATTTTCTTTTAAAACTCCAAATAGTGTTTTTCTCCCTTCTCTCTGAGCATTTAAATCAAACCAATTCCCCCAAATGACCAAATTCCTTAATACAATGGTGTGCTTGTCAGTAGCTCTGCATCACATAGTGCATATATTAAAAAACAGCTGTTTGGTGACAGACTGCTAGCTGGGAAGTTAAAGCTGAATGAGGTGGTTAACCCGTATTCCTCTGCTACTGATAAAGTGCTTTGATAAGCAGTCTGTAGTGGTGAAAACTAGCTAAAGAGCCAAAGACTGCAGTTCTTTAAAATGAATGGGGGTGTTGTTTAACAAAGGCAGCTTTCAAACATTTTACAGGGTTCCCCTTATTATGAGATGCAATAGTGACATCAGTTCTGGGTTTTCAAACTTTTGCAAGATAAGCAGGTTAAAATGGTTCTAAAAAAACCTACAATTTTAATATGCTTTTTTATCATTTATATCAGGACTTGAGTGCATGAAATGAGACAGAAAGGGAGAACAGTTTTCACTGTTTTAAAAAATAACTTTGTTGGGTTTAACCACAGGTCTGGTTGTAGCATATGGGCATAATTTGTGCATATTTCTATTTTAAAAAATTCATTGTAAATGTTAATTTTTTCAGTGTGTACTATTAAAAATAGTGCAGGTGTTGAGCATATATTTCTAAAGAACAAACTGATGATTTTAGAAAATTTTGAAGTAGTGTTGAGGGATTAGGAAAATTCCAATGGTTGATAATACATTTGACTGTTTACCCAAAAACATGAATTTGAAAAATAAACTTTAATAAAATCCATGGATTCCGATGACCTGGTAAAATGAATTACAGTATGGAGTCACTTAGGTGAGATGGATGATATGTAAATTTAATAAACAAATAATAAAATATCTGTGTTTTACCCTTAGTACAAATCAAAATGAATACACACACACATATACACACAAACTCACATTCACACAAACACATGCATATATCATTATATCAAATACATTGAGAATTAAGATGCACTCCTAAGAATTACTGAAAAAGTTAATTTCTAAGTATTTAATATTTTTAGAAATGAGAGTCACTTGGCAGATTTAATCACTTTTTCTGTTTGTGCCAGATCATCAAAATTAATATTTTGTTAAGAATGTTAAATTCTGCATTTAAGAACACTATGTACAACATTTAATACTTATGCATAATATTTAATAGTAAAAGAATATATTGGTGTCCACTGGAGTTGGGCAGCAAGTACATTTCTGTAATATATCTGGGATACAAATCAACAGGCAAGAAAAAACAGTGTATCACCAAAATGGAAGAACAGGTTGGAAAATAAGATCAGCATTCTAAGATGAGGTGCAAGCAAGCTAGAACAGATTAAAGAAACTGAAGAAAAAGAAGACCTAGAATAACTGATCAGAAATGTCACTTAGAAGAAAAGAACATCAAAGAAGCACTGGATATAACAAAGCAGCAAAGAATAGCTAAAGCAAAAAAGATCAACATATATGAAGCTTGCATTGCCCACTATAGGCAGAGCTTAGAATAACAGCAGAAATGGAAAAGAAAAGGACAAGGAAGATCAATAATTGCTCAGTACCAGGTGAAGGTGGTTTTTGGTTGAAACATCTAACTGGTCTATACCCACTCATTGCTAAGTAGTTGTCGGACGCAAACAACCAGATCCACACAATAGTTCAAACTGTAACCATTTCATTGTGCAGTATTCTGCCTACAATACAGGAATCTCCTTAGGTTGCTTACCTTCTCCTGGGAACAGATAGATGAGGTTCTATGGACCTTTGGGGGATGGATATCACTCCTGGATCTCTTGTGGCTGCACAATGATTCAAGCTTTAGTCCTTCTCCTTGCTTCCCAACAGCAGTTTAGCAACATACTGTAAGGAGGTAGAATTGAAATTTGAATAACATGTAGCAAAATGTACCTGATAATGAAAGTTCAAGCAAAAGGCCAGTTACCTGTTACTAACAACTTTTAAATTGCTAATTGGTGTTGTATTGATGTAGCCTAATAGTATCTAGTTGAAAACAAGCTTTTTTTATCTAAGCAGAAATTAAACTACTCAAACAGCAGATGAACAAAAGATCAGCTCCTATTTGACAATAACAGCAAGAGAAGGAAGACAACTTGACTACAGTGATGGCTAATCTTTTCGGCACTGAGTGCCCAAAACGCACATACGTCCCCTATGCATGCATGCGCATTCTCCATGCATGTGCCCCAGCCCTGTGCATGTGCAGCAGACACCCGAAGACCAGCTGGCCGGTGGGAGGTATATGCGCAGCGGAGCGTGCCCACAGAGAAGATTCTGCCGGCCACAGGTTTGCCATCACAGGACTACAGGAATTCATTCAACTCCCTACCACATGATTGAATAATCAAGTGCCTAGAAATAAAAGGAGTCAGCAGAAACATCAGAAGCTTTGTGAAAAGATCAAAAATACAATGGAGACACAGTTACTGGTCAATAATAATAAATATTAACTTCAAGAAAGAAATCTTTCAAAGAGATCACTATCACCACTTCTGTTGATCATTGCACTGATTCCTCTGTCAACAGTACTGGACAAGCCAGGCCATAGCTACCAAACATCAAAAACATCTGCAAGGCTATCTCACCTCCTTTACATAGATTATCTGAAGCTCCATGGAAAAATACCATATGTCAATTGTCCATATATACAACCAAAATATTGAAATGGAGTTTGGATTGGACAAATGTTCCACACACTCCATTAACCCATCAATATGGGAAAATAGTGAAAACTGCAGGAATCAAAATGTCCTATAGAAATAAGAACAAGAAGTTAGTTGAAGATGACCACCATAAATACCTGGGCATCATTTATGATAACAACATCAAGCACACTGAAGTCAAGAAGTGAATACATTATGAGAGTGAAGAAAATCTTAGTTAGATGAAATACCATCAAAACAACAGAATATGTGAAGGACAGTGAGGATGATAAGGTTAGGGTGAAGCTAGTACAGGCTTAGTGAGTACCGAGGAAACCAAACTGACCTACAAGAAATACCAGATGAACAGAAAAGAGATATGTCAAGGCAGATATGTACATGGCTAGTATAGTAAAAAAACAACAACTGCGAATTATCCAAAATACTGTATATGATGCATGCTTTTGTTAAACAATTGCATTGTTAATTGAGAAATGAGAAAGAGGGAGGGAGGGAGAGAGAAAGAGAGAGAAGGTGAAGCAATAGTTAATTGAATGTATTTAGTTAAATAGCAGTATTTGGGCTAAATAATTTTACTGAAATAATTTTAACCCTTTTATATCTATACAGCTAAACTATTAGTAGTTAAATCTCCTAAATATACTCTATTGCTTTTTGTTGTTATTGTTGTTAAAATTGCTTGCCCTTAATAGAAAGCAACATGTGTACATCCTGCAAACTCATTTCCTTATTTAACATGGGCATCCTTCCTGTACTGAGAGATGCTTCCTCTTATATTAGGGAAGTTAGAAGCAAGCTTTTGTAAGTTCTTAATGGCACATCCCTTCCAAATGACCTTTGTC
The DNA here is from genome assembly GCA_023653725.1 of Bungarus multicinctus. Classification (NCBI taxonomy): domain Eukaryota; kingdom Metazoa; phylum Chordata; class Lepidosauria; order Squamata; family Elapidae; genus Bungarus; species Bungarus multicinctus. Next base: position 24,472,150 of record CM042846.1, read on the forward strand.
CCAACCTAACAGTTTCATGGAGTTACATAAAATATCCAGGAATATTTAAATGCGAATAAAATTTAAAAAGCATATCATTTTCATGCCATATAGTATATATGGGGGGAAATAGACACTTTTTATGGTGTGATACAATAATTTTCTTGATTCAGAGAATTGTATAATTTTATGAAATAGATTTAAACATTGTTCAGATGCTTTGGAGAATCCAAACTTTTAAAAAATATGCAAAATACTTTGATAAAACCATGTTACAGTAGGTGTATACTATGCTATATATGTGGGCCCAATTACTTAACACTTCTTTCAAAATGAAATATGGTAAAAGCACAATTTTAAATATGGCAAAGAATAACAGTTCAATAATCCAATAAACTTAATTTAAATGGACTTTCTTACTGATAATATACTTTTAATTATTTTTCCCTTTTACTAGTTCCTCTGAGTTTTAATAACTCTTAGAAATGTCCAAATGAAATCAATTTCGAGTCCTGGTATATTTTTATTATTATATTGATGAAAAAGTAATTAAACTTTGAAAAGAGACTTTCCTTTTTTAAAATTACTAAAATTACATCTTGGTGGGAAAAATTTTTTGTGTGTAAAGAATTGTTGTAAATTTGATTAATTGAAATAAAAACATTGTAGTCATAATTTTTGCTCATTTTTCAAACATCTTAATGCAGAGAGTTCACAAGGCATTTGAAAGTTGGGGATTTTTTTAAAGTAAAATGCATCTTAAGCTTACTTCGTTCTTTCAACATGTGCAGAAAAATAACACTGTTGATTTTTAACTTTTTGGTGCTGACTTTGGGGAGCTTAATCTTAGAGAGCTGCAAAAATGGGGCTCAACATATGTAGCTCATGGACTATGGATTATCATCCCTGAAATTAAATCTCATAAGATATATTACTTGAAGTATTCAGATTCAGTCTGCTCTTTAAATCTATAAATGACATCATCTCCAAACATTTGCCATTTTTGTTGTCCCTTTATATCACAACAAATCACTTGGCATAAATGACAAGTATTACAATTGTGTACCTTTAGAACAGGGGTTGCCAACCTTTTGGACCTCAGGGACCATTAAACTCATAATTTTAGATCCCAGGGACCACTAATCAGTTCTGTGGGCGTGGCCTAATTTGTGGATGTGGCTTGGTGGTCATGTGACTGGCTGGGCATGGCTTGTATGTAAATATTATAAATATTTATATAAATATTGAATTTTTTATTAAAAAAGAGCAACTTTTACCCAAAATCAGGCAAAGCAGGCAGGTAGATTGAGTTGCTCACAGAATCACAGATTCATTCAGAAATCTATCTATCTGCCATTGGCTAGCGCAATCTATCACATAAAATTTGCTTGCAAGCAAACTCACAAAATTAACTCACAACACACCATGTATGTAAATATTGACTTTTTTTATTAAAAAAACAATTTTTACCGAAAATCAGGCATGGCAGGCAGATTGAGTAGCTCACAGAATCATTCAATGATCTATCTATCTGCCATAGGCTAGCTCAGTCTCTCAAATTTGCTTGTCATGAGTCTGCACTGAATTTGCTTGCAAGCAAACCTTCAGTCCTAAGGGAAGCAGAGCCGAAGATCTAAAGACTAGCTAGAAATCCAACTATTTCCTGCTTCCTAGCTAATCTAAATCTCCCGGCAGAACAGATGATGGTCGGAAAAAGGAAAAATAGCAATTTTAGCAGGCAAGTTTTCCAGGTAAGGAGTGAGTGGGCGGGGAGCGTTCCTGCGGGCCATGTGGGCGGCGCAGCCTTGTGTTTCTGTGCAGCCTGGATTAATTGCTTTGGGAGGGTGCTCTGGGGGTGATATTTCTCTGCGGCCCACCAAAATTTTCTCAAGGCCCACCAGTGGGCCATGGCCCACTGGTTGGCGACCACTGCTTTAGAAAATACCTCAGCACCTCTTTCTTGTTAAAGTACCATGTCATCCCCCGCCCCCAGGTTTTATCATGTGACTGAAAAGCAGTGGAAATACTTTTCAATCTTCATGCAAAAAAAGAAAGGAAAAAAGCCTATAAAAGAACATGGCTGTTTGAATTAGTAGTAACTTACATAAAATCTTAGGTACTCCCAAATCATTTAAAAAGCTGCACTGTCCTACTAAGTAGATGATTAATGAAGAAAACATTCATTTGGAGTATATTAAACTCTGTTATAGTCAGTCTGTCTAATACTGGTTCTTTTGTACTATAAGGCAAAACATAAATGTATATCTTTAAGTATGTTCTGTTGCAGTTCCTACTAAACATGACAATGCATATTGTGGAAACTGAAATGACTGTTTCTGCCTAAACTATCTTTCCCGTCTGTTGATTTTTAACTTTTTGGTGCTGACTTTTGGAGGCTTAATATTTTTTTGGAGTAGATTCCAGAAAAGAGGGGAGATTAGTTGAAGGTAATAACAAAGATTTATTCCTATGAGGTGGGATACTTGGTTTTCCATAACTCTTATCATACAGGAAGAATGCTGATTATTTTATAACTTGTTATTGGGCTTCATCCAGTCTTTGCAGTTAGTCTTTGCAGAGTTTATGAAATGAAGCTAAACCTCTGCCTTAAATCTAGTCCAGGGTGTCTTGTAAATTTCAAGCACATTTGGACACCATTGGATACAAACCATTCTGGGGCTGTTCCATTTGAGGAGGATATTCTTTAATTTGGGGAAAGAAATTACTGTAATCACAGGTGCAAAGCTTTCTATTAATTTTATTGCGCATTTTTCCAATAGTCTTTAATGATATAGAAGAAATATGTCTAATTAATTTAGCCATAAGGTTTATTGAGATTGATTTATTGCAAATAATAAAATATTTGAACCTCTCAGAGAGAGGGGGGGAGGGAGAGTGGGGGGAGGAAGAGGAAGAGGAGGAGGAGGAGAGAGAAAGTAACTAAGTTAGTTATCATTTCAGTACTTAGTGGATGCTAGAACAAATAATATATAATAAATTAATTATACCTATTGGTAATCCAGTGTCTCCATTTGCTTTCCAGCTTTATTACTCAAAATTCAGTAAATTCTTGAATTATTTTACACCTTCTATAGTACAGTATATGTGAAACATGTGAGCCACCATTGAACCACATATTCTGTTTGAAAGATTTAGTTGTAGGAGTGATTATTCATGCATCTTCCATATAAATCATCTCTCCAAAAATAATTCATAGCATTTCTGTGGATTACATTGAAGTGATTAGACCTTGTATCAATAAAGCAGTTTAAAATTTATTACTCTATACTGATTTTTTAAAAGATCCAGTCTATGACATTTTATAGATGGGTGGTTTTAGTAGTCAGCAGGTTTTTCAACATGAAAATTGCTCTGTGGCATTAATGTAAGAGAATGTTGAAACATTAGTTTATTGAAATGAAAATAATTACATTCTTTTCTTACGGGTATTATAAATAGACTTGAAAATAGTAACAATCTTAGTCTGCTCCTTTCGAGTGTTCCTTTGAAATTCTTTAAAACAAATGATTCATCAAATAAGCAAGAGCAAAGGAAGAATATGCCAATTTGTAGAATTTGACTCCTCCTAATCAGAGCAAGGCTGCAGGATGTTGAGTTCCTGCCCTCCACCTGATTAAAGCCAAATGCACTGTGAAATGGCCTGGACTAAGAGGAAGCGCCAAACACTTCACAGTTGGGGACAGAACAGCAAAAGAATAGAAAATATCCCTTTTACCTTTGTTATTTTTCTGGCTTTCACAGATAAGCACTGATTTCCTGTAGTATTTGGACCTTAAAGAAACTGTGTGTAGTATAAGAAAGAATTTTAAGTGCCGGATCTTGCCAATTTTTTAAAAAAAATCCCATAATATTGCAGCTGATTTCTGAATAGCCAAAATTTTGTTCTTCTTCATTTACGCATGTGTTCCATTTTACTTGGTTTCTTTTTCAGTAGTGACTGTAAATGCCAAGTAGTTGGAAGGCATCTTATCTGTCTTTTTTCAAGTCACAACTTTTGTATAAAAGGCAGATTTAAACTAATTTGCCACCTGGATCATTTTGGTATACCTATCTCACTTTAGAGTTCTTTTACAGTTTATTCTATTCAAACTTCCTTTCCAATGAAGATGTACTAATTCCTAGTCTTTTCTTTAGTCCATGTAAATTTTACATAATTCTATTGACCTGAAGAATTTCTTCTACCTTAAAGGCTTTTTTTCATGTTTGATAAGTTTTTCTTCAGGAAGGAATGACTTGTTAATATTTTTCTGCTTGTTTTTTCAAAGTGTATTTTTAAAAATTAGTTAGGGGTTTATCTTGGTACATCTGTTTTAAACAATTTAAAGTGAAAAATCTATTTAGCATTTGTATATAGATTGCAATATGTCTATGAGAGTACAGTGTACAATATCTTGGTAATCTTGTTTTGAAAAGGCAGCTGAAAAGAATAGTTTGGTATGATATAATACATTGTTCTTTCATTAACAGAAATCCAGATTTCTCTTAGTTACCTGGAAGTACTCACAATCTTTTTAAATCTTACTTATAATATTTGAATAGATTTTTGTGTATTATATGGTATTTATTCCATTGCCAGTATTCTTTATTTAGTTGACCATCTGAAAAGAATGATGTTTGAGAATCATAATCATAAGAAACAATTAAATTAGCAAAGAAAACTCAGTGAAGAATTTTGTTTTTATTTAGAATGACAATATTTTTTAAAATGATTGTAAATAGCTGGCATTTTTACTCAAATATCATTAAATGCATCTACAATCAGAATAATTAATAATCCTAATCTGTGTTATAATAGTTGATAGTTCTTATTGCTTACTAAACTATGATGTGTATCAGTTAAATAAAGATATTAGAAGAGAGACTCGGCCCTACAGAATTTTAAAAAATACTGTCTCAGCACAATCAACTCTGAATCCTGGTGATTTCATGAATGTGTCATATATTCACACATGCATTTGGTGAGCCTGTCCCCGAATTGCTGGCTATTTCATATCCTGTGATCTGAAATTTGATAATTGAAAGTTGGTAAGCTTTTGGAGATAACTGCAAACATTGAACAGTAATAGGAACAACAACGTTTTCAAGAGTTCTTTATCATTGTGGTTAGTACAGGGGTCTGCAACTTTAAACACTCAAATAGCCATTTGGACCCGTTTCCCACAGAAAAGAAAACACCAGGACCACAAAACCTGGGTGAGCGTGGCCAATTCAACGTCACTTCCACCTAGTCACATGACACCCCTCACACCTACCCATTTCTGTTTTTTGTGTTTTACCTTCTCAGTCCAGGGGAGCAGTGACTGGGAGGGGAGGGCGAGGAGTGAGGCCAGCCAATGGTGGGATGACCCAACAGGGAGCCACATCAGGACCGAAAGAGCTGCATGCGGCTCCAGAGCCACGGGTTGCTGACACCCTGGTTAGCAGAACAAATGATTGAAACCTGCTAGAGTGTCTTTCTACTACATCTTATACCAAGCAAAATTGAGGCAGATCATTTTGATTTTTTTTCTCATGCTTTCTTATTTCTCAGGATTAAGTATCCTTTTATGAAATTCCTCCCTTAACAGATTGTTCATCCCTCCCACATTTCCAGGACCAGGTCTACTTTCCATCTTTGTAAGGCAATTTGTAAATTGCTAAAAACATCAACCATGTAGACCACTGAGTAGCCACCCTTCCAACCTAAATAACAGGAGTATGAGACAAAATAATATCTCTTTTAGTGGCCCAAAAAAGTAGCTATCAGGTTATCAGCTAAATTTGAGGAATATTCTGTTGCCATGATTAATCTGTTTTGGTTTTCTGTATGAATGCCCAATATGAAATTTTTTTTTTTTTAAAAAAAAACTGTTTTGCTAGGGCAGGTGAGACTCAAGTTCAATTCAGTCCTCAACCATAGAAGCTTGATGACTGACTTTTAGCAAATCATTCACACTGTGCCTAACCTATTTCATAGGACTGTTGTGGGAAGAAATTGGAAGAAAAAATGTCTTGGGCTTCTGGACAAAAGGCATGATTAAAAAATAATAATCTTAAATAATACTCTAATTCCACATTTACTCAGTTTTGCATTCTTTTAAATTGATGCTTAGCTTTTGTTTAACTGTACCATGTCTGCTCAGATTCTTTGTAGGAGATGCTAAGAATGAGATATAGATATTCATATTTGGGTTTTACTTTCCCAAAGGTTAATAAATTGTTTGTTTGGGGGGGAGGGTTAGAATTCTAGATTTCAGGAAACCAGGGAATTTATTTCTGTAGGCACTTAGTTTTCCCTCTTTATATAAAAAAAGAAGTCTAATATAAAGCTTGCTATTTAATATGTTCTGCACATATTTGCTTGCTATTTAATACATGCTGGAATAGCACTTTCGTGCCATTCAATGACAGATATATGGAGTAAAAATGGCTATAAAGGATGCGCATTATGATACTTTCAGAGAGGGGAACCTCAGATATTTTTTAAAAATCAAGGAATTCAAACTGTAAATATGTTTCATTTTTTAATATTGCATTTGTTTTGCTTATCCATCTGATAGTCTGCTGCTATTCCAGCTATAATTCTGAAACAGTATTTATTAATTGGTAGTTCTAGGTATGTTTGCTTTCTTAGTATTTGATTTTCCTTTCCCCTCCCTTTGTAAATAAAAATTTCATAACTGCATTTGAAAATAATGAGTTTTGGAGAAATCAAAAGTCGTAACATTTTCCTGGCTTTTTGGTTGATCCTAATAAGGAAAAAGGTTTTGTTTTTATCAACCATACCTATTGAAAAGTATATATTTTAGTTGAAAGCACTTAGAGCTGCACATAAAAATTAATTATAAATTGTTAAAATAGAAAAAAATGGTCACATTTTTCTATTCACATTTTATTCACAGTCATTGATTCCCATGATATCTATAAGGCAGAATCAATTGGCTATGCTTTTACAACTCCACTATGGAAGTTTGTTTTAGTGGTTCTACAAGATACCTTGCCTTTTTTAAAAAAAAAAAAGCATTTAAAGCATTTAGCACAGCTGGATTTCACTATGTATATATTTTAGAGCATTATAATGTCACTAATCATTGACACTGCTACATTTCAAATTTTATCTGTTCTAGCTGTACTGCAGCAATGGATGGTGAGATAATGAAAACTCAAATATTTTTTATATATGTACCTATTTTGCAAAGTATGCATTTTACAAAAACTTGAGTTTTTCCTAATATTAAAATTATTATGATTCTAAAATATTTTAATAAAATCCCTTTTATATTGCTGACAATCAATTAGTGGTGGCAATAAAATAAGGAATTTATTACTGTAAACCTAATTACTTTATATAATTTTATCTCTCAATAAAACACTTAGGATTATGTTGAATAATCTTTATCTCTCAATAAAACACTTAGGATTATGTTGAATTCAGGAAATATATTGCAATCAAGCTTTGTAATCATTGTAGAGTTTATTTCTAGAAAATATCATCCTGGGTTTTTTCATATTATTTCTGAAATGATTACTGTTAAACATTGAAATATAGATTCTGGTAGTGATTCAAAAATAAGACAAATGCCAGAAACATTTTAGGTCATTCACTGGAACTGTCAGAGGTGGTTCTTGCCAAAGTTCATGACTAGCATGTAATTCTCTCATTCATAGATAAAGCATATTTATAGCCTTAATGTGATCTGTTATTTAAAAAGTGCTCCAAAAAGTTTTGGGTATTTCTCAGGTGTGTATAGAGAGAGAGATTCACAGAGTGAGAGATGCTCGGATTGTTAAATATGCTGTTTTCGCTATCCATGAATTAAGGCTCATCATTTCCAACAGCCTGGGGACAGTAATGAGAGTGAAATAGGGAGCTTCATACTAAATTTCTTTCCAATATCCTACTGCCTTGTCTGTTTAGTTTATAGCCCATAGTTTGCAAGGTTTAATGATGAAAAATACTTTTGTTCCTAGTACATCCAGCCAACATTTAAGTCTAGAAGGAAAAAGGTGAAATCAGTATCATTGCATCTCAGTGTCACACGGTCCTCTCTTGAAAAACACATAATTTTGTTATGATTTACTTTTCTATTTTTAGCCTAAGAAATTTGTATTGCTTTTCATTTTTCATTTTTGTCTCTTTGTATTTCCTCAGATATCGTTTGATTTAGCAGAATATACGGCAGATGTTGATGGAATTGGCACTTTACGATTACTAGATGCTATTAAGACATGTGGTCTCATAAACTCTGTAAAATTCTATCAAGCCTCAACAAGTGAACTTTATGGGAAAGTGCAAGAAATACCTCAAAAGGAGACTACTCCATTTTATCCCAGATCTCCATATGGTAGGTGTATTAATCTTCATGACAAATTCAAAAGAACTCTTACAGTGCGATGCAACATCACAGATTGTGAGATTACAATCCATATTAGACATTTATTTATTTATTAAACTTATATACCGCCCCCTCTCCCAAAGGGACTCGGGGCGGTGAACAGCCAGGATAAAAAATACACATACGAAACACATATACAATATGACAATATTAAAAATTAAAAGAATTAGATATGGTTTGACTCTAATTAAAAATTTAAAACAAAGGAGTTAAAAGAGATTAAGAACCAGGTTAAAATTTAAAAACTCCAGTCCGGCTTGCCGAAATAGATGAGTTTTAAGTAAACGACGGAAGGTCATGAGATCAGGGATGGCCCTCACCTCCAGGGGTAATTCATACCAGAGAGGGGGTGCTCCCAATGAGAAGGCCCGCATCCTCGGGGTCGCCAGCCGTCCAGCCGGCGGCACCCCGAGGAGGCCGACTCTATGGGAGCGTACCGGTCGGTGGGAAGCCGATAATGGCAGGAGGCGGTCTCGCAGGTATCCCGGTCCCAAGCCATGGAGCGCTTTAAATAAGACATGTTACTTGTTGGTGCAGTAATTTAAAGGGTTAGCCTATTTGTTTTGAAGGACTTTGGAAAGTTAAAGTCGTCTTCAAGTTGAATTTCTGTTGATATCATTAATGTATCTGTGTAGCCTTTGTACAATACTAACTGTATTGTACAAAGTGGTATACTATTATTGTGTCTTCCTGGGTTATTTTTTGACTGGAAGTTTCCTATCCAAGCTTCTAAGCCAGGTAACACTGTCCAGATGCTGCCAGATTAAAGGCTTTTGTATAGAATGCCAAAATAAAGTTTTTTTCAAAAAAAAATTCTATTTTGTGCAGTCATATATTTCATTTTTAATCCATTACCTTCATCTTATCTTCTTGCCATTGTTTGAATTTCACAAAGACATTTATTTTATCTGCTTATAATTATTTTAATTGTAGAAATATTTATTTGTTGTTTATTGATAAACAGCAACTAGCCATTGTATGGGTATTTAATTTTAAAAAAAAATACAAGAACCATAATTTATTAGATGATTTCTGGTATCATTCATTGCTGAAAATGAACTAACATCAATATTATTTTTCTATTTTAATTGTAAATTTAAATTCATTTATTTGTGTGTTTTTTTATTTGTTTATTTCCTGCACTTATTTTTCTTTTATAAATAATTCAGGGGCAACAATTAACCTAATGCTCCTTCCTTCCTCCTTCTATTTTCCCCACAATAATAACCCTATGAAATGTCTGGGCTGAGAATGTGACTAGGCCAAGGTCACCCAGCTGGCTTTTGTGCCTAAGGGAAGACTAGAATTCAGTCTTCTGATACCTAGGCCACCACCTTAACCACTACATTGTATGATAATGTAATGTCAAGTGATCACGTTTTTGGATCATTTGAATGGATTTTATTTTATTTTATGGCTATCATAAAAGGCTGGGGCCAGGCCTGGGTCGAGCGTTGCCAGGAGGTGCTGGGGACGGGTGGGGTCATATCGAGCATGGGGGGTTGTTCCGGGGAGGGCGAAATACAGTCTATTCCGTTTCCAAGATGGCGGCTGGAGGGCATCCCCGAGAGGAGCTCAGGATGTCTGGCTTTTGGGGTGAGCCTTTTCCCCCCTGGGTCCCCCATCGGTTGGCAGAGCTGGAGCCGCCCGGCTGCTTTGCGGGCGGCAGAGGTTCGGCCGTGGCCGCGTTTGGCATTGGGCGGCTGCGTTTGGCGTTGGGTGGCGGCGGCATTCCCAGATGGCCGGTGGAGCTGTAAAGAGAGCTGCAGTGGCCCGGGTGCTTCACGGGCGGCGGAGGTTCGGCCGCGGCTGGCATCGGCGTTGGGCAGCCGCGTACAGCATTGAGTGGCGGCAGCAGCAGCACCATTCCCGGATGGCTGGCGGAGCTGCGGACGATGCCTCCTTTCCCCATAGGCCCCCACCGGTGGCAGAGGTGGTCGGGCCTGGGGGGTGAGGGTTAGCGTCTCCGAAGGGACTGGGGGACATCGCTTCCGTAGGTTCCATGGCGAGGGCCTTTGGATGGCAGCGAGGACAGGTTGTGATCCTGCGTTCGGTGTTCGGCGGCGGCGAGGCCGGATGAAGAATAAGGCCCCGTTTGTGACTTTCTTCCCCCCTGAGGTCCCCACCGATGGCAGAAGTGGATAGACTGAGGGGGGTGATCACGGGCCCCGAAGCAGCTGGAACGCGTCGAACTCGCTGGAGGATTTGGGGTCGTCCAGGTGGCCCTCGGGCGGCGGAGGCCCTGCTGCGACCGGGTTTTGTGCCTTGCGTTCGGTGGCAACAGCTCCGGGGGACTGATGGGGCCGCGGACATTGCTCCTTCCCCTTGGGTCCCCACTGGTGGCACAGGTGGTTGGACCGGGGGGGGAGGGTCGGTGGCCCCGAAGGGTCTGGAGGGTGCTGGAGTCGCCGGAAGCCTCGGAGTTACCCATTTGAAGCTGCAGTTGGGGTCTCCTTCCCTCCTAGGCCCCCACCGGTGGCAGAGGTGGTTGAAGGGGGGGGATGGGGGCCCCGGAGCAACAGCAGAGCAGCAGAGGTGGCAGAGGAACTGTGAAAAATATCAAAGACACCGGAATCCATCACCGGACGGCTAGGACATTTTTATCGGAGCCTTTGAAATATTCTAGGAAAGATCTCTGGGCCTTGAGGGATGCCCCCCTCTCCCTCAAGTGGCCCTCAAAACTCTCTAGGACATATCTTAATGACGGATCCTGGGATCCCGAGAGATGGTGCGGCCGCAGGAAATGTGTTGGGGGAATTCCAGGGTTTGTAGATTTTTAATGGGGTTTTTAAGGGGGTTAAGGAAATCCGTACCGGGTTTGGGGGACAACCCGCGAGGATCTGGGGGTAGCCAGGCTGGCATGCACGTCTGGGAGGGCTCAGAGGGGTGTGCGTTGAGGGGGCGGACAGGGGGCGGGATGCTGGGGGCCGGTTCTATTGGCACAATAAGTGGGAGGGGCAGATATGGCGGGGGTAGAGGGCCATATAAGGTTGTGGGATCGCGCAGTCGCTGTCTTCAAGCGGTAGCGTGCTCCGACCCTCTTCACCCATCCTGCAGGCCTGGTTGTCCAGAGCCTCAGGCCCTGAGTACCCGGCTGATGCTGTGCAATGCCAGGTCCGTTGTGAATAAAGCTCCCCTGATTTGCGATCTTACTCAGGAAGAGGGCATGGACCTGGTAGGTATTACCGAAACCTGGCTGGGCCCAGAGGGTAGTGTTCCTCTGAAGGAGATGTGCCCACCAGGTTTCTTAGCATTTCATCAGCCTAGGTCTCAGGGAAGGGGTGGTGGGGTGGTGATGCTTATTAGAGAGGTCTTTTGTCCTAGGGAGGTCACTGTTCCTCAGATGGCTGGTTGTGAGTCTCTCTTTGTGAAGTGGGAGCAGGGGGTTCAGATGGGCCTTTTGATAGCGTACCTGGCTCCTTGCCACATGTCACTGGCCCTGCCCGGATTCCTCGAGGTGATAGCCGAGCTGGCGGTTGGGACCCCTAGGCTTTTAGTCATGGGGGATTTCAACTTGCCTTCGCTCGGGGAAACCTCTGGGGTAGCTCGGGAGTTCATGGCTTCCATGACGGCCATGGACCTGACCCAATTAGTTTCTGGCCCCACTCATATAGGAGGACACATGCTGGACTTGATTTTTGTCTCTGGTCAGTGGTTGAATGACTGTAATTTCGGGGACTTAGATATCAAACCCTTGTCATGGACAGATCATTCTCTTCTTAGACTTGACTTCTGTACCCCCACCCCCCACCACAGGGAGGCGGAGCCTTGTAGATGGTTCCGCCCCAGGTGCCTGATGGACCCTGAGCGGTTCCAGAGGGAGCTTGGGCCATTTCCCGAGACTCTGGCTCATAATTCGCCTGGAGACTTGGTGGCCACCTGGGATAGGCTGACTGCTGAGGCTCTGGACCAAGTTGTGCCTTTGCGACCTCTGACCCGGCACAGATCCCATCCAGCTCCGTGGTTTACGGAGGAGCTGCGGGAGATGAAGTGCCGGAAAAGACGTCTGGAGAGTGTTTGGAGGGCTAGCCGCGCCGAGTCCAACCGAACACAGGTGAGGTCCTATATTAGGACCTACCTTGTGGCGATAGAGGCGGCGAAGTGTTTGCATTTCTCTGGCCTTATTGCGTCGGCAGAAAATCGGCCTGCTGCTCTGTTTAGAGTGACCCGCTCCCTGCTTGAGCCGAGAGCGCGGGAGAACCTCTTGCAGGGCAGGGCAGAGGAGTTTTCCCGATTTCTGCACGACAAAATTGCTCAGATTCGGGGCTGGCTGGATTCCAATTGGGTGGTCCCGGGGGAGGTGTCCGGGGCAAGTCTTGAGACTATTATCTGGGAGGAGTTTGACCCTGTGACCGCTGAGGGTGTGGACAGGTTGCTGGGGGGGGCTGAATACCACCACATGTTTGTTGGACCCATGTCCCTCCTGGTTGGTTTCGACCGCCAGGGAGGTGACATGAGGCTGGCTCCAGGGGATTATCAACGCTTCGTTGAGAGAGGGGTCGCTCCCTACTGCCCTGAAAATGGTGGTGGTATGGCCCTTCCTCAAGAAGCCTGCCCTGGACCCGGCTGTTTTAAATAACTATCGTCCAGTCTTCAACCTTCCTGTTCTAGCGAAGGTTGTTCAGAGTGTGGTGGCATGTCAGCTCCCTCAGTACCTGGAGGAAGCGACTTACCTCAATCCTTTCCAATTGGGCTTCAGGCCCGGGCATAGTACCAAAACCGCATTGGTCGCATTGGTTGATGATCTCTAGAGGGCCCGTGACAGGGGGTATTCCTCTGTCCTGGTCCTGTTAGATCTCTCAGCGGTTTTTTAATACTATCGACCATAGTATCTTATTGCGGCGGTTGGAGGGTAGGGGATTGAAGGAACTGTCCTGCGATGGTTCTTCTCCTTCCTCTCCAACCGCTCGCAATTTGTGTTGACGGGGGGAGGAGAGGTCCACCTCTAGGCCCCTCATTTGTGGGGTGCCTCAGGGGTTGGTCCTCTCCCCTCTTTTGTTCAACATTTATGTGAAGCCCTGGGGGAGATCATCCGTGGTTTTGGGGTGCGGTGTCATCTGTATGCGGATGATACCCAGCTTTACATCTCCACCCCAAGCCACCCCAATGATGCTGTGGAGGCTATGTCCCGGTGCCTGGAGGTCGTGTGGATTTGGATGGGTGGGAACAGGCTCCGGCTCAACCCTTCCAAGACTGAGTGGCTGTGGTTTCTGGCACCCCGATATACTCAGCTGACTCCATCGCTGGCTATTGGGGGAGAGATCTTACCCCCCACAGAGAGGGCTCGCAATTTGAGTGTCCTCCTGGATGCATGGCTGTCTTTAGAAGATCATATTACGGCCGTCTCCAGGGGGGCTTTTTATCAGGTTCGCCTTATTCACCAGTTGCGGCCCTTTCTGGATCGGGACGCCTTACGTATGGTCACTCACGCCCTTGTCGCCTCTCACCTGGACTACTGTAACACTCTCTACATGGGGCTCCCTGCGGGGAGCACCCGGAGACTCCAACTGGTACAAAATGCAGCTGTGTGGGTGGTTATGGGGGCGTCACGAAGCTTCCATGTGACGCCTCTCCTGCGCGAGCTGCATTGGTTGCCGGTGGTTTTCCGGGTTCGCTTTAAGGTTCTGGTTTTGTCCTTTAAAGTGATCCATGGCATTGGACCAAGTTATCTGCAGGACCGTGTTCTTCCGGTAATCTCCCACCGACCCGTACGTTCCCACAGGGAGGGCCTTCTTCGGGTGCCGTCGGCTTCTATGTGTCATCTGGCTGCCCCTAGGAGTAGGGCCTTCTCTGTGGGGGCCCCCGCCCTCTGGAATGGTCTGCCTCCAGAAATATGCAATAATATGGACCTGAGAGCTTTCAGGCGTGCACTAAAAACCTGGCTCTTCGAGCAGACCGGCCTAGGCTGAAATGGGATTTTTAATTTAGTATTTGCGTTTTAATCGGGATTTTAAAATTTGGGTTTTTAATAACTTATTGGGGGAGGCTATAATTTTAGACAGCGTAAAATATTTAATTTATTTTTAACTTTTGTAAATTGTAACAAAGTCTTATGGTTGGCTGTGGACTGCCCTGAGTCCTCCGGGAGAAGGGCGGTATATAAATATAATAAATAAATAAATAAATATTGGTACGGTGAGCGGGAGAGGCAGATTTGGCGGTCATAGGGGGCCATATCCTGTATTGGGAGCGCGCCCCCGCTGTTTGTGCGCGGTGGCGCGCTCCGACCCCCTAGTCATGTCCCATTCCCCGGGTGGTCTGAGTCATTGGGCCCTGGGCCTTCGGCTGATGTGTAATGCCAGGTCTATTGTTAACAAGGCCCCCCCATTTATGATTTGATTTGTGAGGGGGGAGCGGACCTGGCGGGTGTTACCGAAACCTGGTTGGGCCAAGAGGGAGGAGTTCCCCTGGTGGAGATGTGCCCACCTGGGTTTTGGGTTTTTCATTGGCCGAGGGCTCAGGGGAGGGGTGGGGGGGTTGCGGTGGTTATTAAGGAAGTTCTGTGTCCTAGGGAATCCACTGTTTCTCAGAGGACCGGATGTGAGTCCCTTTTCGTGAAGTTTGGTTCCAGGGTTCAGATGGGCCTGTTGATCGCATACCTGGCTCCCTGCTATGTGACATTGGCCCTGCCTGAGCTCCTTGAGGTTATAGCCAGCTTGGCGGTTGAGACCCCCAGGCTTATGGTCATGTGGGATTTCAACCTGCTTTCTGCCGGCGGAGCCTCGGCGATTGCTCAAGAGTTCATGGCTTCCATGACAGCCATGGGCCTGACCCAATTAATTCGGAACCCTACTCACTTGGGGGGTGACATCCTGGATTTGGTTTTTGTCTCTGATCAGTGGCAGAATGATCTCGGTATAGGGGATGTTGCTGTAGAACCCCTGTCATGGACTGATCATTCACTCCTTAGACTTGACTTCCATTCTGTACCCCCCTGCCGCAGGGAGGCGGGGCTGATAAAATGGTACCGCCCCAGGCACCTGATGGACCCAGCTAGGTTCCTGATGGAGCTTGTGCCATTTCCCGAGACTCACACACACGACTCAGTCGAGAGCTTGGTCGCTACCTGGGATAGGGTGGTGGCTGAGGCCCTTGACCGGGTCGTGCCTTGGTTTTCCAAGGAGCTGAGGGAGATGAAGCGCCGGAAAAGACGCCTAGAGAGTGGTTGGAGGGCCAGCCGCTCTGGATCTGACTGAACACTATTACGATCCTATATTAAGGCGTATTTAGTGGCGATAAGGACGGCGAGGCAGTCTTACCTCTCTGCCCTTATTGCGTCTGCGGAAAATCGCCCGGCCGTCCTGTTTAGAGTGACCCGCTCCCTTTTGGAAGTGGAGGCGTGGGAGGATCCCTTGCAGGGTCGGACCATGGATTTTTCTAGGTTTCTGCAGGACAAAATCACTCAGATCCGGGATGAGCTGGACTCCGAATGGGCATCTCCGGGCGGAGGGGCGGCGGCGGATTTCGGTGAGGTCATTTGGGATGAGTTTAATCCTGTTATCCTGGAGGATGTGGACAGGATACTGGGGGGGCTTAATGCCACAACTTGTTTATTGGACCCTTGCCCCTCCTGGCTGGTCTTGGCCACCCGGGAGGTTCCAAGGGATTATTAACGCTTCCTTGAGAGAGGGCATTTTACCTGCTGCCTTGAAAGAGGCGGTGGTGCGGCCCCTCCTCAAGAAACCGCCCCTGGATCCAGCATTATTGTCGAATTATCATCCGGTCTCCAACCTTCGCTTTGTGGCGAAGGTTGTTGAGAATGTGGTGGCACGTCAGCTCCCTCAGTACCCTGGATGAAGCGGTATATCTAGACCCCCTCCAATCGGGTTTCAGGCCCGGGCACAGCACGGAGACGGCGTTGGTCGCATTAGTGGATGATCTCTGGAAGGCCCGAGACAGGGGCTGTTCCTCTGTCTTGGTCCTGTTAGATCTCTCAGCGGCTTTTGATACTGTCGACCACAGTATCCTATTGCGGCGGTTGGGGGGGTTGGGATTGGGAGGCACCATTTTAAGATGGTTCTCCTCCTTCCTCTCCAACCGCTCGCAATTTATGTTGACGGGGCAGAGGTCGACCCCGAGGCCCCTATTATATGGGGTGCCTCAGGGGTCTGTGCTCTCGCCCCTGCTGTTCAACATTTATGTGAAGCCGCTGGGTGAGATCATCCGTGGTTTCGGGGTGGAGTTCCATCAGTACGCTGATGACACTCAGCTGTACATCTCTACCCCGGGCCACGCCAACAAAGCCGTCGAAGTGATGACCCGGTGCCTGGAGGCCGTGCGGAGTTGGATGGGTCATAACAGGCTTCGTCTCAACCCGACCAAAACCGAGTGGCTGTGGTTTCCTGCGCCCAGATACAGCCAGCTTATTCCGTCGCTGGCCGTGGGGGGAGAAATTTTGACCCTGATGGAAAGGGCTCGCAATCTGGGTGTCCTCCTGGACGTATGGCTGTCTTTAGAAGATCATATTACGGCCATCGCCAGGGGGGCCTTTTGTCAGATTCGTCTGATTTACCAGTTGTGGCCCTTTCTGGATCTGGATGCACTTCGCACAGTCACTTCTGCCCTCGTCATCTCCCGCTTGGACTATTGCAATGCTCTCTACATGGGGCTTCCCTTGAAGAGTGTCCGGAGGCTGCAGTTGGTCCAGAATGCGGCTGCGCGGGTGATCTTGGGAGCCCCTCGGAGCTCCCATGTTACACCGCTCCTGCGCATGCTGCATTGGCTTCCTGTGGCCTTCCGGATCCGATTCAAAGTGGTATTGATCGTTTTTAAAGCGCTCCATGGCTTGGGACCTGGGTACTTACGGGACCGCTTGCTGCCACCAACAGCCTCCCGCCGCCCAGTGCGCTCTCACAGGGTTGACCTCCTCAGGGTTCCGCCGCCGGGTCGTTGCCGGTTGGTGGCCCCGGGGGTGCGGGCTTCTCTGCGGTGGCTCCCTCCCTTTGGAACGATTTGCCCCTGGAGATACGGGCCATTACCGACAGTCAGACCTTCCGGCGCGCAGTAAAGACCCTGTTTTTTCAACAGGCTAGCCTGGCCCAGTAACGATTTTTGGGGTTCTTAAAATTTGGTATTTAAAATTTTTTATCAGTTTTATATTCGCAAATTGTATATTCGGCCTCCAATTTAATCATTTTAATTTGCTTTTAATTGTATATACTGTTTCTGTTTTAGTTGGCTGTACACCGCCCAGAGTCCCTATTTTGGGAGAGGGGGCGGTATAGAAATGTAATAAATAAATAAATCATGCACTCAGTGATGAATTAAAAGAGACTTTAAGTATGACAGCATTAAAAGAAATGGAATTTCAAACCAGTTGAAGTTAAATACTTCTATCTTACATTGTTCAAGTAAAGATTATTCCATAGTGTGGTTAAGAATTCTACCGGTTTCTTGTTTAATGCTTAAATATCAGTTATACCTATGATAGGACATGATGTCCCCCAAATTTTTGGGGAGTGCTTTGTTCCACGTCAGTTTGTGCTGATGGTAATTGAAAACATGTCTGAGGACAGTGTTCTTATGAATTATTTAGAAATTATTTTTATTGGCTTTTTCTTTTCGGTATGGGTGTGTTAGTGAATATGCTAACTTTTGTAAACATTTCAGTAAATAATTACAATAATTGTTTCAGGGGCAGCCAAACTCTATGCATATTGGATTGTGGTAAATTTCAGGGAAGCCTATAACCTCTTCGCTGTGAATGGTATTCTTTTCAACCATGAGAGTCCTCGGAGAGGTAAGGAACATGTCCAGAAATTTTCATTACTACCAAAGAGAAACACATTTCTGTTTAGTTATTGTTTTTTGATAGATTCAAAAACTCGTTATAATCAAAGCTTTTGTATGTAACTTTGAGGTTAATGTACTATATAATAGTTCAATGGCAATTAGTTCAGTATTGGATATCTTTCATAGTTATCACAATAAAACAAAATTACCATTGGTAAAATTGTGTAACCTATAAGTACCATTAAAAGAACAGAATTTTGAGACTTCCATTTCAATTCTAAAAAAATCCTATGACAAAATTCATGTCTGTCATCATGAAACCACATCTGGCCTATCCTATAGAGATTCATTATCATGGTTGTATATTTTTAATGTCACAAAATACTTGTGCTATTTTGCTCAGAGTTCATCAGTTCATACAAAAAAATAACCAAGGTTTAGATTAACATTCATATTGAATACAGAGGACATAAATAAAAGTTTTCCAACTTCTTAAAAAATGTCTTTGAGGATAAATGAGACAAGAGATAAATGAGAGAAGCCACTATTTGGGGAGTGGGCATTTAAAATGGTTAAAATAAAATGAAGTGAAGTTGTTTTTCCATGCCAAATTCTTCCCACTTTCACATAGTTATATCAAAATACCATCGTACGCTGCTGTTCATTTATTTTTACTTTGAATGACAGATGGAAATCAGAAACATACTTTCAGGGTTTTTAAAATGTCCTCAGTTATCCCTGGAAAGCCAGACAATCGTTTTAAAAGGAAGATAGCAATAATTCTACTTGCCAGTGAGCTATAACTTTCAAAGCAGCCTTTTTTGATACAGAAATTAGTATGACTATAAGATATTAAAAAAGAAAGATCCATGGTATGGTCTGGAAAAAGAAAAAAGAAATCTGTATTCAATACTGCTTTTGACCTATAAATCTGTCTAATTCTGAGACTACTTTCAGTAGATTCTGTAATCAGATATTATCTATATATGTAAGAACACATATGCTTGCACATATACATAAAGTCATATACACTAATTAGTGTATATACATACACTAATTATGTATGTATGTATGTA
Source organism: Bungarus multicinctus (assembly GCA_023653725.1). NCBI lineage: Eukaryota > Metazoa > Chordata > Lepidosauria > Squamata > Elapidae > Bungarus > Bungarus multicinctus. Next base: position 24,491,333 of record CM042846.1, read on the forward strand.
TTTTTTTCCTTGTGAATATGAACTCACTTTGAAAAATCTATGTATCTCTGCTTTTTAGCATATTAAAAGAATCCCAAAAAATAGCTTTTGTGTCAAGAGAGCTAATATGAAAAATCTACTTTTTAAATTCTGGAAACAATGCTGAAATCACTATATGACAGGCCAGTCTTACACTCTCAGCTTCAGACTTGGAAGAAAGTAAAAAAAATAAAATCTTCCAGTCCACATTAGACTGAAATAATGGATTGCAATCCATGACCTGATTGGTTTGAGACAATAGCAATATCATTTAGATTTATATATGCCCTATAGCCCTTTATAACACTCTCTGGAAGGTTTACAATGTCAGCATGTTTGCATATTGTCCCCAACAATTTGGGTCCTCATTTTACCGATCTCTGAAGAATGGAAGGCTAAGTCAACGTTGAACCCCCATCAGGATTCTGCCCAGACTGTGGGAAGAATTTGCCTGCAATTTCACTTAACCACTGTGCTCTCAGGGTTTCTCAATTATCAATAATTTATAAATACTGTGAATCTTTTTTTAATAGTACTTTCCTTTCTAGGACTTACACAGTGCTTCAATCCTCTTTGATTATTTAAGTTTCTGAATATCTGTTTCAAAGCCATCTCTACGTTACCAATGTTGGCCATTCTGTCGAACTAATTTATGTATGCAACAGAAAAAGAAAGGAAATCATCAGAACATTGATCAATGATCTTTGATCAGAGATCTATAGATCTTGAATAGCTTTTCATTCTGACTCCCTTTTTATATCACTTGAAGTTACTGTAAATCAGTCAGAGACAATGATAAGCATTCAGAACATCTTAAATACTTTAAATTTCTTTTTTTATAATTTAATTTAAATTATATAATTTATATATTTAAATTTATTTATATTTATAAATTTATATATTTAAATTTATAATTTACTTTCAGTAATAAAACTTAAGTATAAATAATAATTTGGCATCATTTTAAAATAAAATTGATTGTTTCTATTTATGTTAACTTTTTCCCCATAGGTTGGAATCAAATGGAAAATATCAGCTTTTCTGTATTCTAATATTACTTTAAACATGATAGTTAATGTTTGGAAAATGTATATTTATGTTCCATGAATGAGAAATAATATATAATCTGCTTTACTAGAGATAACATAAATTAAAATTAAAATGTTGAAATCTACTGGGAGTAAAATTTATTATCATGTAAGTGGACTTTCCTTATTCTCTTTTCTGCCTATCCAGCATCATTTCCAGTTCTGCCAGGAACATAAAGCATTATCAGAACTCAGTAAAAATACTAAATGATCCCTCTGGTAATATTTAGGAGAATCCTCTATCACTGAAATTTTCCTAGAGTATATAAAAGAATCAGTTTGAACTTGTTTCTGTTTTTTAATGTAATAAATGGGCATGAACATTTTTCCTATTTTTAATGCTCCTTTGAAAAATATTGAATGTCTTTCAGTAAATTGCATTTCACTAACTCCTTTTACTTTTTTTACTTTTAGAACCAGCTCTTTATATTAAACATTTTAAAAGGCTCATAAAGTAGCTTTTCAAGTGTCCTAAAGTAGAAAAGGAAGATAATTTCCTGGAAAGCATTTAATCTTTTCCATTACTCTATGCAGAATTTATTGTTAGTTTAGAAGTATTGTTAAAGCTTCAAACAAACGTTTTAAGTTTTTTCATGAGAGGGAAATATTTTTTTAAATGTACTACAACATTTATTAGATATTTAATAAATGAAACCTAGTTAAATAATTGTTAATATGTCATTTAAAGCAAGAAATATGAATACTACCATCTGAGATTGTAGTTAAAGGCTTTATGTATCTTACTGTGTATAACTATATTATTATAAAGCTTAGTATAGAGAGCATAAGAAATAACCAAGATCAAAGACTCACTTTGAAAAATGACTTATTACTTTTTATGAGGTGTTTTTAGGACTCACATACCAGGAGGCCAAATATCTTTACCAAGTGATACAATTGCACAAAACTTTTAATTAGATATTCTTGCCCTCTTGTCTTACTTTGAGTATGTTATGTGAAGACCTAGCTCTCCTGTAAAGGTTGCAATACAGGAAGTGGTTGAAGGAAAAGAAGCGGATAAGGGACACAATTACACTAGTGGTAGCAATGACTGTGCTGTTGGCAGTCCTGAAAGACCACATTTGGGATAGGTTGTCATGGGGAAAAAAATCTATTTTGTCAGTAGGACTTGCAAATAACTTGGTGACATATAAACAATCAGTCAGTCAAATCTTAAAGCTCAAGAACTGGGTCTATTCAACATCTGGTTCAGGATTACAGCAATTTTACTAATGTGGCAAATGTATTTCTAATGTTTTTGTTTATTTTTTTACATTAGTTATTTTAGGATAATTATGCCCATAATTATTTAGTTGCTTTGGATTCAGATACATGTGCATCAGATACATCAATAGTATGTGGTCTGATAGGCAAGAACTCCTCTTCCTAACGTTTTTAATTTTCCCTAAGAAGTAATGATTGCAAAATGAAAGTTGTGATTCACTCAGGTAGATCCAAGTTTCTAAAGATCACTGCAACTTATATCAACCACAAGCACATTAAGCAATCAGCCACTATATTCCCCATGATGTGCCTGCTTACTCTCTTGTAATCCTTTCCTATCCAATCTCTCCACTCTGCAAGAGGGAGAAAAACAACATCAGGCACAGAGGAGATTAATAATAATAATAATATTTATTTATATACCGCTCCTCTCCCGAAGGACTCGGAGCGGTGCACAGCCATACTATTAAAACATTAAATATATAAAAGTTAAAACTAGATTAAAGACCCTGGCTGAAAACAATTAAAATCCCTCCCTTAAACCCTAAAATTTGATATAAAAATTAAAATACCCAAATCTAAAATCAGCCCAAGCCGGCCTGGTCAAAAAGCCAGGTTTTCAAGGCACACCTCAAGGTCCCCAGGTCCGTGGCTGTACGTAACTCTGGAGGCAACCCATTCCAGAGGGCAGACACCCCCACAGAGATTGCATAAAGAAATTGCTTTATAGGCAATCTCTCCATTCTGTGGGGAGTGGTGAGGAAATGGGTCAGACATAGGACAGTGTATATCAACTGACTGTAATGATAAACACATAATTGAGAGAGAATGCACCTTGGTTGCAAAGTTATTTTTTCAGCATTTCACCATTGTCGTAATTTTGAATGATTGGTACCAAGGTTAAGCAAGGTTTACTAATTTCTATAGTCAGTTCTATGAACAGTGCCTACTTTTCTGTACAAGTCTACTTTATATAATTAACTTAGCAAATCTGTATGCAAAATAATTAACTTTTCCAACCTTGTGAATCAAAGTTCTCTGCCTTTAGATGGCATCATCAAGAGAATAGAACTTTACTTTGGGGGTGATTCTGCTTCAAATAGTTGCAAGAAGTAAGGATGATTGCTGTGCCTTCTTTGACATACACACATTTATGCACTGATAAGATTCTTCAATTGTTTGACAGATGCCCTATTTTATATTGTGCTTCTGGAAACTTAATGCTTGAAATAATTTTTTGCCTCAAATAAATTATTCTGAACACCGAAGGCTGTCTTCAAAGAAAGATATTTATTGAGGAAGCAGAGCTAATGTGATTGATGTGCTGGCAATCATGTGATAAAGTACAAATACACTGAAGTGATTGAAACAAGGAGACCAGTCTGAAAAGAATGTCATAATCTGTAATTTTAGGATTAGTTATAGGATATTTATCAGATAATTTTTAATTTCCTTATTTTATCTCTATTTTAGGAGCCAATTTTGTAACTCGAAAGATTAGTCGTTCGGTTGCTAAGATCCATCTGGGACAATTGGAATGCTTCAGTTTGGGAAATTTAGATGCCAAGAGAGACTGGGGTCATGCCAGGGACTATGTTGAGGTATGTTGATTGCTAAAATGCCTACTTTAAAACAAGGCCTTTGTGTGACTTATTGCAATAACTTAAAAGTAAAAGTATGGCCTGAAGGCATCTGCTTCTAAATCTAGCTTTTCTCCCTGGCTGCCAGAAGAAGACATAGGATGCTACTATATGCATAACCTGAACATATAAAGAAGGTCTTCAGGTTCACATTCCTTACTAAATTCCTGTGGGAAGGAGTAAAAAATAAAAAGACCTCTTCTGCTGCAACAATATATTGTTTCTTTGTTTCCTTAAAATCAGAAGTTTAAAATGCAATGAATTTTTTTGAGATCTTGTCTATACTTTGGAATCTTCTTATGGTAATGAGAGAACAAGGCTAATGTTAATCTCAGAAAATCATTCTAATTCTGATTCCGATATGGTTATAATATTGTTAATGGTTAATATTTCTTGTTAAAACCATTCAGGAAAAATTGTCATTAACATGATCTATATACATATTGTACAGTTCATATTTTCTTTAAAAAGTCACCTGTGTAAATAGTTTCTTTTTTGCTGATCTATTTTTATATGATTATGAAATTATTTGAACTTCTATATTTCTTCAGTGTAAGGTGTATAGGTGTATAATCAGAAGATGAATAACCTTTATGATCCACATCTATAGAGATCTAATTGCAAAGCCTGTCATTAAGACAATTAGGAAAGCATATTTGTTACCATATAACTTGGATTTTCATATCTAGTCATGTCAACCAAAAGAATCTGTCGGTGAGAAGTATCTGTTAGAGATGTACAACATATTTTAAATATATAATTAATAATTAAAATTAATAGTTATTAAAATCCAACTTGTATAAAAAGCTGCTCAGATCAGATCTTTTCAATCTACCCCTGCTTGCTCTTCTAACTATTCTTACAAACATGACATCTGTCTATATTCTACGGGTATAAGTGATTAGATGTTAGCCATAAAATAAGCTAACCATGATTTCTAAAAAAAAACCCAACACTCTGAACATTTAAATATTTGGACACAATGTTTGAAATGGTCTTATTTATGTCCTTGCTCGGGATAGAGCTAGCATGCTTAAACTCAAGTTGATAGAAAACTATGGAACAATATTTCTGTTAAAATATTATGTTCTAAGCTTTGGATATTGTACCTGAAACAGGCATAAGCCTTGCAAGTAGGTTTTACCCATTATTCTGCATTAATTTAAAATGGAATTTCTAAAATCAACTGAATTACTGGCAAATGGATAATTGCCTTATGTACTATACCAAATTAGCCCTCATGTAACATATATAACAGTGAATTATATTTGGTGCTATATACAAGGGACTCAGATCCTGCATGTCTCATTCTTCCAGTGGGATTATTGATTTAAAACCGTTTATTCCATTTCCAGTTAAATTTAGGACTTTTTAATGTCCCAGCAGATGTTTTATGTTCTATAAACTTGTAAGTCCCTTTTTTCTTCTTCCATTCAATTGTATCTGATTCTCAGAGAACGCCTAGACAAATCCCTGCACTTATTCTGGCAAGGTGTGTTAGAAGTGATTTGCCTCCTTTCCAGGACTAAGAGAAAATGACTAGCCTAAGGTCATCTTTCTAGATTTGTGCTTTGACTAGACTGAACTAGAACTTGCAGTCTTCTGGTTTCTAACCTGATGCTTTATCCACTGCACCAAACTATCTCTCAAAAGTCACTCACCCAACTGAAGTGGTATAAAAGTGTTTTAAATTATTAAGTAAATAAAATATATGCACTTAAAATGATATTAGAAAACTAGATGAAGGATATTTAGTTTAATTTAAAACTATTGGTATATTTAGCTATTATAATGATCATTTTTAACATTTTAATAATACATTGTATCTGTATTAATTGACATGTTTTTAAAAATAATTCCTGTGGTTATGATGTTAAATGCACAGCCATGTTAAAATTTATAGGTCCTCCTTTTTAATGATAAGATTCCAGTTTTTAATAGTTAATTATATTACCTCTGTACAGTAAGTATACAGGCAGTCCTCAAATTACAAGCACAGTTAGGACCAGAATATCAGGTGCTAAGTGAATCTCACCCAATTTTATCACTTTTTTTCCTTCAGTTGTTAAGCAAATGACTGTAGTTGTTAAGCACATCTTCTTTATTAAGTAGCTATGTCTCTAGGTGTAGTTCAGTGGAGCTCCAGAGCTTTAAAAATGGGTTTTCTAATCTCTTGACACTTATATTTATCAATATGTTTTACAGATGTCTTCAGAATTTTGACTGATATACCTTTAGAATCTGTGTGTTGAGAACTTCATGCTATGAGGGGAGACAGAGTTATGAGATTTATAAAGGGCAAGCCTAGCTGCAAATAGCCCTGGTATTTTAATGAAGTATTTATACAAATGTCCCTATTTATCCTCTTCACTGAATTGATTGAAAACAGGGAATGAATTTTTTTTTTTCACATTGCCACATGCTGGAATAAATGAAACAAGCAGTAACCTTTGGCGCTATTTGTTCATTCAAACTACCTTTTGTTGTGATGAGCTTTGATAGTATTCCTTGACAAAGTTATACAAGAATTATATAGGTGGATATGTGTTAGTTGGCAATACGAGACTAAAAGTAAAAAAAGTAGGCAGTGGTTATTTTGACATAAATAAAGTCTCTATTTGAAAGTGTTTAAGCAAGAAAGTGATTTTCATAATAATACACAAGAGCTCTTTTAATCCAAATCATATGGTATTCATTTGCAAAGCATTGCAGTTATGTCTACAAGTAGGTGTTACTAATAGCTTCCTTTTCTTCAAGAAAATTATATTCATCTGTTCCATAGCTCCTGTAAGATGTTGCCTTTTTTGAAAGAAACCTCCCAAATAGAAATAATGGGATTTAAAACAAAATCAAGCAAACCTCTATATCCATTTTTGTATTTGTTAGTGTGAGAAGTGTTTAGTGTCAGAAAGCTATAAAGGCAAAAAAAAAAAAATGCTTTCCTCAGCAAAACCATCTGGTTTCGTTTCCTGTGCTTCAATAACTGTATGTGAATTATTATCAAGATTACTCCCATAGTTTTCTAAGTGGTCTTGGAACACTGGTGGTCTTAAAAAACAGTTGGAATGATTGAAGAGTTAGGTTTTCTTTCAAGTATAAAATTTCCTAGTTGTGACTCCCAATTGAGAAATTAAATATTGCAGTCATATTTTGGAAGGTAACCAATTATTTTAAGATAAACCAAAATAATTTTTTAAAATGTGTCATGTACAATGTAGCAGTGTTGTCCACCTAATAGATGGATTCTTCTGATGTTCTGAATCAAGCTTGCTAAATTCATCTTATATAGCATATAGTTGAAAGAGTTAAATTTATGGTCATGGAGTAACCTAAAGATGTAAAGCAATGCAAAAACATAATAGCATAACTTCAATTTATCAATTTTGTCTCCCCCCCCCCCCCAAAAAAAAAATGGTTAAGTCTAAATAATCAAATTGTTTTCCGAAGAATGAAGTGTAAGTACTTAGTGAACTGTTGTTTTCCATTTTTCAGATAATATCTTATCTACATATGATAATAGCCACACTTGTAAGTAGACATTTTAGAAGATCTCATGAATACAGAATATCATTTGTAACATCACTTTTAATAATTCAGGAGACTTGAGGAATATGAAAATTTGCAAAAAGATTAGAAAAATTGGAGTGTTGGGGACCCTTCAGTTGTAAAATGTTAATATTTTATATCTTTTTGTAGGCATGGGCACCTTTTACCATACTTCCTAGGTTTCACAATTGTGCATGAAACAACTGTGATTCTTCTTTGATGTCAAACAACATTCCTCAAATCTACAGGGTATACTTAATATGCCACGTCTAGTTTTAGAACAAATACTTGAAATTTCAGCTATAGGTGTTCTGGGATGTGGCTTGACCTAACAAATAGTGTTAATGATCCAAAGATAGAGCAGTTGAACTTTCCAACTGGTCACCTTTGGTGGGCTTTTAACTTCTCTCAGGAGATTGGCAGCTCTGGTTAACGGGATAAATAAATGGAGAAAGTTTATTGCAGTCAAACAGTGCTGCTGCGTGGTTGTTCTTATTCTTGGAACCATGGTGGTTAGTGGTTAGAATGCAGTATTACAGGCTAATTCTGCTAACTGCCAGGGATTTGGCTCAAGATTGACTCAGCCTTCCATCCTTTCAATGTTGGTAAAATGAAGACCCAAATTGTTGGGGGCAATATGTTGAGTCTGTAAACTTCTTAGAGAGGGTAATAAAGCACTATGGAGTTGAATATAAGTCTGAGTGCTATTGCTATAGCTAGCGCTATTTCCCTCCATTTTAGAATGCAAATAGGTGGATATCACATATAGTGTATCTTACACTATATAAATAACTATCTGCAGGAATAATTATTGAATGCAGTTCCTTTCACTCTGTCTCTTAGATGCCTGTTAGGTTTAGAATTACCTGATGCTTCCAGGTTGTTCAAAGCTAGATCAAAGCATTGAGGGGAAGGTAACATGACTGTTTCATGTTTTGAAGTTTGCTCTCTCAAGACTGTTTGGTGGGACATATGGTACTGCATATATTTCTGTAAGACCTGAAAAAGAACCAATAGAAATTCTTGAAAGGTAAGCCATATCTTACTTCAAATTTTCACCAATGCCTAGATGCTTAGCATCCAGATCACAGGTGCTTCAGTATATCTACCAGATTCCCTCTTCCCCAGTTTTATTTTTTAACAATATTTTTAATTTAAAAGCAAACATAAAAGATGGTGCATTCTAAAGCCAGGTCTCAAATGTAATCTTTGTTTTCAAGAATGTTTTTCAATGTCACATCAGTCCTGGAGGCACTCATGGGAGAAAAAAATATATGAGGGGGCTGCAGCCCCAGGCTCTCTTTGAAAGTTTGTCCATCTCTCCAGGAAAAAAGAGAAAGAAAGAAGAGACAATTGGGATGGTTCTGGAATGCTTGACAGTTACTGCAGAGCAAACTCACAGGTTTGCTTTATGTTAAATAAGTATTTTCCAAGATTGTCTGTATAACATGCTTTCAAAACTTTGAATGTGCTAATCAATCCAAAAAAGTTGATATAAGTGGGATCTGACTTGAAAATGAACAAGAAAAGGAACTAGAAATAAAAATAACAATGTTATATGTAGTTGATATTTTTAAAATGGGCAAATTTAATCTTTCCAATTCTAAAATTGTCAGTGTAACAGTCTCCATATATAAATATTGAAATAGATTGCACAGTTCTCATCACCACATAATATATACTCTGTTGATTATTTGGGGTGAGAGGGGGGGTTTATCCTACCTTGCTGAAATCAAACTGGCATGCATATTTTCCACCTCCTTTTTTCCTCAGAACAGCTTTGTAAGGTACATTCAATTTAATGAGAATGACTAGTATAAATTCACCCCATCAGTTTTCATGCCCAAGGAAGAACGAGAATGCATGGTTCCCCACAGCAGGAGTTTAATTCAAATTGCAGCTTCCTATAGGAGAAGAGTAGGCAGAACTGGGCAGTGGAGTTAAGCACATTATCCACTTAGAGTCGTTGCATTCCCACCAGCACTCCAAATCCAACCCCTCCTGAATTCCATTGACCTTTATTTGGCACCAATTTAATGTTGAACTTTAATTGATCAGATTACTGAATAAATCTTCTATGATGCAACGTACATATCCTGATTCTTTGTGCCCGACATTTCCTTTATCTTTACTTAATTATCTTATTAGTAACCTTTTATTTTGACTATATTCAGAGATACCTTGGCTGAAATCAGAAGTGAATTTTCCCCATATTTTTCAAAACATTACTATAATCACAGCCATGCCCTCAGAAGCTAATTTGTTTTTAAGATTCACCCTCTGCCTTTAAAACTGTTTTTTTTTTAATCCCTGGTTTAAATTAATATATTGAATGGGAAGTACACTTTAGGCATATTTTAACTGCTGTTATTGACTTAATTCTTTAAGCAGGGAAGAGAAGGGTGGCATATAAATGCAAATAAATAAATAAATAAATAAGCAGCGTGTTTGTTCATTCTTCCTGTACAGATAGTGTGCATTATGTACATTTGGCATTTTTGCATTTGACATCCTAAGATTCTTATAGAAAAGAATCTTACCTGCTAGAATGGCAAATCCACTAATATGAAAAAGGACTTGAGATTTATTTTATTAAGGTGCAGATTACTTTTGTAATTTAAAGAAAAAATCCTAGAAACATGTCAAGAACATCTTAAAATTCAATATATTTAATATGTTAAATCTACAATATTGCACTCAACTGATAGATATTTGATGCATATGTTACATAACTTGTCCCTTACAGATAATGTGAAGAAAACTGGAGCAAAGCTTAGTAGTAGTGAAAGCAGCAATAATCCTGTAGCTCATTCTAAGCTACGATTCACCACACTGACTTATTTACAGTATGCTGAGCTCCTTTTATTTGTTAGTAGATGCAACCTTTCCCATTTTAAATCTTATTTTCTGAGTTTGTTTATATTAGTTTTATGTATTGAGTTTTGAAGGTCAAAGAACTTATTCAACAATTATAGTAATTTCTTTCTCTCATTTTGGATCAGTCTATCCTTGTGTTACTTGCATCAGTGTATAATTAAATGCACTTTTATGAAACATTTTACCAGTTCTTCTAAAAAGTATAATAGCTTTCAGACCACTTATTTGTTTATTTAAACAATGTAAATGCCTTACCATCTCATGAAAGTGACTCTGGGAGGCATACAAGGTAAAGCGCCCGCGCGCGCGCGCACACACACACACACACAAATTTAACAAACCAATGTCTGAGGTCACAATAACAATCCTATCTCATAAGAAGGCAACATTAACCAACAAAACTTCCCTAACCATCTGGGCCATCTGATTCTGTTTTCAGTTGAGATTGTTAATAGACTGAAATATGCTGAATTCCTAGTCACCAATTAAACTTTAAGTTTATTTACTAAATATTTATCTTGTTATAATGTTTTCATCAGATTTTGGTTTCGTTTGGCCTTTATAGGAGGTTAGAGCACACCTCTGTGATTTCTACTATTAAAACTACTAGTTTCCATCCAAATACCTCATATTTGGTTACGATAGTTGGTTTTATGGATGAAAATGGAAACAGGTGGGGGTTTTTTTTGCAAGCAGTTGCTCTCTTTTCCATCTTTCTAAATTCAAAAAAATCCTGAAAAACTGAGTAAAATAGACTACAAATAATTCAGGTGTCATAACAATTAACTTTGATGGTCCAATCTCAGCATGTGGTGAGCAGGGAGCACATCAGATTACCCACCCTTGTGTCGTATTATGAAAATATCAGTGTTCACTATCTGTATAATGAATCAATCAGGTATGATCATAACAACTAAAACAGTAAAGGGCTGGTTTTACTGTTTTCTATTTTTAAAGTTAAGAATTGTATTATTTTGGCTTCTGTTATTTTTCATTATGATGTTATAGTTACGTAGCTTGCCTTGAGAAGGTTTTAAGCTTAAATACAGCCTTAAAGAGATTTTAAATAAATCCTGGCATATTGCGATATTGGTTTGGTTGGTTAATACCTAATATGATTGTTACTTTATTTAGGTAAATAGTGGAAGTTTGGTTACACTATTTCTTATGCGTTGACAGTTTGGGCGCATTGTTTATTTGCTTATTCATCAAAAGTGAGTTTGACTGGGATGAAGGAAGATCTGTTATCATAGGACATTCATTTCAATTAGATTGGCAGACAATAGAACATCCTCTCTAATGAAAACAACTCATTGGGGAAAACATCAACCATGTTTCTTTGCATTTTACTGAATACAGATGATAACTATGATTAACCCAAATGAGTGGCTGGGGATTTATTGTTTTCTTAGAGATAAGACGTGCATTTCCTTCATTGGCACTTCTGGCAAATAGCTTGAACTCTGTTAAATACGTACAGCATTGTTTAATATCATGCCTTCAGCTCTTTTACTAAGGATTCTTTTTTTTTTAAAGGCATGTTGCCTTCTATTATAATTGTCTGAACTGTTTGTCATTTGAGCCATAGAAATTTGGAGGTCCTTTCTTTTTATCATGCACTCTGCGTCCAACAGTGCTTTTTCTGTTCCATTGCTTGCCCTTCTCCCCAAAGCTGAAATAAATCAAAGTTGGTTGAGACTCAGTCGCAATAAATCAAGACCTGTCCAAAACTGGAGCCTGCCCAGTCAAAATGTCATAGTTTGGCTTTCACTGAGGATTAATTAAAGGGCTGATATAAAGCCCAGATGTGCTTCAGGAGAGTAACAAAATGCCTGGTGATGACCATACTAAAAATCAAGGCTTCTCATGAATCTGCCCACCCAAGTGATGAAGAAGTATAAGATTTTGGAAAGAAGAAAACTGGGAGAAAACCCGTATCAAACCCTGTGTTCTTAGATTTTTCTTTTTTAAAGATCTGTTTTGAAAACAAGAGAAGCTCAGTGCTGCAGCTTTTCTGGAAAAATAATGTTTTTGTAGCTGTGTAAAAACAGTAGAAGCAAATTTCATGTTTAGCAGCTGCCTTAATTGGGATGGAAAGGAAGCTGATATAACACATAATCCCAAATCTTCCTTGTTTGCATTCCTGCTTCAAGACAGTTTTTCAAAATTCAAGACATTTACTTATTCATTATATATGTCTCCTTTTATAACAAATGTATGTATATCTCATTCACTGTATACATTACATAATTTACAAAATATATCTATTTGAAGTCTTCATAGTTCCCACAAGTGACAGACTGTTTAAAAATGTTAATTAAAATTTTATTATTTATATTGTTTACTTGGGTCATCCATTCTACCAGTTTTAATATTAAGAACTTAGTTATAAAATGCTATTGTTTTCTCCTGTTAAAATCACCTTTTTCTCTCGTCTGAAATTTTGTGTAGTTAATTGGATTGAGATGGCAGCAATAGAAATTGAATAAATAAATAAATAAAATCAACTTAAATATTTTGCATTGTTTGCTCAATCTCTTGAAGACAATTATAAATAGTTTTTCTATGCCTCAATGGCCTTGCAAGTTATTTCTCTTTTACATATATCTTAGATCAATTTCAAGGAACGTGGTGGCTCAGTGGCAAAGATGCTGAGTTTGTTGATCAGAAAGGTCGGCAGTTTGGCAGTTTGAATCCCTAGCACCATGTAACGGAGTAATCTCCCATTACTTGTCTCAGCTTCTGCCAACCTAGCAGTTTGAAAGCATGTAAAAATGCAAGTACTTTGGTGGGAAGGTAACAGCGTTCTGTGCGCCTTTGGCATGCTAGCCACATGACCACGGAGACATTTTTGGACAGCGCTGGTTCTTTGGCTTTGTAACAGAGATGAGCACTGCCTCCTAGAGTCGGAAATGACTAGTACGTATGTGCGAGTGAAACCTTTACTATTACCTAGATCAATTTATGGACAGTCCTCCTTTCTCTAAACCCAAACTTAGAAGCAACTCAGACCAACTAGTTAATATTTCCTATCACTGCAAACTTAACTATCTGTTATCTGACTAATAGAACTAATGAAATGAGGAAAGAAAATCATACATTGGAATATCCAGCATCCCATTCTGAAGTTAAAATGGGGGGGGGGGAATCTATTAAACAAAAATAATAAGTGAATAAAATATTGAATGAAAAGTTGAATAACTTCAACAACAATTGAAATTACAGTAGTCATAAGGAATTATAGAATTGTTGAGTATAAAAATAAAGGGAAACCAGCACTGATTTGCCACTGTTAACCAGGGTCAGAACAGATTAGTGTTCCTCCTGGTCACCAATCAAGAACAACAACACATATTTAAGAAGATGTAAGTCTTTTGGGCTATAATGTGAAGTTCAGAAATCAAATTCTCTTGTTATTTTTTTTTAATCTGAAGATGGGATCTAGCAAAGTGTTACTTAAAATGGAGATGTCTTAGGGTACCCTGTTTGAAAGTCTACCGTAGCATTCTTTGGCATTTGAGTATGGATGGTATGAACAATAACTTTTTCTCAAATGAGTAAATATAAAAATAGCTCTATTAAAATTGTATTTTATACACTGTAAATTTTTGAAGCTCTCTTTATTTTAATGTAAATTCATAGAAACTTCCTAAAACTTTTGAGATTAAGACAGCTTCTGTGGTTGCTTACTAACCAATAAAACCATGTATGTATGTCAAAATAACATAAAGAAAACAAAAACAAAAAATTTCCCAGGGGGAAATCTTTTGATTTTTATAAAGAGCAAGCAAAAAGCTAACAAGAGTTTCATAGAAGTTTAGTTGCAGAATTCAAACAGTGTTTTCCTCTAGATTGGCAGACTATTCTTGACTAATTTAGGTGCTTAACAAGGCAAGAAGAAGAAGAAAATATGCCTTTCTATTTATGGTAACTTAAATTATAATCAATGACTGTAATCATGTCCTACAGTGTTTATAGCCTAAAAAAATTCTGACATATTTGACAATAGAGCAAGCTTGTAGCAGTGCTTGAAGTGGGAATACTTCAGCATCAAGTGGCCAATTTCAGCTCTTAAGAAAAGTTTTGTTAGAGGGAAGCAGACGAAGGATATATTGTATCTGACAAAAAAGATAATCAATCAAGCCCTTTAGACGAGAATGACAACCAGAAAACAAGTTATAGAAGATACTTTACCTCACTGATATTTAAAATTAGTCTTCCAAAAGAAATGGGCTTAAATCTCTAGAGAAGGAGCAAGTTTTGACTCAACAGGAAATGAGAGTCTGATGGCTTGAAGAACATAGGGGATACAATTGCTACCACCAAGGGAACAAAGATAAAAGTTATACTAGATAATCCCCTATTAATGTATGCCAACTGGACTCACTGACATAAAATATACTTTCTCCAGGACCGGGGATCAAGGATATGATGATATGACTCATCAAGCCTATGGAGGAATCCGTTCTTATTCATCCATGTGTGAATAATGCTAGAAGTAGCTACAACAAAATCACACTGGATTCTACAAAGGAAACCAAAGAACCCAGGAGCTGAAGTGCTATTGTCATCAATCCTTCTAGCCCAAGGAAAATGTTCAAAAAGAAGAATAACGTTTGAGTGACTACCTGTAGAAGCAAAAGTATTTGTTTATGGGTCATTGAACTGCATTACCGAGATGATGATCACATGATGGATTATACCTCATTTAGACCCAAATGAATGATTGGTCAAATCATGTAATCAGAAAAACTTAAAATAATTCCACAGGCTTGGAAGTAGAATCATGGATGTGAGAAATTCGGCTCTACAAGAGTAAATAACTCAATAGGAATGTATTAATTTAATGAAATTCAGGTGGAACATTAACTCAAGATTATGTCTATGATATTTGTTGTTGATGTGATACATCATGTTGATGTGATTACATGAAGAGAATTGTGATATAATAGATATACAGAAAATTATTCTAGTAAGAATATACTTGTGATTGAAATACAGGAATTCTGTATTCTGTTTCTGTCAACCACTCAGCTGAGGAGTGAATATAAGTGATATTTTTCTAAAAACAAATTGCAGATCTTTCAAAGAGGCATGAAGTAGTATTGATGGGGGATATTATCTTGGGAAACAAACTCAACAAGCATCATCCTTCCAGGAAATTCCTGATCTGTCTTACTGACATTTCCCTCTTCAGTAGGTGAAAGAAGACATGAGGCCATCAGCTATTTATGTCCTTTCAGCTAGAACTTAATGCTAACAAATAGAGAAGTACAGGTAGTCCTTGACTTACAACCACAACTGAGCCCAAAATTTCTGTTGTTAAATGAGACATTTGTTAAGTTAGTTTTGCCCTATTTTACAACCTTTCCTGCTCCGTTGTTAAGAATCACTGCAGTTTATAATTTAGAAAGCCAGTTGTTAAGTAAATCTGGTTTCTCCATTGACTTTGCTTGTCAGAAGGTTGCAAAAGTTGATCATGTGACCTTGGGGCATAGCAAGGGTCATAAATATGAACCAGTGGTCAAGCATCTGAATTTCAGTCACATGATTATGGGGATGCTACAAAGGTTGTAATTGTGAAAAATGGTCATAAGTTACATTTTTCAGTGCCGTTGTAACTTTGAATGGTCACTAAATGAACTGTTGTAAGTCAAGGACTACCTGTATAGACAAATGAAAATAGAGTACACTTTTGGGATAAATAACCAAGTAATGTTAAAGCTATTACTTTTTAAGAATTTTAAGGAGAAATTGAAGGTGGGTATAGAATGAAATTCAGGAAAGTGGATTTTAATTAGTGCAGAAAAATTATAAAAAGAATTTCAAGGCAAGAGAAAATAATCCAAAACAAAAACCCACAAGCAAACAAATAAAGAAAAAAATATTCAGGTTGAAAAAGAGGTTACACTGAAGAAGCTCTTATAGGAAATAACGAAAGACAGGTTGGTGTGGATTTTACAAATTAAAATTCTTTAAAATTAGGTTTTCTTACTTGATCTTTATGTTCAAAATAAAAAGCAAATAAAATGACATGTCACCAATAACAAAGACAAGGTAGCTACTCAATTTTTATTCTGTTTTGATCTGTTCTGCTTCAGAAAGCAGGTTGTTTTATTTGACAAGTTGGTATAAAAAAAAATACTGGATTCCAGATCAGGTTGGCAGAAGCGTGCAGAATAACTACTGATTTTGAACATAAAAAATATCATAGAATAGATAAAGATTTATTCTCCAGGATCATCCAGGATGCAGAAGACAGACTAATATTCCTAGAATGCAGGGGGTACATTTTGGCTAAATGTGAAGAACGCTGCTTGATATTGGGGCCAATTACTCAAGAGAATTGTGAACAACTCTTCATTGAGTATATTCAAGCATAGTCTCGGCCACCATTTGTTGGAATATTTTCATTTAGATTCCAGCATTAAGCAGAATTTGCACTTGGGGGCCAAAACAAGTCCCTTCCAATTATATGACTATTGAGCAATTAACAATTTGCACAGCAAATAATATTAATATTTTGGACCTTGTAAGTTGGAATCTGGCCATCATCAGAATGTAGATCAACAGAATTCAATTGTCAATTAATTGTTTATATTAGCTAATTTAACAGTGTATGAATCACTACTAAGCTGCTTTTATATTATTTCCACATTTCTGCATAGACTGGGGAAATAATATATTTGTACAGTTAATATTTGAAATTTTGAAATACCTCTCAAACAGTGTTTATCTATAGCATAATAGCATATATTGCAGATTGGCAAAGAGTGTAATATTAGTGTTGTTTCATGTTTTAGAGCTAGCAACAGTAATCACAGCTAACATGTTTTAGTGTAACTTTCAATTTGTCATCTTCTGAAATCTTATTGTTTCTATTTATCACAGTTTATCTTAAATCAGTTTTTCTCTCCTAAATAGATAACATGTTAATGTTCTGAAAATGAATTAAACCCTTCACATGAATGAAGAAAAATGTGAAACATTTCAAAACAAGATGATTAGCCACTGACAAGCTCAAAAGATTTTACTATCTAATATTTTTCTTTTCTTCTGGGTGGTCTGTAGCTCAAGTGCTTTAAAATACTTTCTATGCTCGTCACCCTGTTCTGTTTAGCCTCTTTCATGTTGGGCGTTCTCCAAAGATACCATCCTTCCAAACTAGGACAACTAGCAATGATTTCTTTAATCACTATGTAGAAATGCTTTATGCTTGGACCTTGAGAGGGATGTCCATCCAACCTTGACACCTTTAGGACGTGTGGATTTCAACTCCCAGGGGTTCCCAGCCAGCACGGTAAGTTGAAGTCCATAGGTCTTAAAGTTGCTAAGTTTAATCACCCTGGCTTAGAAATTATTTTTTAAAGTTATTTAAACCAAAATCAAAATCAAATTTGATTAAGATATTTGAGAATGAGTATTTTTTAAAAAAACAAATAAATGATCACATATAACCCATCTGGCATCTAATGCTATTTGTGGACAAGATTCTGGCCCGACCTTATCAGCTGAATTTTTGCTTGTTATAAGAAGGAAGATAGATACTCTTTTTTCCTGTGTTTTTTTTGCCCTTGTGAATTGACCACTCAACTACACAGCAAGTACAAATCTCTGGTCTGTAACCAGTCTTAAGACAGGAATCAGATTGATATTTTATTAAAATACCACTGAGCAACAGAACTTCATTTTGATTCAGTACATAGGACTTAAGATTTGACAATGTTTGATAAATGGTTTTCTTCAAATCTACATGCTTTATGATGTTATGCGTTGGAATATATTAAATTCATGCTAAAAAACAGTGCATAGTATTTTGATATTTAAGAAAGGCATGAAATGTGCAGCAAAAATAGTAAAGAGCAATACTTTTTCATCCTTTAGCTTATCCTACTTAGGCTAAGCTGCATCAGTTATTCTCGTGCTATCTTGCAGATTTGATCACTCCTATGTTGCCCATATAAATATAGGTTTATTCATAATACATGTTTTGCTATGTTTTATATTTATTTATATATTCATTATTTATATAATATTTATACTATGTCTGCATTGTTTTACTTGATATAAGCTGCTCAAAGTCATTACCTAAAGTGGATACCTATATAAATAGAAGAAATAAATAAGTGAATATAAAATCCTAGTAGAAGCTAATATTTGGAATAGACTCTTCTGCTCGAGCAGGGGGTTGGACTAGATGATCTTCAAGGTCCCTTCCAATTCTGTCACTCTATTAAATAATTAAGTCTTTTATTTATAAATCGTTTAATTTACAAAACTATTTTAATAACACCTATATTTTAATTTTATTTATCTACCTATTTACCTAGTTATTTATTTTCTGCCTGTATATCTGTTTGTCTATCTTATCTATCCATTCATCTATCTAACAATGTTGAAAATAAAGTATATATGAAAGTACTTCAGTAAAAAAGTTTTGAACTCGGTCATATAATTTATATTTTTAATTTCCAATGGGAAAACAAAAGGAATATGTTCCTCTTGTTTGTATGTTCAATAATTATTTTTATCAATTTTACCAGATTTTAGATTTCAATAGTTTTGTTATACTAGTATTTTAACAAAGGCTGAATATATTTCAGAAGAATTAAAAAATATTTCTTTCACATATTAAGAAAATTCTGCTTAAAATTGGCCTTCATAGTTTTTAGCTTTGGAGAAGTCGGATGATAAATTCAGTGACTTGTAGTAGCCCCCAAATGTTTGGCTTCATTAAAAAGTTCATATGAGGTGAGCTGATTTTTTTACTGTATTTTTAAAGATGTGACTAAGCTAATTCCATTTTCATCATCCGTTCATCCCTTTGCACCCTTTCAAAATAATAAGTAGTCCTTCATATGAATTCAATTTAGCTACAGTATGCCTTATTTACACTTCGTTTCTTTTCTTTTCAAACTACTTTTCATCTTAACGGTCAAATTTCCCAGGTGCCTCAAGTTGATTAGTAGAAAATGATTTTAGCATGGCAGAATAATTTCCCTGCTCAATTTAGATGGCAAAGTCCAATTTGTGAAAATGGCTCAAGATGCATTTTTCCCTATAAATGGATACTGAATACAGATAATTTAGTTTGCAATTGTGTTAGAAGGAGTTTGTCGTTATATTATCTATGGTCTGCCCTTCCCTAATTTAGGATCGATGCCAGCATAATTATCATAGTTTCAGATCATGACTTTTTCTTTTTGCTAGCCTCTGAATTATCTTGCTCTGAATTTAAGGGCTTGCTAATATAAACAAGGAAGGTAATGTGCAACTCACTGCAAAGCAGCAGTGAAAACTAAGATTGAGTTTAACAGGAAGGAGAAAAGACTGCCATGCACCTGGTTGATTAAATGCAACAAAAAGGCCTCAAATGTTAATATATATACTCTACTGCAGGTAAGAATTGGTGTGTCTTTCAAACAATAGTTGGAGAAAAATGTCCAGGAAATATTTAGGTATCAGGCCATATAGGGCAAGAGCATCAGGGAGCCCCAAGGATCCCACAGTTCAACATGAAGCTACAAATATTGTGTCAGATAAAGCTTTTTAGATCCATACAAGCTTTCAGTTGCAATTCCAACCTGAATTGCATCCAAAAGTCAGTGTTGGTGCAGTTGAGATGTAATATATTCATGTTAGAAATATACAAATTATAAATACAAACTACATTGATATATACAAACTACAAATGTAGTTGAGGTGTAATATATTCATATTGATATATACAAATTAGGTCTACAGAACCGATACTCTGAAGAGCAGCAAATACTGAACCGGTTCTGTGTTTGCTTCTGTTTGGCCCACCCACCCGCCTGGGCTCTTACCTGTCCTTTATTTCTTGCTTTTTCAACCTCAGCTGCTTTGTGTGGCACAGCTGAGGTTGAAAAAGCAGGAACAAAAGAGGCTTTTAAAACGCTGCGCACCTGCGCGCAGTGCTTTTCAGCTGTCTGGGCAGCACAGCTTAAGGTTTTCTACACACGCACACAAAATGTAATCACCGAACCAGTAGTAACGCCGGTGAAATCCCACCCCTGGACCAGATATGATATTAGCACTACACTTGCTAGAAATATCAATAACAAATAAAATGTGAAAGTTATTTATTTATTTACATTTAGGATATGCCAATAGCCACCCAGAAGAGTCTGTTGTTTGACATAGCTTTTTGCCATTTCTAATATTTAAATGCTACCTAGCAACTAATATTGTAATAAAATATATAATTAAAAATATGACACAAAAGAATTTTACAAATTTCAAATTATTTTCAATTTTTATATTTAAAACAATCAGTTCTTTTATATTACAGTGTAGCTTACAATTTTTCAAGTTATGACTGAATTATGACTTCTTAGAAGCTCATGAGCAACTGGGAGAAAGTTTATAATTTTTTAAAAGTGGTGAAACTTGGGTAAGGTCAGATTCACTTACGTTTTCCTTGGGCAGTCTTCCAATGAGCTGGCATAGGGGTAGGCAGACTGAGGAGAAATGCCTGGAACAGATTTTGAGAGATTGCACAAACAGTAGATTTAACCATCTGCCCAAATGATCTGTCCATCACAGCAATGTTATTCATTATTTTGTTATTAAGTATTTTTAACTTTTATTCATAGGGGATCTTGAACCAATTCATTTTTCATTTTAGGGGGGCATATGGCAGTTTGACAGCCTGAGGTATAGCTAATGCATCTTAGCTTGTACAGGTTTATTTTCTTAGCCCTCAGAGGCCAATCATACTTAATGTTATAAACCTTTCTATTTTTCTATTGTTATAAACCTTTCTATTTTTTAGAATTTGAACAGCAATATCTAACACATTGAAAGCTTAGCATAGAGGTCATTACTAGCTGTACAGTTGTATGATCAGAGCTTAGATACAATACCTGTTTCCCCTTTATTCAAAAGTTTCATCTGTCCTTTCAATTAAAATGCTTTGAAGTCATTCTGTATAATTGGCAACAGCTATTCCCATCCATTTTAGCTTGAGGAGAATGGGCTTCAGAAAGAATTTAGATGGAAGAATGGAGAATATAATGATACAGCATAGTAGTGGCAAAACTATGTAAAATGAAATAATTGATATTTAAAAAGTAAACCTATGCCTTATTTTAGAGGCATTTCTGTTCTTCAAAATACTTAGTAATAGTTTTGCACTTTTATCACTGTAGACCAAAAATCTTCAAACTTGGCAAGTTTAAGACTTGTGGACTTCAACTTCCAGAATTCCTGAGCTAACATTACTGGAGGATGAATTTTGGGAGTTGAAGTCCACAAGTCTTAAAGCTGTCTAGTTTGAAGACCCCTGCTGTAGACTTATATGCCTACCTATCTCATAATGATTCTAGGCAGCACACAACTATCCATAAAAAACAGCTAAAAACAAAAGCATGTTTATGTACTATAATTTCTTTAAACAAATGTATAATGCTGAGTTGTACTCTGGCATTTTTATTATGGAACATTATACTGATTACTAAAATAACATAATTCAAACAATTATCTAATGTTTCTCAACTTTGGCAATTTTAAAATGTGTGGACTTCAACTCTCAGAATTCATAGCCAGTATGCTGGCTGTGGAATTCTGGAAGTTGAAGTTCAGACACCTTAAATTTGTTAAGATTGATAAACACTGATCAAACATAAATCAGACCAAAGCAGACATGATTTTATGCTAGAGTTTAAAAGGGTATTAACAAATTAAGTAGATAGAAATTGCAAATAAAAGGCCAACATAATTGCCAAGAATGTGAGTGATTGTTGTTTCCCTTCAGAAAGTGAGAGATAATTCCAATAGCCACAAAATAAAATATACTTCAGTTTTAGATTGCAACAATTAAGTTTACATAGTCCACTGTGGCATTTAAATTTAATCTCCAACTACAGTCTGGAGGGCCCGTGACAGGGGTTATTCCTCTGTCCTGGTCCTATTAGACCTATCAGCGGCTTTTGATACTATCGACCATAGTATCCTATTGCGGCGGTTGGAGGGGTTGGGAATTGGGGGCACCGTCTTGCGGTGGTTCTCGTCCTTCCTCTCGGACCGCTCGCAATTGGTGTTGACGGGGGGGGGAGAGGTCCACCCCTAGGCCCCTCATGTGTGGGGTGCCTCAGGGGTCGGTCCTCTCCCCTCTTCTGTTCAACATCTATGTGAAGCCGCTGGGAGAGATCATCCGTGGTTTTGGGGTGAAATGCCATCTTTATGCTGATGACACTCAGCTTTACATCTCCACCCCAAGCCACCCCAACGATGCTGTGGAGGTTATGGCCCGTTGCCTGGAGGCTGTGCGGAACTGGATGGGCGAGAACAGGCTTCGACTCAACCCTTCCAAGACTGAGTGGCTGTGGTTTCCGGCGGCCCGATATAGTCAGCTGACTCTGTCGCTGGCTATTGGGGATGAGATCTTGACCCCCACAGAAGGGGCCCGCAATCTTGGTGTCCTCCTGGATGTACGGCTGTCTTTGGAAGATCATATTACGGCCGTCTCCAGGGGGGCGTTTCATCAGGTTCGCCTGATTTGCCAGATGCGGCCCTTTCTGGATCGGGATGCCTTACGCACAGTCACTCATGCCCTGGTCACCTCCCGACTGGACTATTGTAACGCCCTCTACATGGGGCTCCCAAATGGGAGCATCCGGAGGCTTTAACTGGTACAGAATGCGGCCGCGCGGGTGGTTATGGGGGCGTCAAGGTTCTCGCATGTGACGCCCCTCCTGCGCGAACTGCATTGGTTGCCAGTGGCCTCTCGGGTGCTCTTTAAAATTTTGGTGTTAACTTTTAAAGCGCTCCATGGCATCGGACCAGGATATTTACAAGCCCGCATTCTGCCATTTTCCTCTCACCGTCCGGTGCGCTCCCACAGGGAGGGTCTCCTGCGGGTCCCGTCGGCATCTATGTGCCGGCTGGTGACCCCGAGGAATAGGGCCTTCTCTGTGGGGACGTCTGCCCTCTGGAATGGGTTGCCCCCAGAGTTACGGACAGCCACGGACCTGGGGACCTTCAGGCGTGCCTTGAAAACCTGGCTCTTTGAGCAGGCTGGCTTGGGCTGATTTTAGTTTTGAGTGTTTTATTTTTTATTAAATTTTAGGATTTTAGGGAAGGGTTTTAAATTGTTTACAGCCAGGGTCTTGGTTTAATTTAGTTTTATTTTTTCACATATTTATTGTTTTAACTGTACGGCTGTGCACCGCTCCGAGTCCTTCGGGAGAGGAGCGGTATATAAATAAATATTTTTATTATTATTATTATTATTATTACAGTAACCAGACAGAGTGACCTTTGCAGGAAAATGTATTGCATTCTTTTTTAGGTTGCTCTTAGTACTAAAAATAAACACTGGCAGGATTTCAAGGGCTTTATCATGTTGGTTAAAATAGTCTGTTATTAATTAAACTGAGATGAGTAAAGTGGTAGCAGACTATTTTGTGAAATCCCAGAAAATTCAGATGACCTTGATATAAATCTATTGTTTTCTCAAGGCAGCTGTTCTTTCACTACCTCTGCTTCTTGGTTTTGTGAATAGATCTTATTTTAAATAAATAAAAAGTAATGCATTTATATGGTGGGGGGAGGGGTTGTCGTGAAAGGTTGCTAGGAGTTCCACAAGAGAAGCTGATTGGAAAAGATGGTAAGCCTAGTCCTAATTTCACTTACTGACCACTTTGCTTATCAACCACGATGCCAGCCCCAGTGTGGTTGCTAAATGAAGAGTATCTATGTATGTTGATATATTGAACATTTATTTTCAATCTTTTAAAATTCATTGATTTTAAAGTAGTGAAAAATATAGGCAAGCCATAAGATGTTATGATAGCCAACCAGCAATATGACGCTCATTTAGCTATTTACTGGATATGTGAAAACTTTGTGCTCGCACAAGCACAAAGCTGAAAGCACCAGCCTGAAGATGGCGAGTCAGATCTCGTCGAAACGTTTCCCAGATAGTCTCAATTTTACACAGGAAAAGACCCGAACATACCAAGACCTGTATGTGTGTGTGTGTGTGTGTGTGTGTGTGTGTGTGCATATGTATGTATGTATGTATATATATATATTTAGAGCACCTCATGCAATAACACCAAGTTCTTGCAAGATTGCAGATTCTAAGGAGATTGTGGTTTATATGCAAAGTAGGTATTTTGAACTGAAAGAGAAGTAAATTTGTTTCAAAGCACATAATAAAAAGCAATTGGATATATGACTCATAAATAAATAAATAAATAATAGAGTAAATAGTACAAATAAACAAGTAGCTATTGTTAAAATCTAATTTTGAAAGAATTTCCAGATAGAATTTGAAAATGAATAAAATTTCAAGCTTTTATTTTTGATTGAACAATTGAATCAAACAATTTAATAGACAATTATTTTTTTATCAATGCATAGTAGTTTTTTTTTTCATTACAACTGAAATTGACTTAAGAAAAAATACACCCTAACATATTTTAACAATTTTTATTTAGTTCTTGAAACTTGTAATATTTATTTTAATAGTAAAATTTATTATTGAAAAAAAAATCAAATCAGTTGATTGTTTGATTATAAATAGCCAAATCATGGTACTCAAGTTGGTTAATAGCAATAGCACTTGGACTTATATACCGCTTCACAGTGCTTTAAAGCTCTCTATAAGCGGTTTACAGAATCAGCATATTGCCCCCAACAACAATCTGGATCCTCAGAAGAATGGAAGGCTGAGTCAATCTTGAGCTGGTTTGAATCGAACTGCCAAACTGCTGGCAATCGGCAGTCAGCACAATTAGCCTGCAATACTGCATTCTAACCACTATACCACTAAAGCTCTTAACAAAGAATTAATTTTTTAAAATACTGTAGAACTTCATTGAAACAATTAAACTACACATCTATCAAAATAGGCCACACTAAGTCAATTTTCATAATCAGTTTTGTTCCTAGGTACAAAGAATATGAAGTTGTTAATCTATGGGATGGATGGATGAATGGATGGATGAATGGATGGAAGAAGATAGATGGACAGACAGACATGAAATATACACATACAGTCACTTATACAGGTAGATAGAGGTAGATAGATAGATATTGTACCTCTATAATTCATTCCAAATTGATTTTTAAAAAATATACCATATGTTATATTCACTTACAGATGCATGCAGATGTTTCTGTTTAAAACATTTTACTTATGCTTTTCCATCATCTTTCCCACTGGAAGGCTTGCTGGGCCATGCTGGCTGCTGATTCATTTGTTACATCTTGAATGATGTCTCTTGCCTCATCCCTGCTGAGGCTGAGATGAAAGCAGATGCTGTTTATTATACAACGTAATCTGAATCCTTAGATTTCAGTTTGACCTGGCAGGATTTATGTCAGTAAAACTCTGATGTTTTCTCTGCTGCACAATTGTATGGAGATTTTTTTTTTTTAGCATCTCATATTGTTTCTGAAGCATGTTTTGTAAGATCAGACAGTTCTGAGACTTTCATCTCATCCTGATCATTTCTGAATTGTTAATTTATATATTGCGTATCTAAATCTATTAAAAATACCATAACGGAAATAGGTTATTTGTTAAATGCCGAAATACATTGGAATCAGGGATGGGATCCGACCGGTGTAACTACCAGTTCTGTTGCTTTGTGTTGTACGCGCATGCGCGAGTCGCACAAGTGCAATTTACAACCTGCTGAGCTACCCGGACAGCTGAGCAGTGCTGCATTCGGGTGCACAGTGGTTGGAAAAGCCCTTTTTTCCTGCTTTTTCAACTGCAGCTGTGCTGCACAAAGCAGCTGAGGTTGAAAAAGCAGGAAATAAAGGACAGGTAACAACCCGGGTAGGCCAAAACAGCAACAGACATTGAACCGGTTCTATGTCTGCTGCTCTTCAGAACAACCGGTTCTACAGAGGTGGACAGAACCAGTAGAATCCCACCCCTGATTGGAATGGTCGAAATGTTTTGCGAAGATATATGTCAATTAGGATCCCAGCACAAGAGAAGCTTAAACAGAACAGAATTTTGTTCCAGTAGTGGTTCTCTTTTTCATGATTTTATAACTGCTGAAATATTTATTTGTTAAAGTTGGCTAAATTATTGATTATCATTTTATTCTGAAATATTTTATTCTGAAATATTTGTCTAGGAGGAAAATTTCAGAATCTGAGTGCAAGCCATCTTATGCCTAGATCTGTGCTTAGAAATCTAAGCTGACATTTATAACAACTCCCATTTTTAATGCACAGAGAATGGTTTAGTCTTCCCTTTAGCAACAGGGTGGAAGGACATATTTTTATTCAGCTAGAATTTCAACACTTCTATCTTACAAATGAAGGGGTAGATTTAGCCATAGTTATATGATACAGTAGATATATGATAAGTCAGCCAGTTACAGATTTTTTACAAGTACATGTATTATACATTAATTATTGTAATAGTAAGAAGCTGTATAATTGAAGTCCACTTTCTCATTCAAAATAATTTATTTGGACTATATTCTTACAGATCAATTATATATTTTGCAGCTGCCTAATGTATTTCTTAGAAATAAAACTACATACAGGAAAATAGAAACAAGAGAAATCTAAGCTGACATTTATAACAACTCCCATTTTTAATGCACAGAGAATGGTTTAGTCTTCCCTTTAACAACAGTAAGTGTGGCCTCATGCTAGCATGTATGGCAATGAAAAGGGTCACTTACAGACAAATTATGAATTTCTGTCATACCACAGAGGTCTCATTCAAGAATAGAGATATATTTTTGCCTTTTGTTCCATTCAACAAAAACTAACAGGAAAAGGAGGGCAAGGGATGCTTCTAGACAATGAGTTAGAAATACTTACAGCAAGGATAAAAGGAGCAGTTCTTTAAAAAAAAACAGGAAAAAGACAGCAGGTTTCCTTTCCAGTACTTTGTAACTAACTTTGGAATAATCTATAGCATTCAGATTCACCACAGCAATCAGAATTGCCATACAATGGTATCAGATTAGTGACTGCCTTCCCTGTCACTTTCCATCCTTTGGGAAAAAGAGATGCTGACATTTTTCCTTAAGGAGACTATACAAAAGCCTAAGTTTTATGACTTCCAATCTGACCTTGGCTTCTGATACATTTCAAAGGAACACATGGGATTTATGTACAATATTATTAGGTGCACTTGAACACCTGACATATTGACTGTATTGCAAATAGCAGTTCTCTGGGGGACCATGATGGTTCACATGATAAGACACTGGGCCGCGCACTGCTGAGGTCAGCGGCTCGATTCCCATGAGAGAATAAACCGTGTAGGGACAAAAAAGGAGCCTCTCCTGATTGCCTACTGGCATTCAGGCATCCCGTGTGTAAAGATAAGCGCACAAAAAATTCCTTTCCCAAAAGCAGGCAGCCATCTCGGAGGTCCCTGGATAACATGTGCCATACGCTAAAAAAAAAAGCAGTTCTCTATTATCAAAAGTTTGGGCCATGATTCATTGGTGGTCCTAGCCCACAGCTTTATTTTCAAATTTCTTTCACAAACGTTTTAGAATGTTCAATCCCTGTTCAAAATAATGATTTTTTAATGCAGAGGTGATTTTCTACAATTATTTTATATACAGGATTTATTTCTAGAATAAAGTATATATTCTCTTTCTCTTGGGAAAATAATGTGCAAAATACAATAATGTAGAAAAGAATGTACTGATATTAGTTTTCAGTTGTTCTTTGTATGTAAGAAGTATTTTTTCTATAGATTTTGAAAGTCTAGATGTAGTTATGGTGTTTGATTAATTTCAGTGCAGTATTAGATTAGTTTTCTAGAGTAGGATCATTGACAAAATCCTTTGATAATAAATATTTCTCCTTCAGACTTTAGGGGACTATGATTTTAAAGCAAGACAGGTATCTGTAGAATGTGAATATGTATCCACTGATTTATTATTTAATAATTTGTATTTCAAAGAATACTTACTTTTGTTTGCTATGTTCTTTTAGTATGGAAAATGTCTGAATAAATAACATGGTGCATCGGCCTAGTATAGATTCAGATAAAGGATTAAAAGGAAGAAATACTGTGTTTGTTTCTACTGATAGATCTTTTTCATGTATTTAGAATTCTACTCATTTAAAGATGTAAATTAAAATATATTTACAGAGGCATGCTCTGACTATAGACATATCTAAGCAATAAATATCTCTATCTTTACAAGTACTTCCTTGTCGCTCTTTATGTTAAAAGTCTCTGCATCTGCTTAACATCGGTAGGCTGGTTCTGCTTGTCAGCAAGTTGTTCTTAATTTCTACACCTTTTATTTACTATCCTTAAAAGATACTAAATGTTCCCAGACTTCCTGGATACTTTGCAGTCTGTTCCACCTTCATGTAATATTATGAATTCTCAAGGATAAGAAAGAATTCTAGCCAGAGTCCAACCCTCTATAACTGTCTGGTTTGGTTCTGCAACCCAGCAAGACAGACACAGACTTTAGAGAGTAATTAGGTATGCAGAAAAAACAATTACTATCAATCTGCCTTCCATTGAGCACCTGCATATTGTGTAAGTCAAAAAGAGGGCTATGAAAATATTTACAAACCCCTCACACCCCGGACATAAACTATTTCAACTCCTTCCCTCAAAACGATGCTATAGAGCATTGCACACCAGAACAACTAGACACAAGGACAGTTTTTTCCTGAATGCCATCACTCTGCTAAACAAATAATTTCCTCAATACTGTCCAACTATTTACTATGTCTGCATTACTATTACTATTAATCCTCCCATCCTTCCTTTCACCCATCTTCTCCCATTTATGACTGTATGACTGTAACCTTGTTGCTTGCATCCTAATGATTTTTATTGACTCTTTCTTAGTATGATTTGCTTATTGCACGCTATGACTATTAAGTATTGTACCTTATGATTCTTAACTCTTGATGAATGTGTCTATTTTTTTAATGTACACTGAGAGCATATGCACCAAGACAAATTCCTTGTGTGTCCAATCACACTTGGCCAATAAAGAATTCTATTCTATTCTATTCTATTCTATTCTATTCTATTCTATAGGACTGCTAGCAGTCAGAACTTAATCTTTGGTTCAGTTGGCCTCTGCTCTAGTATGAGTCTAAACTGTCATTCTCTGGTTGGAATTGCAATTATTTATAGAATTTTCTTCGGAATCAGGAAGATCCAGTATAAAACAATGTATTTTCAACATGACTGAAAAAGCTTCAAAGGAGGGGTCAAAGCTTCAGATGAAAAATGTTAGTATTGATCTATGCAAAATTGGGAAATAGTCACATAAATTTAACTTTTAGTTTTTTAGACAATTATTTGAAAAGAAGTAATCTGATAGAAAATCTGATGGCAACTGCGGAAGGAGGAGTGGTTTCCTGATTCTTTCTAGAATACCTGTATTAATCACCAGCTTGCTTTTGGATTCAATTTTGTATGCTAAATTGAATGTTCAAATCACTTCATAGATTTTGAGGCTACCCAACTCTAAAGTCCATAAAACTCTGGGTGGCCTACAAACAATAAAAGGTAATAAAACAATAAGAAAATTGTAAGAATCATACATTATGGATCCAGAAAACTCACTTAAAAATTTCAGGTCATTTTTAATGGCAATTTTATAATTGTTGCAATAAACAGAGTGAATTTTTTTCTGCTGCATTTTAATCAATATTATATATTGATTAAATACTAAATACTACATTTTCTTAAAACCAAATTCATTCAGATCAATTTGAAAGACTAGGGGCAGATTGTCATGGATAAAATCTTATTTATGTGATTACTTGATGGCTTATTTATGTAAATGACTTGATGGTACATAATTATTTGTTTCTTTATTCATACCAAGTTCAACTAGCTATACTTAATGCAAATTGTATATACATACCGAATTCCATATAAAACTGGGGGGATCAGTTTGATGGTTAGCATGGACTCCAACTTGTTTAATTAATCAGTATGATTACAATAATTTCCCAACAGGTCTTTTTTTAAAAAAATCCAGACATCTAGAACAAGGTTGAAATTTAGTACAGAGGAAAAAGTGGCTTAACTCTTCTCTCTTTGACCTCTCAAAAATTATCCAACCAATGGATGAGTATGCAGTGTGATGACAAACAGACAATTTAAGATTTAAAAAAAGCAATGGGAAATAAGTTGAATAGCTTAGTTCCCCTTCACTGTTATCAACCCACTTAGCAGACTTTAACTTTACGTGGACAAATTAGAGACCTGCCCACTTCATGTAATGTGATCCCTGACTGTAAATCTGATTCTTTCTCATTACTCTCTGATTCTTCTTTATCTAAATGTATGCATGTTTGACTAAATGCAATATCTTTCTCACATAATTTTTACTGAAAATGAGAATCTTGGTTAGAAGAAGAAAAATCCATGACCATTTTTATGCTTCCCTCCTCACTCTGATTAGATTCAGATCATTGGGCTAAATAGGTATCACATTTTCTGTATTTCAGTTGCTCATTGAATCAATGACATCTTCAGTTTGCTTTTTTATTTAAGGGTTAAAAATTCCATTCATAAATGCTGATGTATAAAATTTAAGCTCCTTCACCCCTCACTCTTTTTGGCTGGGACAAATTGCTTCATTGTTCATCCTTGCTATCAGCCTGTGTTGTAAACAGGTAAACAAGTGCAGAAAAGAGGTAGGGGAAGTTGTGTAACCAAATAAGCTGCCAAATGCGTTCCTACCATGTGTGCCGTGTAGTGCCTGTCATCTCAAGTGACTCGTTAAAAGGTTTTCCCCCCATTGGTGGTTTTGAAGTGAAGTGCTTCTATAAATTGTCACAAACAACCCACATGCTGAGCTAGCTAATTGCTATTCTGACTTATTAGGAGTCACTGTGTTAAATAATTTGTCCAGTGTTTGGCTGTTAATAAATAATGTGAATAGTTAATTCATGAGCTTCTGTTGTAATATAGACAAACCATTTTGGATACTTCCATACGTTCCAAGCAAAAATGTTTTCCTTTTGACATGAGCATTGTCAAAATGTGTGATAATTAAAAACAACAACATGAAAAAGACTTGCTAAAATTAATGAGGAAATTGAAATTTATATAATCTATGTTTTTAGAGAAAACTAAATGTTGCAGAGTATCAATTCTTTTAAAGAAATTACTATTTCCATAGAGTATTTTTTCATTAGGTGTTAAAAGAAAAGCAAAAGGGCTTACTGTTATTGAAAATATTAAGTCAGAATCCTAGAGCTTTAAAGTAGTGAAAATAGATTTCATACTAAGTGAACACAAAGTCTTCAATTATTTGCTATGGGAAAGAACAATGTATACATTCTAGAGTTTTTCAGATGTAATAATAAAGGTAATTTGATACTATTGTGAATCAAGACATTAAAGATTCATACATTTCCTCCATGTACAATAATTTCTTTGAGGCAAACCATAATTAGCTGCTTCAAGCAAAATGATAAATCTTATGACTCTTGCAAAAAAGGACTAAAAACAAAGTTACCTTAGCTCTATTTTGCAGGATAAACATAGAATTTACAGAATTGGGAAAGACTGGGGTCCCTGCTGTGTGCCTTTGTATTGGGAATGAAATATCATGTGAGGATGAAGCTCCTTTATCCCACATTCCTGTAACACCAAACCATTGTTTATCATTTAACAGCTATTCAGTTTTGTAGTAAATGAATGCTTATTATGAAAGAAGAAGAATCCTGATCCTTTTCCAGTTAATGTAGATGCTAAACTTGGTAGCAGAGAAACCATATGTATTTTTCCTGAATACAGGCTTCCCTTTTGCTCTTCTTTAATCTATAAGTGTTTCCATTTTATTCCTAATTTAATACATCTTTGTGCTTGCACATTATCACTAGAACAACAGGCAATAAAAATGTCAGAAAACCTAACATGAGGCAGGGAAATTACAAATAGCCACCAGCTGGAATGTTTTAAGTTCATTTGGGGTATGATGGGGGTTGAATTGCAGCATAGTTTATTGCAGTTTGGATTACAATATAACTTACTTTAATTTAAATGGGAACAGTTAATTAAATGACTGCTTAATTCAGCTTTAAATGGAAAAATACTTTTTGTGTTTAGAAAGTACAATACTTATTAATGTAATATTATTTGGCCTTGGATGCAGCTACAAAAGAAAGAAAATGTATCAGAAGTTAGAGTGAGAACCTCAGAAATGGATTATGTTTAATTTATTAAATGAATATTTGGTTAATGAAGTAGGGTTTGATTAAAATCTTGAGAGAAACCTACTCATGAGATTTTAAGTTATATTTTAATTTAAGTTAAAATTAAGTACAATTCAAAACATAGGACATAATAATGAGCATGGGGAGGCAAACCTATAGCCTATAGATTCTGCTGGCTTTCTTTGAGACTTCTTCACTTCATCTGGCCTTACCTGTTATCCTCTATCCTCTTGAATGCGAGTTGAAAGAGGCTTTTCATGTGGTAGATAAGGTTGGGCATAGCCAGAATTTCAGCCAGAGGATCTACTAGCTCATGGAATGTTGAAGTTAAAATTATACAGACAACATCATAGCCCAGACCTAATTTTGGTTATACCTTAGTGGCACACTGTAGTGGCAGCAAAAACTATGATGGCATGGTTTCTGCTTGGTCTGGGTCTGGTGGGGAACTTAGCAAACTAACTTGTGTGGATGTGACCTAAATTTCAGTAAAGTAAGATTTACAGATGCTGATCACAAAAGTAATTCTATTTTTATTTAGCCCTCAATATCAAACACTTGCTATTTGCCAGTAGATATGTCTAGTTTAAATTTTAAAAAACAGCAACTCTATATTGCCCTACTGTTATACTGACATTTTGATTCCCCATTCATATTTCTAAACTCTGTATGAAATATAAATATTCTAGCTAATAAATCACAATTTCCAAAGATGTGAATTTCTGAGGTGAGAAAAAACTGATAATAATAAAATCTTTGAAATGTATGTCTGTTCTAAAGTCTGCATCCACACTTACATTATAAACAATTTAAACAGGTGTGGAATGCCAACACTTTTTGTGAATATTCTAATGCTTTTCTTTGAACAGTTTCATCTTGCTCTGCTGAGTATTAAAAAGGGGAATGGATAGAAAAGTGCCGCAATCGCATATAAATGAAAAGCTTCTTGTTTTGCATTGCATACCATCATAACATCCTTTACCAGTGTTTGCATGTCAGAAATGGCAGTTTGAAGGTAATTTATAGTGGAAAAAATGGTTTTTGAATGGCTCACTCCTGTCTTCTCCACTTTGGATTTAAGCACAAGGTCTGTGGTGTGAGGAAATATAAAGCAGCATTTTTCTAGCTGTATTTTGAAAACAATGAGTTCTCTGTTACCCTAGCCCAACCTTCTGAGGTGCCTACCTCATGAGGATGGAATGGCTAGTTAAATTCAGGTTCAGAGCTCTTGGCCTCCAAATACTTTTAATTCAGTGCGACTTTTGCTTTAGTGCTTGTTTTTTTTCCCCCTATTTTATTCAAGTTTTCCTGTTTGTCTAGGGATGAAGCAGTACATTTTTAGAATGAGATGAAAACAACCAAATGAAACCTAGACTTCTTGTTGCAAAAAAGTTATTTTTTCATTATTATGATTATGATTATTATTATTATTATTATACAGGAATAGAAATTTATTTCATCTTAGATTGATAGTTGGATGTCAGAGTTCCAAACTGAAATCAATTTGTTTTACAGTTACTTTGTTGTTATTAGTTGCGAAGTCGTATCCGACCCATCGTGACCTCATGGACAATATTCCTCCAGGCCTTCCTGTCCTCTGCCATCTTCTGGAGTCCATTTTAAGCTCATGCCTACTACTTCAGTGACTCCATCCAGCCACCTCATTCTCTGTCATCCCGTTCTTCTTTTGCCCTCAATCTTTCCCAGCATTAGGCTCTTCTCCAGTGAGTCCTTCTTTCTCATTAGGTGGCCAAAGTATTTGAGTTTCATCTTCAGGATCTGGCCTTCTAAAGAGCAGTCAGGGTTGATCTCCTCTCCTGACCAGTTTCATCACCTTGCAGTCCAAGGTGATAAAAATAAAATAAAAATAAAAAAGTCACTGACTTAGTTACATCCTAGAATCTGAAGTCAAATGGGCCTTAGGAAATCTGAGCAACAACAAAGCTAATGGAGGTGACAGTATTCCAGATGAGGTAAAACTTGAAAATCGTCCCAAAGTTGTTATTACTTCAGAGATAACAGTTTTATAGGAGTGAAATATGTCTTCCTCTAATAGTAAAACTTTACAAAAAGTTGTAAAATATTGATTTTAAAATGTGAGAAAATTAAATTCACATGTCACACAAAAATGGTCACATGAAAGCAAGTTTTGTTTAGAGAATTTACCACTTACATAAAAAAT
This sequence comes from Bungarus multicinctus, assembly GCA_023653725.1. Lineage (NCBI taxonomy): Eukaryota > Metazoa > Chordata > Lepidosauria > Squamata > Elapidae > Bungarus > Bungarus multicinctus. Next base: position 24,526,081 of record CM042846.1, read on the forward strand.
ATATCTGTTCTACCTGTTGTTGAACAGCCCTAGTGTTTGTTTTCTTTTTTTGTGCTTATTGCTTTTGGATCTGTCGTGCTATCTAGAAGGATAATGAAAATAAGTTATGTCCTGAACAGTATTTATTAGATCTTTAAAAGCATTTTATTTTGCTAATTTAAGTGGATTAATACTTGCTTTCAAGGGAATTCATATTAGACATGTAATTTTATGGTTAAAATGATATTTTATGGGATTTTCTATTACACTTTCATTACAATTTCTTTGCTATTTTTATGAAGTCCCTTCCTGTTTAAAATAAACTTGGAACATGCACTCCATTTCCAAACTCCCCTCCCACTTCCCACAAAAGGCTAATGTTGATGAGTCCAGAAAAGATAACCTATCTCAGATCTTGACAAGACCATTTTTTACACTGATTGCAAATATATCTAGAAAGGCCAAGGTAGAGATCAGGTTTCCAGTTTGTTGTATTAGCTTATACAGAGGCAAGTGGCTTGATAAATCTTTTTCTCATTTTAAGGGTGAGCTAAGAAGGTCATTGTTTGTCACATAATATATTAGAGATATCAGCAGTTAATTTGTTCATTTCCTTTGCATGGTAGGATAGTAGCTTTTTTCTTAATAATGCTAATATATTCCAGACTGACTTGTTATAGTTTTATAAGCAGTGAATATAGATTAGAACAGAAATAAGTATTCACAGTATATTAAATTTTAGGGTTTTACTTAGAAAGAGTGCAGTATTTATTTCCTTCCAGTGGAAAGTAACTAAGATAAACTGAAATGTTAAAGGAGAAAAACTCTGTGAAGTGACTTGTGTTGAAAAAAAACTTCAATTTTCATAGTGCTGTGGGCTTTTTTCCTCCATAATGCATAGATTTGATGAACTGCATTCAAAAGTTCTGTAGATAATAATATCAAATAGTTTGAATTACAAAATTGGGAAGTTTAATTATTTTTAACTGCAGTTGAATTTGAAAAATGTTGCTTTTTCATTAAATACACATTCATGTACCTCAGAAGTGATGGAGTAAAGGTCCAGTAATACAGAGATGAGGCAGATATTTTGCATACTGAGTAAATAAATGGTCTTTTACTTTATATAAATTAAGATATACAAATATAAGCAAAATTTTTATATTTTTTAATTGAAACTAGAAGTTCATGAACTTTCATTCATTTCTTCTCAATTGAATTTATTATGTTTTCCAGAAATGTAGAATTTTTTCTCCATAATGTTTGCATTTTCTATTAGTTTGGAGGTTTATTCTAGATTGGAAGGGCTTATGTCATAATTGCCCTGAAATGAGAAAAAGAGAAGATATTTTAAGATATTTCACAGGCAATTTAAATAACACAAATCAAATTCATCTGTTAATAGAAATTCTGCTTCCTACTTTCCAAGATCTTTGATGGTCTAACTTGGACATGTTAAAAGGACAAAAGACATCAAAGATAAGAAATACAAACTTGTATTGAAGACAAAATATTTAATTATATTATATAGGTACATGGTTGTGATAATGTTTTACATTATTTTATTCCATAAACTTCTTTTTAATAGTGAAAAGCATCCGTTGTTGTGATTTTTATCTATAATCCTCATTTTATCACCTTAATACTAAATATTTCACCTACTATATTTGTGCAAGTTTGAAAACATTCTGTTCCTCTCCCCCCCAAAATTACAAGCATATTTTTTATCCCTGGTCCTAGCCTCCTGGTTATCTGGCAAGACAAAAGAGGTAGGTTTCACTTCTTCAGTATCTCTGAGTCTCAAAATGTGGAGATGAGGTTATACAAGTGCTATAAAAACATTATTATTTATTATTTGAGGAATTTTTTGGCTAGAACCAAGTTAAATTCCTAGACTGACTTTACAGATACAATGGGAAAAATAAAAAACATGTTGAAATCTGCAAGAATGAAAAGAGTAGCATAAAAATACTTTCAGAGGGAGAACATGTTAGATTTAAGACATCTGAGAAATACTTTGCCAAATGTTATTCAAGTACAGTAACTAATGAACTTCTCTAGGGAAAGCATTCCATAATTAGGTCACCAGCATTGAATCCTCCTTTTCCTCAGCAGAAACACATCCAGTTCAGACAAAAAGATATTTAGAAAAGATTGTATCATAAAAATTGTAGTGTTCAACATGGAGAAACTTCCTTTTACAATTTGTGGATCCAATCTGAAAAAGAATGTTTAGAGTCAAAATAATTAAATTTTAAAATAGCCTATGAATCTACAGGTAATGTAATACGCAGTAATAAACAAGTCTTTTTTCTCTAATCTTGTTATAATACCAACTAAGCAGTTTCATAATCATATGCAAGTTGGTATGAGCTAAAACAATACAGCGATCTAAAATACAAGTTGGAAGAACATGAATGACTAACCAGTCCTACAGATCAGTAAAATCCAGCAGAATCATATATAATCATTCCCTGTGTCTGCATTTGTGCGGTGTTCCTATTCTAGATTTTGCATAAAAGATTGCATGACCAAGTAATGCAGACCATTTCATGCTCTAAATAGTATCAATCATACGTTGCATTAATTGAACTTTGTCTCAATACTGTCATTTTCATAGCTAGAGATTCCATATCTGGATCTGCAGTGTTTCAGTAATACTCTGACCTTTTGAACCTTTACAGACAGTGAATGCTGAATGATATTAGGCGGTATATACCATTCACTTTAGGATTCTTGATAGGCTTCTAATTAAGTTGGTTAAAACAGGCAAGTCTGCCACATATTTTTCTTCACAGTCTTATGAATATCTAAAATAATTGAAATCTTCCCTGACATTGTTGGATATTACCTTTTTATCCTGAGAAAGAGCTAGCTACTTATTAACCTTAAAGACAGTGTTTGAGAAGATTATCTATCTATATCTATCTATCTATCTATCTATCTATCTATCTATCTATCTATCTATCTATCTATCTATCTATCTATCTATCTATCTATCTATCTATCTTCAAAACTACCTCAATCCTAATGAACTCAAAAAAGGCAAGACAAAAATAAAAGGAAGGGTTCCGAATAAACAGTTGAAATGATCATTAAAAGCCATTAATAAACATTTACAGACATCCTTGAAGCTTAACTAATCTAATAATCCAAGGAGTGAATGCATACTGGAACAACATTGTTTCAGCTTTGTATTAATTGTATTCATTATTAATTGTATTAATATATAAATAAATGAGTATAAATTCCTAAGTATGCTATAAAACAAAGTTGGTGTTATATCTTATTGAGAAAATAACAACCTGTTGATGAAAAGGATTGTTGGCATTTTAGATAATCATCTAGAATTTTGCCTTTATTGTTGTCAAACTTACAAACCAATGAACGAACTGAACAAAGACAAGTGTCTGGAGACAATTTGAAATTTTCCATTTGGACTTTGTCACAACTGACACAGTTTTGCATTTCAAAACAAAGACCATCAGGATGTGTTTCCATTGAAAATTGAATGTAAAGATATCCGTATGCATTTTAATCATGTTTTTTTTCTGGTTGTTCAATGAGTATTTTTTTTTTTAAGCAACCTTTGTTCAATTGTCAACCTTTTTTTTAATTTACCATCAGCACACATAATAGAAAATTTAGACCTTTTGGATTAATCAAATATTCTTTTAAGTTATATGGTTTCTCTTCTTTGAATATAAGTGCATCTTCGTATTTTAACAGTGAACTTGAAGTAATTTCCCATTTGTTTCTCTAAAGTGAAGTAAATATATAATTATTTACTCGGTTCACATATGTTGTACAGGGTTTAAAATTATTTAGCATTTGTCCAGCAATATATCTCATCAGCAAATAAAGAGGACACTAATTGACCTTAGAGGTATGATTTAGTCAATTTTTTTTTTAAGGAAGATAAAATTTTAAAGTATAAGAATATGTGGCAGGCTTAGATTCAATTATCCTTAAGAGTTGTTAAACTCCTTCCCTTCTTTTATATCTAGTATATCACAGAAAAAGGCATATATCTTTTTACAAGGAAGCAGCTACTTTATCATAGAAAGAATATCATTTTATTGGGTTACTTGACTAACAAAAATAGAACAATAATGGACCCAATGCAATTTTAACTAAAGTTTCATTCTTTGTTCTATTGACGATTTTGTAAATAACTCATAGTTTTCTATTCTGTATATTACTTCATGATAACTATTTATAACTGGGTCAATTTACATCTATGCTGTGTACAGAAGTGCAATTAGAGATACATATATGTCTCAAATTTTGATTTAGAAAATATGCAAATTAGTACTTTTCATACTTCTTCAGTGTTTGTAACTGCTTTTATGAAAGTCCTAGCTTTGGGTGTATATTTGGGTTGTTTTTTTAAAAAAATCTAAGATAAAATTGCATCTAATATAGTTCATGTTTCCCATTTTGAAAATTGATCAACTTTCATTAATTTGTTACTGAACTTGTTCCAACTCTGATAAATATATATCTATATACATAACTATAAATTTTATAACATACTTGAATCATTATTAACATTGTTTATAATGATGTTATCTTGATGTTTCAAGCAGATATATGCAGTGTAAACCTGAGGACCAAATATTAACGTTTTAATGAAGAATTTAAGAACATTTCTGGCAGCGGAATGTAAAACATTAGTTAAAACATGCATGAGATTGAGATCTGAGATATCTTTTCAGGTTGTTCTCAGAGAATGCTGTGTCTAAATGTCAAAATCAAAGTATATTGGTCAATTAATCACTGCCAGTGAGCCATAACATGTCAAAGCACCATTTCATGTGACCTCATAATGTTTGTAAAAACTAGCAAGCAGACAGCCTCTGATAGTAACCACCCTACTGTTTTGGTTTCTTTGAAGTGTTTGAATTATAGTAAACTTTTATTTTCAATATCTGATTTTTTATTTGTATTAGATATTAACAAATGGATTGTAAAATATCTCTTAAACAAATTGCTTTAAAACATTATTGCTAGATTTCATTAGTATCTGTTAAATCAGATACTAGAACTTGGTTATTCAAAATTGAATTCCGGTATTTGCCACAAAACCAGAATTAGTTCATTAAATTGTTGAATTTAAACCATTCCCTTTCTATTAATCCTGTTAGTAGAACAGGAGGTGCTAAATATTGACAAGTTAATGGAAGTATAATTTTTCATTATGAAATTGATTGGGGTGGCCAGTTCATAAGGCAGAGAATTTTATTCATGTGTAGTATGTTGTTGTTTTTTTGGCATATCCGCACCTCCTCCTCTCCCTCTTTTTCTCCCATGCATAACAAAATTTACTAAGGTCATAAGATTATTTTGACATACTAGGAAATTTAAATGTTGCAACAAGCAAAGCATTGTGTTATTGGTGGAAGGAGATGTAGGAAGCAGAACTCTTCTCCTTTGCTGGCCCATTTAGGAAGTCTGGTCACTGGTACAAAGCCATGCAGCTGCACATAATATAAAGTAACTTTAACTGCATATTTGGTGAGTTTATAACTTCCCTAGGGTATTTTAACATTAAAAATAGTTATAGTGAATGCAGCCCATCTGAACATAAACTCATTTGGAGAGAGAGATTAATATCTCAAATTCTTTTTGTATTTTATTATATTGCTCCAAGGCATGCATATATATATTTTATTTGTATCAATTGTATTTTCATTTGTTGGCATAAACGTATCCGTTTAGACCTATGGCTTAAACAGAGAAAACTATTCCCAATGATGCATGCTGAACTCACTTATTCTTTTTATCACAGAAATAAATGATAGTAGTAGACAATATATTGATCAATATACTATATGAATTCTAAGCTATAATTCTAATAAAAAGCATATTATTCTTGAATTGAGACTAAGAGATACAGAGGTAGTCTGACATGCATAATTTGCAGTGTTTCAATTTTTTTTCTTAAAATAAATATTGTGCCTTTTCTGAGGATGAAACAAAAGACACTTAAGTCAAGCATTGGTGTCATCAATCTTTTGTTGCTTCCATCCAAATGTAAAAAACAAAAACCAAAGAATATTGCACTTTTATAATGCAACATTTGACCCTTATGTCCATGAATGTCATGTGATACTCACATACAAATGCACTATGGTACTGCTTTTGTCAGACTAACCAGTCTGCTCTTGTGAGTGCTACTGGAGATTGTTTCTACTTATTTATTAAAATTTTCAGAGGAACTAACTACAACAAATTTGCAGGAAGTAACAACATAAAACAGTAAGTGCAGTATGAGATCACACACATATTTAACCCTATCAGTAATAATAATAGCAATATGCAAGCCGTAATAATCCAATATTCTAGATAGCTAGACAATTTGTATAATACCTAATGCTTTACAGGTTTTCTTACCACTCTCAATATTTTTAGTCCTAATACTTAAGGTATGCTTAAACATTCTTTTATAGTATTTCCTGTTGCAGAAATGGATTAACTAGTATTTTGTATTTAATATTTTAGTTCAGATTTAGATTTATATATTTTAATGCAACTACAAATAAATATTTCCTTTTCCCACATACATTTTAAGCTTAATTGAGGTATTGCTTACTTATAGGAGCTACATCAGATTTTAAAAAAAGATATAATTTGTGTAAGAGGTTATTTTAAAAGCATCTTACTGTACGTACTCATTTTTGGAAAACTTGGAACAGCTCTTGACTGTTTTAAAATTGAAACAGTATAGAACACTGTTTTTTTGGCATAAAATCTTTCTTATCATGCATTAATAAGGAAACTTTGATAGAATAGCCCACAATACTTCTATACAAGACAACATTTCTATTACTGAATTTTGTGTATATACATGTACACACACTGACATTGAGACTATCTGTTGCCCAGATAGTCTCAATCTTACATGGGAAAAGACCCGAACACACCAAGACCTGCGTACCTGTACCCGTGAAAATCTACGAATATATATATATATATACACACACTTGTGTTACAACACAAGTATATATATATATATGTGTGGATCTTTGGTTCTTCGGGTTTTCTCCCGCATAGAGTTGGAAATATCTAGGCGACGTTTCGATGAAGTCTCATTCATCATCTTCAGGCTTGTGTCTTCGGCCTTGTACTTCTCAGAGTGATGTGAGCTTGCAGCTGCTTCTTCCTTTTAACTACTAGTGGGGGTGTGACTTGATTGGGTGGGGGCTTGGCTGTGTTCTGATTGGGTGGGGGTGTGTTCTCATTGGTTGGGGGTTTGGCTGTGTTCTGATTGGTTGGGGGGTTGGCTGTGTTCTGATTGGCTGACACATCCGACTACCAAACCAAGTTAACCAACCTACTCCAAGACCCCACATACAAACCCCTAAACACAGACCCCACCACCTACCTAGAAAAAACCACCAGATCCAAAATAAAAGCCTCCCCCATCAGCGAAGAAATCCAGCAAAGAATCATACCCAGATGCCCTAAGCTTTATGGTCTCCCCAAGATACACAAAGAAGGAACCCCACTTAGACCTATAGTCAGCTCCATAGGCTCATCTCTACAAAACCTAGCCAAGTTTCTCACCAAACAACTACAGCCCTATGCTGAATCCATCAACTCACATGTAAGAAACTCATTCCAGTTCATCGAGATCATAAAGAAACAAAACTTACAACCCAGCGATCTATTAGTGAGCTTCGATGTCATATCCCTCTTCACCCAAGTGCCTGTAAAAGAAGCCTTGACAGCCATCCAAAATACAACCCCCCCAAGCACATCCTAGATCTGACCAACCACTGCCTATCCAATACATACTTCACCTACAATGGACAAAAATACAAACAAATAGAAGGAGCACCCATAGGATCACCCCTCTCACCTGTCATCGCAAACCTTTACATGGAACACTTTGAAACACAAGCTCTAGAAAAATATGATCACAAACCCAAACTCTGGCTCAGATATGTAGATGACACCTTCATAATCTGGCCACAGGGGAAAGAAAAACTGAACAACTTCCTCACACACCTCAACAGCCTATACCCCAAAATACAATTCACCATGGAAACAGAAGCTAACAATCAACCTCCCTTCCTAGATGTCTTAGTATACAAAAAATCCAATGGCTCCCTAGGATCTACCAGAAGAAAACACATACAAACCGCTATCTACACGCACTCTCACACCACCACCCAGCACAGATCAATTCCGTAGCTGAGACACTCATCTCCAGAACAAAATGCTTAGCCGATGAACAACACCTAAAAACCGAACTACACACTCTCACTAACGTACTAACAGCAAATGGATTCCAAAGAAGAAAGATTACTCACCTAATCCAAAAAGAAACCCCAACCAAAATCCAAGACAAAGAACAAGAAAATGGCAAAGCCCTCCTCCCATATATAAAAGGCACTGCAGACAAAATCAGCAAAATCCTCCAAAAACACAACATTAAAACAGCATTCTGCACAAACGGAAAAATATCCACCATCCTAAGAAACCCTAAAGACAAAATTGAGTTAGAAAACCAAGGAGTATACAAAATCCCGTGCACCTCCTGCCCCACCACATACATTGGACAAACTAACAGAAGGATAAGTGCACGCATTGAAGAACACAAGAACTCAATCAAAAAAGAAGAACCGACCTCTTCTCTGGTCCAACACCTCAAAGCCACAGGACACAAGATTGACTTTAAAAATACCAGAACTATCGCCAAAACTGAACACTTCAACAACAGAATAATCAGAGAAGCCATAGAGATAGAAAAACGCCCACAAAGCATGAATAAACGAGATGACACCTCCCGCATACCAGCCATTTGGAAACCCGCCCTCATTAACAAAAGAGTACCTAACATAAAGGACACCAGACCCACACCCACGAGGGCCACACAAGAAACTACCACCACACTTCCACGCAGAAAGCAGACTCACACCCACACAGAAGATGAAACACGACCACGGACCAGAAGCCGTACCACAGCTGCATCAGTACCTGCTTCAAACCCCCCCAACCCATACATGAAGGGAACTGATGCCCACCATGAAGATGTGGCAGGATCACGAACGCGAAGCCAAACAATAGGATCACAGCTCACCAGCTCAAATCCCACAGCAACTGAGACTAACCGGAGTACAACCAAACCCACCCCAGAACAGAACACACCCCCAGCCAATCAGAACACAGCCAACTCCCCAACCAATCAGAACACAGCCAAGCCCCCACCCAATCAAGTCACACCCCGACTAGTAGTTAAAAGGAAGAAGCAGCTGCAAGCTCACATCACTCTGAGAAGCACAAGGCCGAAGACACAAGCCTGAAGATGATGAATGAGACTTCATCGAAACGTCGCCTAGATATTTCCAACTCTACGCGGGAGAAAACCCGAAGAACCAAAGATCCACATACAAATACCCGCGAAAATCTCTGAAAACATATATATATATATACATATATATATAATATATCAGATATATATATATATATATATATATATCAGCAAAATATATTTACATTCTTCAGTAACAAGAGATAGTGCTTACATCCAGCAATATCAGTGCTATTGCAACATTATATTTTCAATAGAGATAATCTTGAGATACGACAGGCCATTTAATGAAATCTACATAGATTTCAAAGTTGCAATGGGTGCAGCAGACATACAGTTGTTCACCCTTACAACACACTACAGGGTTGCTGCAGTGCCCTCCTAGCTCTCCCCCCCATCCTATCCACTTGGAACCCTGCAGCGCTTAGACCTCCTCTCCTCATACCCAGGGGCACACACCTATCATGCCCCCACACTTATCTTCTGAAGCTCTCCAGACCTCAGATTGTGGAAGGACAGGCCATGCGGTGGTGATCCAAATGCAGCCCCCATTTTGTCTGAATGCTGCAAAAAGCTTCTCCAGCACTGTGTAGACTAGAAAAGGCTGGACAATGAAACAGTTTGTTCCAGGGCTGTATGGCAGCAATCCAAATATGGCTGCCATTGTCCCCAAAATGGGTGGGAACAAAATGAAGGTCGCCAGACAAACTGGTTCATTTTGCTGCTTTAGAGGTGATCCCCACAGCTTCTGAGGCAAAATTCACGTAACAAATACCTCCCTTAACAACAGAAATTTTGAGGTCAGTTGTGTCATGAATCGAGGACTACCTGTAGTGTTGCATATCAGGTTTTCATCTGCTCTAGACCTACACAAGACTGTGGGAAGATGTTGGTGAACCTATATTATGAATAATGCTGGTTAATTACCAAATATTGTAAATCTCCAAACTATTGTGATTTGAATTTGGCATTTATTGTACTGATTGAAATAAAATAATAATCAAAGAAAAAATAGAAAAGAAAAAAGTTTTATGGAGTATCGATATGATTGAACTAAGCAAATCACAGAAGCTCATTTTTTTGTTTTGCTTCTTACCATGATGTACAAACTGAAAATTTATCTTGTTTTCCTAACAAGCCATGGTTTATTTTCAGCTTTCCATTATAAATTGCTTAGAAAAAAAACATGGAAGCTATTTTCCTTTATTAATCAAAAGTAAACTGAAACTCAGACACAGTTTTCTTTTAGTACAAACTTGGCATGTGGAAATTTATTATTTTTTTCAGCTCCTCGGTGCATAGTACAAAATGTTGTCAACTGTAGCACAAATTTATGGTGTGCCTCATTTTTAAGCTTATTTTAAGAGTTTCATTATAAATATTTCAGCAAGTAGCAGTCTTTGGCAAATCTTGATTAGTTAGAAGCTAAGCAGAGTTGAGCCTGCTCAGCACTTGGATGGACCCCAATAGTAACCAAGACTATAGGCTAACAGAAGTCAAAATACCACTAGAAAAGAAGGTGGTATATAGCTTCAGCACTGCTGCTGAAAAATACTACATGGATGTGCCTATGATGTCATCAGAAGTCAAGCTCAACCTGAAGGAAACTTTTTAAAATTGTACTATAAAAGTTAAAGGTATGGAATTTGGGCAGAAAAAAAAGAACAATTTCTTATGCATTATTGGGTAAAATCTTTTACACATAAAAGAATGTCCTTAGATCCCAGTTTCACTTACATTGTCCAGTGCTCTACTTATGGCTAAATACTCCTTTGTAAATGGAAAACTGCTTTTGAAGACAATATGGAACTGCATGCATTTTAGATGCTACCATTTGTTTTGAAATATGGACCAAAATAAATGTAAGGGAGATCAGACCTATATATTATTGCCTGCTTATTCACCACATTTTTCTATTGTTTGTGCAGTAGTTTGCAAACAGCAGAGCTCAATAGACTAACATTTCTTTCAATTGAATTGGATCAAGTCAGATTTTAAGAATGATCATTTATTCATTTTTTTTCACCACAGCAATGCTCTATTGTGCAGTTGTTGACCTTTGAGGCAATTGACCTTATGACATTATCAAAGTGATTATCAACTTTATCAACTTTTTGACTGAATATTTTTCATAGGGGGGCTTTAAGAGGCATCCCCTCCACTCTGCAGCAATATTACCTAGGAGTTAAAGCTTAAATAGAGCAACTTCAAAATATGCATTAAAGTTAATAACAGTGATGATATTATTGGTCTTCTTAACCTACATCTGTATAGGCATGACTTTTAGATGTTTGGTTCTGTTGACATGGAGTTGATGAAAAATTCCAGGTTCCCAACTTAGTCTTCTAAATTTTGATTCCAGATGTATGCAGGGTATATCAAAAGTCAAGCACTAGTTTATTATATAAATTATATTGAAATGTTTGAATTGTGTGCCATTTTCTTCTAAACATTTCTTTGTTTGGCACATTATCTTTGAGCCTGGCTAAGTACAGTAATAATTTCTTTGAGAAAAAAATAAGATTAGTCAGACATATTGGCCTATGGGGTCTGAGTTGTGGTACATCCTGTAGATGCACACATTGAAAAGGTGAGACATCTCTGAACTTTAATTTCAATATGGATTGTTATATGATTCCACCATTTTTTAAAATGATAGTTTGTCTTATGTTTATGGAAGCACATCTTGCATAAAGTTATTCTGCAATTCTGCATTTGCAAATTCTAGTATTTCTTTATACTAGAATTATACTAGCTTTCCACACACACCCCGCCCCCAATCCCAGCATATTTTGGTTGCTATATAATACATTAGGCATAATAACCTTGGAAGTCACACAATTTTTTTTAAAAAGTGCTGCCATAAGACTGTTTTTGCGGTCTTGATTTTGTATCAATCATAATTAAATCGTAAAGACACAGGATAAATTGTAGTAAAACATTTAACCTTTATTTTTCTCTTCAACAAAATCAGTCAAGGCTCAAAACCTCTCCATGCCTACAAAGGTTTCTCTATTATTTTTCTTCCTTTATATTTTAAGAATGAAATTTGATTGAAACCACAGAGTAAATCCCTCAAAATTCTTTGCCACTTTGGTGTTTCCTTGAAATAGTATTGGCTGTTTATAATTGGCTGTTAGTGGATTGGCTTTCTGTGTAATATGCTACTCAAAATAATATAGCGCTGGATCAACTTGGGTGTTCTCCGTTAACATGGTGGTAGTTAGGCCTAATTCCCATAGCAGAGAGGGGGGATGAGGAGGAGCATCACAAAGAACAAAAGCTAGTAGGCTGCCAGCTGAGTAACAGCAATATTTTCAAAGTGGGGAGAGAAGCTAATGATACTTAAGTGAGGCTGGTCTTAGCATAAGCAGTTGCAAGTCTGCATCCAATAATGTATCATTTACTACGTCTGGAATAGATCCCATGGATAAATTAACTGAACTCTTACCCTGCTGTGAGCTCTTTTGCAGCGTTCTCTCTGCTTGTTAGCCTCCTAGCCTCTAGTTTGACCCTGTTCCTCTCCTTAATTAATGCATCTCCAATTCCCTAATCTGACTTTTAAAAAAAAAAAAATCTCATGTTTCTTTGTTTCCATTCAACTTAAGGAAATAGCTGACGAGTTTTCAGCAGTTTACCCAGAGGCAAAATTAGCAGGTGCATCCAGGGTTATTGTCACTGTGCTGAGAGCTTGGCACAATTCCAATTCTGATAAACAAAATAGCACTATAAATTTAATTGAAAAGTGATGGTAAAAGGATAGTTCTCCAGATATGAATTCTGAGTGTGTCTTTGGGTGAGTTCTAAGCAACAATTACATTCAACTGGATTTGATTTGACATTAAAAAAAAGACTTCTTCATAAATGAAGTGGGCATAACTGACACTCATTATTTAAGGCAGCGTCCTCATGCTATACAATAGGACAAAATGTGACTAAATCATTAGCAAAACACTTATTAAAAATAAAATACCTGCATGTATTGATCATTGGTATGTATAGTCTGAATTCCTCTCATGTCCTATTGAGCTACCGCATTTTGGAGAGGCTTTGTCCCTGGGAGTGATGAATAAAGAACTTCAGGAGTATATGCCAAGAGTATATGTTCCCAGTAGTCACGCAAGGTATGAAGGTCATCTCAGCAGCCCAGCTAACACAATCAGGCATCTTTATAAAACTATGATGAATATGGATAATCACCTTAGAGCAGGGGTATCAAACTCGCGTCTTCACAGCATTGTCATGTGACGTATTGCGGCTTCCCCCCTTTGCTAAACCAAGCATGGGCGTGGCCAATGCGTGATGCATCCGGCCCACGGGCTGCAAGTTTGACACCCCTGTCTTAGAGATGACAGCAAAGGCATAATTTCATGTTGTGTGGGAGAAGGCAATAAGTAAATTACTCCTGTATTTTACTAAGAAGACCATACAGATAAATAATATATGTGATTGACAATTTAGTAACAAATGAGGGACACAAGTTGGATGACACTCAACATGGTATTTAGAAAGAGCTATGCTTTTCTGAGGTTTTTATAGGACCAAATTAAGGTTTTTAGTAAGTCTAGTTGCTGAAGTTACTGTGCAAGAAAAGAAAACCTGAAGCTGCAAAGACAGAATTGCAGTAGGAACAGGGGAAACCTCAACACAGAGAATGATGAAATGAATCAAGTGCACATTAGGCATTGATGAATTTAAATGTACTAAAATCGGACACTTTCAGTCCAAAGATCGTATTTATTGACCTTCAGGACACAAAAGACAAAGAATAAATGGTATTGCTTTCATTGCCAGGAACAATTTAGCAAATGGAAGGACCCACAAATTCCCACACTGGAAGGAATGGATGATGAAGTTAACAGAATTAACAGAAATCACAAAACTGATTCTGTTTTTATTAAAGAACAGATTTTGTCTAGCTTTGTTTCTACATGGAAACAATGGATGGAATGATGGGTGGGTGGAAGGAAGGAAGGGAAAGAAAAAGAGAGAAGGAGAGAAAAAGAGAAAAAGCAAGATAGATCGATAGATAGATAGATTGATAGATAGATAGATAGATAGATAGATAGATAGATAGATAGATAGATAGATAGATAGATAATAGATAGATAGATAGAGAATCGATTGATCGATCTTAGGAAGGAATTTCAGAATTTCAAAAAACTGTTAGAAGATAAAAGAATAATAACAATATATGTAAAAACAGTCATGGAAAAAAAATAAGGAAAGTCTTCTAAAAGAAGGAGGTTCCAATCTTGAATTGGAATTATGATTGATTTGAACATGATTAAACAAATGGAAGCAAACTATTGAAATTCTCTACAGTAAAAATGTCTATATCCAAGGTATTCACCTTTTAAAGATGAAGTTAGATCAGTACTCTTATAATTACCAAATCAGAAGACTACAGGAACTGATAGAATTCAGTACTGAAATGCTGAACTGAAATATTGCAAGCAACAAAAGAAGAATCACAAAGGTTCTAACCAAGATATGCCAGGAAATCTAGAGAACAACAAAGTGGCCAACAGATTGCTTGATGACAAAGAAAAATTACTTTTGGAGAAAATGCACCACACATACACCAGAAAAGCAACAACAGAGGTTCAACAGCCATCCTAAGTCCATGCTGGGAGCAAAGCCAGATTTTTAAAGTTGTTATGAACTACTTCAGAAAGGGAACCATATGGATCTCTGGGAATGTTGTTCCAGAAGACAGGTGTCCCAAGGCCTACTTAGATAATATTGTATTCCCTCCCCTTCTTTATTCAATCTTTATGCTGAATATATAGTAAAGGAAACTGGATTGGAAGAAAATGAGCATAATCTTAAAACTGGAAGAAAAAACCAGCAGCAGCCTGAAGCATGCTAATGGCACTATTCTGATAGCTGAAAATGCAAATTAATGTAGAAACTAGTACTGTATTACTGCATTAAAAATCAAAGAGTACAGAGAAAAATGGGAATAAGATTAACTATTAAAAAGACCAAATTAATGACAAGAGGTACAGCAACCAGTCGTAGAATTAACGGAAGCTCTGCAGTTAGCAACTGCAGTGAATATTGACAGTTTGCAAATATGTTGGTAATAAAGTTATCTCGTGTAGCAATGCCAACATTACTCTCACTCTGGCACTTATTGTTATCAGGACCAGAAATTTAGGCATGACAACAACAACACATGCTGGAGTCGCAGTAATGCTGAAGTTGCTGAATATCTAAATGATACAGCAAAACCAGAAATCTTCAGTCATATAGGTTGCTTACAAGCTGTTTCACATAGTGACCATTTCACCAGAACTAATTGCAGTTGATAGATGAAATCTACCTGTATTGAAGTAATAGATAGCTTTTGCTTTTTAGGATTGACTGCCAATAATAAAGGAAACACTTGTAAAGAAGTATGCTGTAATCTAGTACTTAGAATAATAATGGAGGCTTTGGAAAAGAGATTCAGATGTTCTAATGTGTCCATATCTGCAAAAATTAAAACCATGGAAGCAGTTTTCCGTATGGGACCAAATGTTGGACTTTACAAAAGGAGATTGAAAGGGTATTGGTGCTTTTGCATCTTGATGTTAGAAAAGATTCCTGACTAATCTTCCATGTAAACCAACTTTACCTCACAAAGAGCAGGACCGGATGTCAGTGATATGTAGGTGTCTTACAGTGTTCTTCATTAAGGGATCATTTACTTGAAAGATTCAATAAATGCTGAATTACATTTTAAAAAACAATGTAAATAGGTGTAATAGATCTTCAAACTTCCTCATTGTGAAA